>JARFIW010001361.1:402032-728303 GCA_036346225.1 Platerodrilus igneus
TACACACAAAGACAATTTTGTTCTCAAAGCGGCGTATACATATCTTGCTGCACGTTTTGTTTCCCAAAGCGGCTTAGCTGTTCATATTGTTCTCGAACCGGCGTATACATATCTTGCTGTGGATCTCTGTTGCCAAACCGGCTTAGCTACCCTACTTATGTATATATATATAAACATTTATTTTTACATTTGTTGTACACAAATACCTGATTACGGACTACAAATAACTTGTCTTTTTTTATATGTATATATATATATATATCTGTGTGTGTATGTGCGTGCATGTACGTGTATGTGCCTGTGAGGGTGCTTGTAAACTTGTGTATATATATATATTGACGTGATAAGGGGTCACGAGAAGTCATTGTATCCCAAATTCTATAAATAAATCCCACCAAAATAGAAAAGAATCCGGAATAAGCAAAAAATGCAATTCCACATGTATAAATAATCACCCTGTGCTCCGTCCAACCCTGTATATATTCATTGAGTTCCTTTATATTATTACTATAAAATTTAAGTTTATTTATGGTAATGTCTGCTCTTTTATTTAAATTTGATAAACCTGGTCGCGTTCCAACGTCATCTTGTTTGCCATACGATTTGCTGACTGCGCGGCCCATATAGCCTGTTGTATCGGCTTGGAAAATAAGTTTCTGTTTAGAAGGTCAGTCCCCGTATAAGACTACCTCACCGCTTTATATTATTTTTCTGGGGTAGTAAAAAGTGTTCTGGATTCAAGAATCTTCACCGCTCTAACTGGACATCAGGTAAAAATATTGAAAGCCGCATCTGTTTAATATCTGTTTGGTGGTACTTCCGCTTTTCTCTCCTGAGTATCTTTTTATGATATAAGCGTATTATAGATAAATAGCAAATAACGTAAGTTGTATATGTAAACATAATTAATGTTAAGATACCCTAAAACGCATTTAATGAGAACGCAAATTGATCATTCTAATATAAATACAAAGCTATTTATTTTCACTCATTAATTAGCGTAAATTTTTTGATAGAAATGCTTTTCATTTGCTATAAATAGCATAGAATAGTACTAACTTTACGTATTTATCAAGAAACAGTAGAAAGCAAGACCTGCAGTTTCCCACAAAACGATGTGAGACCAGAGTCTTCATGTTAAATGTAAGAAGCCCCGATCGCCAGTCAGTCTTCAAACTTCGTAACTTTAACATTGTTAGGTGTTCAAGCTACTCGTTCTTAATTATTAATAATTGTTTTGTTAAAATAATAACTTTTAGTATTTTTCAATTGCATTTACTTTGCTTGTAATGATATATGCGTTCAAGTTGTTGTAGAGGAAAGAAGTCATATTTTGTAACTATTGAATTAAAATAAAATTTGATAGTAGTGTTTTTGGAAAAACTTTTTAAAAAGAAACTCCCAAGGACTCAAAATCTATCTTGCCGCAACAGAGAATGAACGCTTTCACAAAGACAAGAGATTGCAATTCCCACAAAAAATATAATTAAAATTAGCACGGAGAGTCACGCGATAAACAAAATCCGGTGGCTCCGCGGATGAGGTAGGTTCGCGTATGATTGCTGACTCTAAGATCTCGAGTTTGATTCCCGCCACAGACCGCTTGAAAGAAGTTAGGCGAACATTTTTTACAAAAATACGCCCTCGTTCGGATGAGAGGTAAAATGTGTCTCGTGAGCTTGTGTGTGTGTGTGCGTGTGTGTGTGTTTGTGTTTGTGTGTTCGTTAAAATGACGTACCTTGCTGGAAACAACAGGGTTCGGCAAAATTCAAAATTTACGTACAAGTAAAGGAACTCGCTTCTTGGCCAACGTAGTAGCTTCGGATGGAACATTCAAATTGGGGCATAAACAAAACCCCAAACTATATACTAATCCATAAAATCGCGCGTAAGGTAGTGCAAACGGGAAACATTCCACATTCCATACACATAAAGCATTTTCTGAATAAGCAATAGCAACACCCTGGTATTAAAATGTAAAGTAGCGTGAAATTACCACTTAGTAGAACTTCGGGGCCAAAACTAAGTACACACCGTGAGAATGTGCAAATACAGGCACCGAACATGTAAGCGACAAATGACATCACAAGGAAAAACATGTATCGTTAGGTGGGTGACAGGATCCTAAAAGCCGGATGGAAGTCTATACACCAACAGTAGTTAGGTACTACTAGACAATGAGGTTACTTGAGGTGAAGGTGAAGTCTATAAGTAAACGATCGTTGTTACCTTCAAGCAATAATCGCGAAATATACCGGTATCAAATGTAATTCAAGTACGACTTTGACTGAAAAGCAAAGAGTTGGGAAAAAGGTAAGCTCTCATAAAGTATGATTTAGATTTGGTCCAGAAATAAGGGTAAGTAACCCGGAAAAAAATAAAACAAGTTAATTTAACTGGGACGTGTGAGGTGAATACTATTATTTGAAATTTGCATATCATATCAAAGATGAAATGGGTCACCGAAAGAGTGACCTATGACCCAGTGACCCAAATAGGTATGTGACCCACGACCCATTGACCTACTGACCCGGTGACCCAAATTGACCCATGGACTCAAGATAATTTACGTCTACGCTTATCAAATATTGTCATCAACAAAATACTTTATTTATTTTAAATAATCACGTAAAATGTAAACAAAAGCACTAAAATAAGAAAGAATTATAATATATAAATACAAATTATCTTATAAACCTACGTAATAAAAGAAGGTTACATCACTTATAAATTTATGATGACTAGGCTATATTTTAAAATTACGTTTTTTAAATTATTCTGAAACAATAAGTTGACTTTCTACGGCATCAGACTTTAGTTGTGCTGTATCTTTGCGTGTTATTTTTCCAGCACCAGAAAAATGTCTCTCTGACTCAGCAGATGAAGCTGGAATAACTAGGATTTTTTGGCAATTTTGCTTAGAAGTGGGTATTTCTTTTTATTAACACCCTACCATTTTAATGAATCAAATCGTGCTTCATCATTATCCTTTGTAACAGCCACATTGGGATGTTATGCTGTTACTTGGTTATTGTATATATTTTCACTTGCAAGTATGATAGTTGGGTGATCTATATTTTCAGGGGTAGATTATAACATCTAATTAGGAATGCTATTAATTATCAAGGTTAGTTTTGTATATAGTTCTGAAACCTTGGGGTATATTTACATTTCATTATTCTTCAAGCAAGGAATATAAATGTCAACATTGGTTATATAATTATCTCTTCACAAATTAATATTCATTTTAGTCATTCAGTTTGTGTTGTGATTTATTCTTAACAAGCTTTATATCACTGTTCAAATACCTTCGTGTTTAAATATATTTTGTGAAAGGCTTATGCAATCATTCTTATTATTTTCAATTATCTTGTAAAATCTATATGAGTGAATAGGCTAGAGTATGTTTATGCTTCATTAAACGTTTCTGTCAGAATTCCACAGGTGACTGGACTTGCGCATTTGTGCCGTGTCTGATCATCTGAACTTTCTTAGCAATGACGTACTGTTTTAGAAGGTCATGTTTATATTAATACTGTTAACGACATTTATTTAGTCTCACAGAATTTATTACATAACTTTTCGTACTGTAGAATTACTATTTATCAAGGGTACATTGCTTTCAACAATTTTATAAGTTCATTCAAGGACTCATAATTCCCACCCTAGTTTTAGATATTATTTTAAAAGGGATCCGCCTATGGATTAGTTTTCTTATCAATCAGGTGATACGTTTTTTATTCTGATTAAAGTTATCGTTAAAAATGGAGGAACATCGTTGGTTCTCTTTTACAAAAATCTTCGAACAGCTTAGACGTCCATTAATAATAGGCAAATTGCCAAAAGTGTTTAAATGTCTTCAACTAATTGTGGAACTTAACCAACAATTATTTAGTCGTTGGGATTGTGTTTTGGCAAAGCCCTAAATTCCGATTTTAGATTTCGGATAATCAGCATGTGCTGGAAGAAATTATTAATTGCGTCTATTTTACATCTGCAAGATATGTAAGTATAAACACGTTTTTGTAACCTGCAAAATTAATTACCTTTTCGTAGGTACCTTTTTTGTTAGTTTATGTTAATTTAGTTGGGTTGATCTTTACCCATTTTGGCTTTTGTATTAAAGAGTTTTATATACCGTTTGGTTTTATGCAAGTGTGGATTGGTTCAAACTATAGAATTTTTATTAGAAGCTTTATAGGAGCGTATGTTGGATATTAGAAGTTATTTTGGTCATTCCATTTGGGGACTCATCTAACTCATCACAAGATTAGTATTGAAGAGTACAGAAAATACCATTTCCTGTTTGTCCACCTATCCTAACACCCAAAGAAGATTCAGGTGCTGCTTGTCGACCAGGTTACATCTGGAAATATATGTTCGGTATCAGTGCATATGTAGAAAAACTTATTTGTGTTTTAATCTGTTGTATACCATCTGTTGTTCTATACTTATTTGTACAATTTTAGCCCCACATGTTAAACCACATGCATGCATCTGGCACCCATTTGTTTTATGTGGCAAATAATTTAAGAATATTATACCAATGGAGTAATACTGGAAATTAACTTCGATAATATACAACACGGATCACTTCAAATTGTGTCTTATATCTCAAGTTATAAATTCAAGCCAAGGAACCCTTTTCTGAATCAAGACGTCTCACTTGCTCCTACCTTTGGACAAGGGATCATTGCCGTTTGTACCGCTGAACCTGGCCGAGGATAAGTACACTGAGTTATTCTTGAAATTTCAAGTGATACCTAGGAGTAGTATCGAATGTTTAAATTCTGAACATGTTGATACCTACTTTTTTTTTTAATAGTAATCACGTTATAAATTTTAACGTTATACCTTATCGCCATTAAAGAGACCAATTAAACTTTTATAAGTGCGTTCTTCATTGCTTATAAAATTTCGCAGTTCTTCTTCGGCTGCTGTTTAAAATCTAAAGTGCGTGTAGAAAGTAACTAACTGATCCAATAACTTTATGTATAATTTTGTGAACGTACTTAATAAACAGACCTGAAAGTTCACTAAACTATGGCTTTATCTAAAGAAAGCCAATCTGTCACTTTATTAATTTGGCTCATTGGATCAATTTCGGTCACCGGGTCAATTTAGGTTACCGGATCAATTTGGGTCGCCGGGTCAATTTAGGTCACCGGGTCAATTTTGGTCACCGGGTCAATTTGGGTCGATTCACATGACCCATTGACCCCGTGACCTAAACAAAAAAGTGACCACTTGGACCCACTAACCCACTTGACCCATGACCCATTTCTTCTCTGTATCATATCATTTATCACGGTGTTAGTCGGCTTTTCTGATACCTTAAATTGCATGTTAGTTTATGACTGAGGAGTAAGGGAAGTAAAACTCTTTTTATTTGTGGCTATTCGTGATTTTTGCTAATTGCGGAATTATTAAAAATTTTGACTAAAGGTCCGCTTAAGATTTAACATTTTAAATAGAAGCTGTGAATTTCTTTTGCTGTAATCTTAACATCTTTCTTTTTTAATTAACCTTTCAGGAATGTAAGTGAATATCTGTCCGACGTAGATAGATTTTTTTTTGTTTATGTTCTTGAAGGTAATCAATGAACTGATGTTTTTGATATCGTGCAAAGGCGGTAAGTAATCATTGCAGAGTCGTTTTATTTACAATGCAACTAAAATATTTGTAAGAGGAAATCTAAAAGCTTTTGGTGATTTGTTTTAGTTTCTAACTCAAAGCGCCAAAATGATTAATTGGGACTTTTATCAAAACGAAGCCTTTATGCATATTATTAAAATTTTTTAATCAGAGGAATAAGTATATCCAGTTTTGAGTCTACTGTAAGATAGCTGTTGTTATTCATCATTGAAACAATCCACGTAAAACATCAAAGCAAAATAGACACAAGATTGATCGGGCAATTACTCCGGAACGAAATTACTAGAATTAAAATTGTGGGCTTATTCGACCCCGTCACATAAGCTAATAAAGTTTGGCAATCTCATTGAAAATACTTCTAAAGTTTAATTTAACTACATTGTTGCTTAACTAGTTAATGACCTTAGCAACAGTTTTTAGTTCTCGAATTGTATAACAAGCTGTTCAGTCTGTAATGATCTTTTTGTAGCAAGTCCTTATGTGTAACAAAACAGAAAGGTTATTGATTCAAGAATGTAATTTAAAATGTGTCGCATAATGCGTTCAAACAACTTTGAAGTATAGCTCCATGGCATTTCAATTTATAGAACAATGTTTGTGTTTACACAGTCATTTATTGGCAATTTATGAACCAAAGAACTTGTTTCTTCCTACGTTATTGCAAAGAACACCTGCTATCGTTATGTTAGTTTCGAAAAAGGTACTAATTTATCAAATTTGTCATAACTACACGTTCAAATAGAAGTTTTGTTGCACCCTACATACGCCTTCGATGTTGAAGCAGGAATTGCTACCATCGCAACGCCCGTCTGAACTATATGAGGCTTTAGTTATCATTTTCATTTAACGGCTTATCTGTGGTACTTGTTAACTATACGTATAAATTGTACGTGCTTTACAGTTCTTCTTACTACTACAAGTACGCAAACAAATTTGTTGTAGCTGTATTTGTGCAATGAGTAGATATAACCTCTACAGAAATCGTTTCAATCACCAAACGTAATCTAAACATTTCCGTAGCAATCCCACATCTGGCAAATTTACTTTTTGTTTCTATAGAACCAGTCAAGATAGCAATAATGATATTTTACGAGCAGAAATTTCCTTTATTGGACATCCTGAGAATTGAATTTATTTGTGGATTTCTCTTTACCTGACATATAAGTAGAAAACAAAACCAACGCTTTGCTTTATTGTATAACGGTTGATTGACGCAAAGCCTCGAAGCTGGAGAAACTTGAAAAAGAAAGCTTTTGCTGATAATTTGCTAGCAACAAGAAATCGTCAGGTATCAGCACTGGTGTACTAGATACAATTGAAACCCTAATACAGATTCCGTCCTTAAAATTCAAGTGTCTTTATGTAGAAAGGATATACTACCCTGTCACAAGTATGAGTATCTTACATTTTTGCATTTATACAATACGTTTGTTTATTGTTTATGAGCAGCTACTTAACACAATTATATATTTTGCTGATATTGTGCTTTGAGTCTTACATTATGCAAAACAAATTTTCATCTTAAATATTTTCAAATGTAATTTAGGTATCTGTTGCTACTAAAAGCATACCCTAAGTAAATTTATATTTAACTACGACTCTTTTACATGTTTTCAACCATCGCTGTTCAATGTATTTTTGTTTCAACCTTTAAATTTGAGCTATAGTTCCATGTTCAATCCATAAAATTTAGTTATTGTACATAAAATATCTTTATCTCTAGTAGATGGCACCCGATTGTAATAATTAAACGATGCAATACATTATTGGAATGAACCTCAAATACGAGAAAGTGGTATAGTGGTACCATTGTCGTCTAATGAGTAAAAGTTATTTCCACGCATGTTAATAGTGAAACAAAAACCCTTTTACAATAACAACAGTTCTTTAATATCAACCGATCACACAAACCTCTTCAACAACTCGTAGCTATAGTGAAATTTACAACACTCTCAATAATTTATTTCCAGCTAGTCGCTAGCAGTACAAATACTAACTTCTTAAAGCTACAATGCTATCATGTTAATTACTATCGAAGCACTATAATTAACTATCCGGACACTAAATCAATATTGATCACTATAACAATTTATATCATACAAGGCTGAACGGACGTGCACTTTGTAATGGTTCTAGAATACTAGAACGGAAAGAATAGTTTGCGTGTTTCAGTAAGCTAAAAAGTTGAACTATAGACTTAACCAGACTGGTGGGGTCCTTAGTGAGGAACCAAACTAAGACAGGTCCTGAAAAGAGGTCAGCAACTCTTTCGGAACTTAGGATGGCAAAGACCATAAAGGTCGCATGGCATTTTAAGACACTACTGCGATGTGGAAGGCAACGGGAAACCACCATATTACCTCCCAAGTACAAAGTGTACTAAAAACATTTTCAAATATAAAGGCATTCTCTGGGGTATAAGATTCCGCGGTTAATATAGTCCCCCATTTGGATCTCTGTGAGGCGACTTCGTCGGAGATTGTAGTCGGCAAGCTCAATAAGAAGCAATGGAAAATCAGAAAAAATTTTGCGAATCGGCGTGTGCAAGGTTAGAAGCAGGCGCGTCATGGCTCAGCTATGCACAAGGTCACGGAATCGAATATGGAGACGGTCCGATTGAAAAATTTTTGGTGAGTACTTTTCGCAAAAATACGCCCTCGTTTGGACGGGAGAAATGTAGGTCTCGCGCGTGAGCGTTGTCAAGTACGTTAAAGATATCTACCTTGCTTGGAACTGCAAGAGTGCGGCAAAATTCTAAATTTTCAGGTAAAAAAAACTCGTTTCTTGGCCAATGTAGTACCTTCGGGTGCAGCATTGGAAAATCAAATGTACGGGAATGTTATAAGCAGGCGGCTCGTGACAGTTGGTTTGCGTGTGACTACTAATCCCAAGGATTCGGGTTTAATTCCTGACATGGACCGCTTGTAAAATGTTAGGCGAACATTCTCTACAAAAATACGTGCTCGTTCAGATAAGAGGTAAAGTGTATGTCCTTCATGTGGGTGTTGTCATGCACGTTCAAGATCCCTACCTTAATTGGAATAGCAAGGGTTCAGCTAAATTCAAAATTTTCACCTAAAAGCACTCGCTTTCTGGTCGAAGTAGTACCTCCTGGTGGAGCAAGACAAATTCATACCAAAACACCCAAAGAGCTGCCGTATTTTTCGACTCAACATTTCTAAAAATGTCAATTTATCAGTATTTAGAAAATGTACAAAACCAATATGGCAGTTTTTATAAATTAAATACTTGAAATCATTGTCACGCAAAATTTAGGTGCCTAAGATAAAATCTAAATTCAGGGTGTGAAGCGCAATACTGAATGCCCATGAAGTATAAAATTTCAATAGTTTATTTCAATTAGCCGTCTCGTTACGAGCAAATAGAGAAATAGGTAATTTTGCCTTTTCCTCTGTATCTAGTAGCCACTGAAATATTTTTCAAATTCCAAAAGTAATCTGAGATAGCATTACTAGTGTGCAACTGGTGTGCAACTTTTGTCCCATTTAACCTAGCTTGTACCTCTTATAGCTCCTAGACTCCCACGTGCTGTATCCTAAACACCCTGTTTACAAAATATTTGTCGTATTCTCTACAACCCTTTGCCCATACAAGGTGATTAATTAAAAATGGGAAATCTTGAAACTAGAGTTACTAGACACTATATGTAATTTTTCCAATGCTTCACTCGAAAGTACTACATTGGCCAGGAAGCGAGTTTTTTTTAACTGGAAAATTTTGAATTTTGCCGAACGCAAGCAACGTAGGGATATTCAACGTGCGTGTCATCACTCATACACTGAACCTATTTATTTGATTTTTATTTGATCTCTCATCCGAACGACTAACATTTTTCATGCGGGCCCGGTCGGGATCCGTACCTGTGACCTTGGGCTCAGTAGTCACACGCATACGAGAACCACAGAAGCCACCTATAGAAGGAGCTACTAGACACCAAAATATTACCGATGCCGCTTGTTTAAGAAATACAGGGTGGTCAAAGGAAGCGCATTTAGGTGATGTATAGTGGACATATCGAACAGTTGCTTTGAAATGTTTTAATGTTGTCGTTACTTTTTGTTAGTTGTTTTTACTATGCTTAGTTTGTAATTTATAAGATAAAAATTGTATAGACAAAACACACTACACCATTTAAAGACTAGTTTCTCAAAAACCAAGAGAGTTATATAAATTAAATAAGAGTAGCTAAGTTGTGTAAAATAGAAGGGTCTTTCAAGTTTCTATTTATTTCAACCGTAGTGCAACAGACCAAAGAGGAGACTTAACTAGCGCCTGCTATGAGCAATGGCAAAGTAAGCATCAAATTCGTTTTTCTCATATCAAAGAAACATAACAGCACAAATTTTTGAATTGACACTTTCAGAACTTAAAATTATTTAGAAAATAAAAATAAGTTTTCATCTTGGAACACTCGGTATCAGTTAAACCGGCGACATTGGTAGAATGTATGTAATACCTTGGTGCCTAACATTTCTGCTTCAGAGATTGCCCATTTTTGATGAACGACCCTGTATATCAACATAGTATCGTGCTGAGGAACATATCCTATATGCAATATATTTGCGTAATTCTAATTGAGTTATGGAATTTATCAAGAGTTCTTGGAAAGCATAATTCTCTAACAAAGACTGTGTTATATGTCTAAGAACATGCGGCAAAGTTCTTTATGTAAACTAGTAATAACACTTTCAAATGATAGGGTATGTGAAATTTTTTTAGTCGTTGCTTGACATAAAACAGAAGTTTGTGTGGGTTGTCTCTGGATAAAATACGCACGGTCCAGGAAAGTTACAAAAATAATGAAATGTAAACAAAATGAAATTAGATTTGTTTTGAAGCATTGTATGTTGACTTTATATTACTGAAATTTGTTGTCATATCACATCCGTTTTTAGGTAAATATTTCAGTTATCGATACGCATCGATGCGTATCGATATGTATCGATGCGTATCGGTGCGTATCGATACATATCGATTCGTATCGATGCGTATCGATACGTATCGATGCGTATCGATACGTATCGACTCGTATCGATGCATATCGATACGTAGCGGTACGTATAGATATATATATAGTGATTCGTATCGGAACGTTTAGATGTGTAGAATAAGTATACATATCGAGACGTAGCGATACCCATCGGTACGAATCGATACGCATTTATAAATTTTTCTACTCTTTCTTTGGGAATAAAATCACAAGATCGTTTTAAAATAATGTATTTACTGACAATTCGATCTTTCACTTAAGATTGTTTGTTATCAAAATAATTAAAGTTTCAAGTT
Source organism: Platerodrilus igneus (assembly GCA_036346225.1). Taxonomy (NCBI): domain Eukaryota; kingdom Metazoa; phylum Arthropoda; class Insecta; order Coleoptera; family Lycidae; genus Platerodrilus; species Platerodrilus igneus. Next base: position 412,995 of record JARFIW010001361.1, read on the forward strand.
TAATATTTGTGACATAAGTATGTATATAGGGGTGGGCGATACGGAATTTTGCGTATCGAATATCGATACATATTCTATATCGAATATCGATACGTATCGATACGTATCGATACGTATCGATGCGTATCGATACGTATCGATGCGTATCGAGACATATCGATACGTATCGATACGTATCGATACATATCGATACGTATCGATACATATCGAGTATCGATATATCGATATTTATTTTTTGCTGTATCGGGGGGGTCAATACGGGGGTCGTATCGATACGTATCGATATATCGATACGCCGACCCAGCCCTAATCATACCTTCACATTAACCTACAGTTGCTCTTACAAATGTATTTATTTGCAAGCTGTATCAAACCCAGCTAATTTGCAATAAATCTACAAAATACCGAGGTAAATGTGTAAATCAGACGTAAATCTGAATAATGGCAATCAGCTTTGAAAACACGTTGAAAAGTTTTGCCAAAAAGGTAATGAGACAATATAACACCAGCGACGATTCAAACCAAGGATTACATACTTAGCAATTATTATTGTACTAATTTAAGCTTTCGAGCATAGATCAGTGTAAAGTTATTTGTACAGAGAATTCCAAAGTGCTTTTAAAGTTGATATACATTTCCTAACACCCGTCCTATGCACTTTAATTTGTGTTAAATATTAGTTTCTCAAAATTGTAAGGACAACACCTTCTAATTAGGATTTATATCAAGATAGCTTTGATTACGTTCCAGATATTATCGCATTTCTAGTTGGTATAAGATACGTTCTGAACTTTAATTATTATTTGAAAGTTTCCAGTGTAAAACATAAATAACTAGATTTACGAAGTTTGGAAGTTTAGGAAACCGAGTATCTATATTTTCAAGGTACGATAGAAATATCGCCGAGATTGTTCAAAAACTAGTATATGGTTTCTTTGGTTGATTTTGAGTACAAGTGATTCTATTCAGTTTTAGCAACTCCTGCACCGTTTCTGAGATATCGGATATAAGGGTTGCTGATCTGGTTGAGTTTATTCGTAAATTTTCAAATTCGATCTAGTAAGTCTAAATATGATCTCTGTTGTTATGATTTTAATTTAAGTCAAATTCATTTAAATCAAAATTAGTTTAAATAAATTAATTTCGCCGTATTTATAATTACGGCTATCTTTTGTGTTTTACCAGGCTCTATCAGTTCTCTAACATTGAAGATGTAGGTATGGTGTTTGTTTAATGATATTGCAACGGAAATTCAATGACTGGGACGACAGAATATTATCTCCACTTCCAATTACACCACATGCTATGCAAAAATACATTTAAAGGAGGGTTTACTGTCTACTACCTTCCTGTTCAATCCGAATATTTGTATAACTGCCAGTAGTGCAGAGCGCTGTAAACACTAGTTAAAATATTTTGTTGTAACGAGAATCGGCGATGATAATCTATCGTCGTAGCCAGTGAATTTCTGTTAGAATATTCGTAAAGAAACACAATTATCTTGAAGCGCGTTTGCGTTACCTTAAATAGGTACTAATTAGAAAAAGAAAAATTTAATTGTAAACGGGCAGGATAAATATGGATTTACCGTGCATGTTATGTTTTCACGAATGCATTAAACTTAAACCACAAACTAATAAACTTGTTTTTGTTCAACGAGTCTGGATACAAAAATGCAAGCACGAATACTTGCTAACGTATTCATGTTACTTTACGAACGCTTTTAGAATAACTGAAGCACTAAATAACAGTGGGTTTATCAATACGCGTATTTCGAGCAGTAATTACGCCAAAAATAAACGAATTTTTACAATTCTTAGTAGAACTGAAGAAAATTAGCGTTACAGGGAAACAAATGTACTTATAATACAAAGTAAACCCGAGGCAAAATAATAGTAGTATCTTATAATGTAGTTTAATTATATAAATACAGAGGATGAGTTATTAAAACTCACAAATAAAAGTTTACAGGGAATCTTGTAAGCTATATCATAGAATACAATGTTAAAGGTTACTATGTATCTAATCGCAGCACCGCTGAGCATCTACGATAACGATAATCGTGTATAAAACCATATAAAATTAGGTGAGAACTGTAATTCAATGACATACGCCCAGAAGCAAGAGGAATAGAAGAAATGGACGAGAGTTTTGGAGAAGACGAAAACAAATAATTGATTATTCGCGAGCCTAAAACGGAAATATAAGTGATGATGACCGCGTAATTATCCATAACTTTTACCTGTTGAAAATTTAATACGAGCTTCACACCCTTTTATTTATTCCTTGCACTGGTAGGTCAAAGGCGCATTACCAATTGCAAAAGAGATCCTAGGTGACTGATGGTATACGGTTTTAAAAGAACGCAAAAAGCACCACGTAACACGGTCCCTGTAGCGGGCACGAGGGTGTTCGTGGGTAAATGGTTAGCCAACATGTGTATAGGGAAAGGCAGCATTACTGCCACTAATATTCCTACATATTAGATGGAATGATACACACTGGGAGAGGTAGAAACCTTTATGGTTAGGACAACAAAACAAACACTTTGAGAACACTCAATAACGGTTCCCAATAAGCGATATTGCACTTGGAAGGGAAAGCTGCTATTAATAAATATAATGGGATCACAAAATAAGCAATAATGTTATTAGAAATTTTTTAACTTATTAATTTTTATTATCTTTTTACGGCATCCAGAATAATAAGGGTATTACCCAATAAAGGATATCATTTTAAACATATGCATGTCGAAATTATCTGTCTTATTTTTATGTCAATTCTGTATTTGTTAGAACAATTTAGTTATCTACAAAACAATATTTTTATAAGAACAGCTAATTCTACACTCTATTCTACTTTCTGCGTAAGGAAAATCTTTCACCTACTAAGGATATAATTTGCTTAAATAACTAATAATCGATTTGTATGCAATTTCTAGACATTTGAAATTTATTTCTTTACCAAAGATTTTATTCAAGTATTTAACGTGATTGAGTACAAAATCTGCGACAACATATTCATAACAATTTGGATCCTAAACCAACTATTACTAGATTAAAATAAAACATCGCTTACTGTTTTAATTGACATCACCAAAGGATGTTGTATTAACATTACCAGACAGTATTAATGAAAGATTAGACCAAAATTCTTAATAATGTATTATGTTCACTACCCGCTTCCCCCAGCTTTTAGTTGTAACGTCACCGGAGTTACAGTGGACAGTGGTCACTAACTAGTATCCAGATTGATAGTACAATGGTCTAGCCGTTGCTAAACCCATCGGCTCCGTTGCGCGAGTCTAGATCTACCGACGTGCTCAGTGACCAAAGGAAACTATGGTAGGTGAAGGAAGGTATAAAGGTGCCGACAGTAGGCACGGCAATCCTTATACCGGGATTATAGGCGTCAGCAATGGGTACGACACCAGGCGATGCAGAATGACGGCTATGGGCACGGCATTGATAATAGCTGGCTTTGGGTACGGCGACAAAAGAGGGTAGACGTCGGCTATGGGCACGACGTCTATGGGTTTGGAGCACCGGCTATGGGCACGTTGCGGTAGGTACTAACTATTTAACACTGCCTTTAGGCACAGTAGTAAAAGAGTCTTTAACCTTTCAGAGCGAGTCGGAAAAGCAGACTGGTGTCTCTCGCAAATGCGCGCTGATTTATGCCGCTTCTAGGCCAACTCGATTTGTGTATTTATTAACCAAAAAGCGGCATAACAAGTAGTACATACAATTAACTTATAACTACTTGAAACGTCACGTTGACGTCGGTAAATTGTCATTACAATACTTACCCCTAATTGTTTACCTACTAAAGGCTTGCCTGGTGTTCTTATTCTCCGTTGGCGGTCTCTTATTGCCGAATAGTGGGCGTATGTTTGTTGTTGTAGCTCTGATAATTGTTGCTCTTTGGATTGTACCTGTGTCTTTCTTGAACACGGTGATCTACAACGCTTAGCCTTGTCTCCGTAGTGAGAGTGGTAATAGCTCATTGGCGCGAGTGTATTGAAGCGGGCTACTACTACCGCGTTTCTCTACTTTAAAACAAGTAATAACAAGAATCTTTATTACTCACTGTTCACAAGTCTAATTAACAGTATATGCCTTATTTATAGATGTTTTCAGTCCACTTAACAATGAAGCACTATTACACTAATAAATTTACATGCACTAATATCTTCTTAAACTAACTTCTTTAGGATTGGTCCATTAACAACACTAACACAACTATTTATTTATTATATAATTTGTCTATTTATGTATACTACAAGCTGCATGTACATTAGACACGGCATATAACATTTATGTATACTCTTGAACATCCAAAAGCTCAACTACTATTACTTTACAACGATATAATTTATATTAGAAATTCTAGTATAGACTGACCCTTGCATTTATTAGCGGTCTTATATATACTCTGAGTTAAAGATATGACTCTTCCTATAGTAATTACGAAAAGCTTCTCGGTCCATTGAGAATAAACAGTGCTGGCGGCGTTTTGTGTGTTTGATTGCTAGAAGAATTCTCGAATCCTGGAGACTATGCAGAGCCTACAGCGGTTGTGTGTATTGTCTAGCTAGCTTTCGTGTACAGAGTGGTTACTTGCGATTTTCTCGACTTGTCCTATGTACCGCTGCAGTGCGTCTTGCAGCTGTGTTATTTGATCCATCGACATTTGCAGCTTTCTGCTAGCTGGAGCTTTTGATACGGCATTGTCGTATGTCTTGTTGTTGACGTCCATCATATTATCCGCTAACGATGCTTGTTTGTCTAGTGTGTTAAAATCGAATGCAGTTAGAATGTGTTGCACGTGTAGCGCTAGTGGGTTTTTCCACTGTATTGCGATGAATTCGACGGTGGCGTCTGTGCCAGCCAGATGTCGCATGGTTGCCAATAGTTTTGATGGTTTTTAATCGCCGAGCGGTATGCCGTTCCACTATCTTCCGTAGTTTTGCCTCTCTCATGATCCCATATATGCGTAGAATATCTACTTTCAAATCAGTATATGGCTGACCCCCTGGCTTTTCTGATAGTGTTGTGATTTTAGCTGATAATTACTCTAACAAACTAGCGGATACGTTTGCTACTAACAATCGATATTGTGTTTGTTCGGATCGTATACCGTGAGCTGCGAATGAAGCTTTCGTTCGTAGAAACCTTAGCTCCGGCGCTGCCCTCCAGAACTTCAATTTGGCTCTTGACTGTTTCGACCGAGATTGATGCCTCCGCGTGCTGTTCGTTAGTTCAATGTTCGTCGTTTACTAATGTAGTGACTGTTATTCTTGTGTCAGGTTCGTAGATAACAATGTATAGTGTATTTCTTAGTCGGGGTGATCGATGTGTTGAACGAGTTGAAATGGTGTTTGTTAACCTTTGTCGTAGTCGTTGAGGTAGTGACCGTGGTGACTTCGGTTATGTTACCTACTTGGTCGTGATCACCAATGTGATGGCGTGTTCTTTTCAATCGGTGTTGGAATTGTCCTTGCGTTATGTTGCCTGTCTGAAACATCAATTTGTTAATCGTGGGGTGCGCGCTTTACTTCGTTGCGACCGCCAATGTATTGACTGCGCGTCGTTTATTTCTATCTTTCGTGTACTTCGCTCGTCGGTGTCACCAATGTACTATGTAATGACCGTCTAGTTGTGTGTTCTTCGTCGGGGTTCACCAATGTAATGACCCGTTGGTTGCGTGCTCTACTTCGTCGGGGTCACTAATGTAATGTCCCTCTTCGCTCGTCGGGGTCACCAATGTAATGTGTAGTGACCGTCTGGGTACGCGTTCTTCTTTGTCGTGGTCATCAATGTAACTTCTTCGCCGGGGTCGCCAATGTAACGACCCTGTCCTAAATCACCGGCGTGGCAGTAGACAGTGGTCACTGACTACTATCCGGTATGATACTACAGTTCTATCCGTTGCTAGACCTACCGGCTTCGTTGCGTGAGTTTAGGTCTACCGGCGTGCTCTGTAACAAGAGGAAACTAAGGTAGGCAAAGGAAGGTATAAAGGTGCCGACAGTGGGCACGACGAACCTAATACCGGGGTTATGAGTGTCTGCAATGGGCACGACACCAGGTGATGCTGAATGCCGGCTATGCGCACGCAGTGGTAATCGCTGGCTTTGGGCGCATCGAGAAAAGAGAGTAGATGTCAGCACGACGTCTATGGGTTCGGAGCACCGGCTAAAGGCACGGTGCGGTAGGTTTTTAACACTGGCAATGGGCACAGTAGCAACAAAGTCTTTAATCTTTCACAGCGAGTCGGCAAAGCAGAATGGTGTCTCTCGCAAATGCGCGTTGATTTATACCGGTGCTTGGCCGACCCAATTTGTGTATATTAACGAAAAAGCGGTATAACATGTAGTAGGCATACAATTAACATATAACTACTATAAACGTCACGTTGACGTCGATAAATTGTCATTACACATTCAAACATCAAACGTATACTCAGAATTCCACACTTATTCTATGATGCCATTATTATTAACACCTGCTTCGATGTAAACAGATTAATCTGTTATCTTACATATGTAGCGCTACAAATAAATCGTTTTACTAATAACTACAGGGGAACTGTTTACCAACCAATAATGAAGATATACAATTCGTCAGTAAGATTTATCCACCCTTCTTAGTACAATTCGTATATTGCCACTCTCTGTAAGCTGGAACACCTTTAAGGGATTTCAATAGAACGCACCATGCTTAGTATCCTCGTAAAACAAAAACGTTAATTTAGGACGCAAGCGTGATGGGACACTCTTTCCACGGTGTTCAAAACAACATACAAATGCGTATAATTAGAAGATTTAACGCCTGCAACTCACGATTGCCACAAGTATAGCCTTTGTCTGTAATGATAGGACCTTGAAAGTTGCCAAAGACTAAATAGGATAATTAGATTAAAATTATTGCCATATAGGAAGTGCGGCAAATAAATTTTCTACAACCGTTGAGATGGTGGTACAATAAACCGCTTTTGCTATGATATTAACAAAATGAAGTTACATGTGGTGATATCCCTATACTTGATTTACGAATACTCCACCCGAAGGTACTACATTGGCCAGTAATCAAGTTTTATTTATCTAGAAGTTTTTTATTTTGCCGAACCCTTGCTATTTCAAGCAATGTGGGGATCTTTAGTGTGCGTGACAACGCTCACACTCGGGACCTATATTATACCTCTCGTTCGACCGAGAGAGAATTTTTGCGAAAAAAGCTCGCCTATATTTTACAAGCGGTCCGTGTCGAGAATCTAACCCGAGACCTTAGGTTTAGTCGTCACACGTGAACAAACCAAGTCACGAAGACGCCTCGTTGTGAAATCCACGGATTTTCTACATCACCCGACAACACGGATAGAATTTAGGACAGACTGGCTCCAAAACAACATCTTTTAAATGGTTAATCCTATATAATGTAAACTCAATACTGGGTCTATGAAATTTTTATCCACGCCAAGTTGCAACTGTAGGTTTTTAGTAGTTAGTTATAAATTAATTTTATTGTACTATTAGTAGCATTTATGTATGACGCTTGTTGAATTAAAAATACTCATGATATTGTAAAACGTCCACTGTCAGTGTAGGGTATGGTGTTAATTTTATTAGATGTACAAAACCTTGACATTGCAATTTTATTTGAAGGGTTGAGGACCTGCTTGAAATTATTGTAATTGGATCGTTAAAGTTTTTTGTGATTATTGTTGGGGATGTCTGGTGTTGAAGAACATGCTTTTGATTTTACTCGAATGCCACTTTGTGGTGGGTAATTCTTTGACTAATATTTTAAGACGCTTGGGCAGGTAACATTGATCACAATCTAGACAGCTATTTTGTAAATGATGTTTCTCTGAAGTTTTATTTGTGTATATCTTTATTTCAAATGTATATTTTGTATCGTTAGTATATTTCTTTTGGCAAACATAATATTTAATGTTTTAAACACTTTATTGTAAGGCGTGGAAACTTGACATGTGGGTACTTACTTTAACGTAATTGAAATTAACCCAAATTTCTTGTATAATTGTAAATATATACATCAGAGGTATTTCTAAGTTAACCGTACCTGTTTATTAACCAAATCTGCAGTCACGTAGGGGTTCTGTTAGAATGTATTCTTATCGACAACCACCGTCAATTCTAGAAATAATAAAGTCACGATGAGTGCTGACCTCTCAGTCATTCTAATAAGGAATAGATAAAACTACATTCTATATAACTATATAAATATGGTATCAACTATCACTGGCATACACAACCAATGTAACCTACAATTGATTCAATCTCTAGCTACACATCAACACCATTCAAACCATCATTATCATACCTATAAGGCTCTAGACAACTAGCGTGGCGTATCCTCCACCAGTACGCCCTATTCTGTGTGTCGAATGGTTTGCTATGTAACAGCAGAATTCTTCACACCCTAACCTGTGTGTCGAATGGTTTGCTATGTAACAGCAGAATTCTTCACACCCTAACCTCGTGCGTCGAATGGTTTGCTATGTAACAGCAGAATTCTTCACACCCTAACCTGTGTGTCGAATAGTTTGCTATGTAACAGCAGAATTCTTCACACCCTAACCTGTGTGTCGAATGGTTTGCTATGTAACAGCAGAATTCTTCACACCCTAACCTCGTGTATCGAATGGTTTGCTATGTAACAGCAGAATTCTTCACACCCTAACCTGTGTGTCGAATGGTTTGCTATGTAACAGCAGAATTCTTCACACCCTAACCTGTGTGTCGAATGGTTTGCTATGTAACAGCAGAATTCTTCACACCCTAACCTCGTGCATCGAATGGTTTGCTATGTAACAGCAGAATTCTTCACACCGTACGCCTTTAACTACTATCTTATCTTTATCATTAAATGTACAAGATGCTTGGTAGCATCCCTAACTATATACTCTAAAAAACATTATTTCACACTCAGCACATAATAGATATAGCTCTCAGTGATCATACGATAGTCAGAATAATCTATGCAAAAGTATAAAATACAGTCTTTCAATGTAGCATACTACATAGCTTCATTTACTCATGAATGAATAATTAATATAAAAGAATACACATCAATTCATACAAGTCAACACCCGTGAGAATATATATAATAAACTCACCTCTGGAATTGAAGAATTCTGGTCCAACTATTCAATATAAGTAGAACTGGTGTCAATCATGACAGTTTTTAATTTGACATTTTATTTTTAACATTTCAAAGGTAACTATTTCATTATTAAAATTAACAAGTAAAATGGCTTCTTACATTCGGCCATGCTACGGTTAACTCGTCCCGAGGTAACTATGTTTTTTTTTAAGTAGTATCAGAAACAGGTGGTATACCATCATCGGCACTGCTACCATACGATGATTCCGACATTGGTTCTACTATCCATGGCTTCAACTTATCAACGGCTATAGTTCTCTTGTATTTGCATCTTCTTTTCCCTGCTGGTATATTGGTCACAATATATCTGTCATTTGGTAGAACGGCCTTAACTATGAAAGGCCCTTTGTAAGGTGTTACCAAAGCTCTGCTAGTGTTTTCGGTAGTTTTACGTTTCTCTACAAGTACTAGGTCATGTACTTTATACTGACGAGGTGTTTTTCTTTTCTGATCGTACAGACGTTTTTGTTTAAGTTGCTCTTCCGTTATTTTTGACGCCACTTGGAATCTTTCTTCAATTATGCTGTCAATATTTCTACTGATTTCGGAAGTCTCATCTATCAATGGAGCATCGTGACCTCTTCTAGGGTGGTAGCCATATAGCAGTTCAATTGGTGTTTTTCCCGTGGTTTTATTAGGCACGTTGTTGATGGAGAATTGTATTTTCTTAACAACTTCGTCCCATCGGTGTTCTTCTGGAGCCGTGGTTAAAAGTGCTGTCATTAGTGTTCTATTAAGTCTTTCGACTTGACCATTGGCCCTAGGAGTAGCAACTGCATTGAATATTAGTTTAATTGTCTTTTCTTCACAGAAGGTTTGAAATTTGCGAGAAGTAAACGAAGTTCCCTGATCACATATAATTCTTGTAGGTTGGCCAAAAATACAAGTAATCTCGTTTATAAACTCTATAACGAGCGTGGTTTTGGTAGACTTCACAGATTTTAGATGGGCAAACTTTGTGAAGGCGTCGATGACAACAATTAAGTATTGATTTCCGCGTTTTGTTTTTGGTAACGGACCCTTATGATCTATGTGTAAGGTATGCATTGGTAAAGGGATTTTCTCTATGGGATGTAGATAACCTTCTTTTTTGCCATGCGCTTTCTTGCTGAACAAACATGGAATACAGTTCTTTATATAGTGGTCAACATATTTATTCATCCTTGGAAACCAATAATGTTGATTAAGTCGGTAAAGCATCTTCTCTAGTGCAAAATGACCTAATTTTTCATGAGCGGCCCTAACAACTTGGTAGCGCATACCCTTGGGTACGACTAATAGTAGCCCTTTTATGGTGATGCGAAAAATTCGCCCATTACGTAACGCATAATCTTTATAAATACGGCGTTCCTCTTCAGTTGTGGGTGGTTTCGACAACACGTCATAAATTTCTTTCAGTCGTTCATCCTTGATTTGACCAGTAAGTATCCAGTCAGAAGCCTCAATGTGAAATACTGTTTCTCCGGATGCTGTACTACTGGAAGATGGATTCCTACTAAGAGCATCAACGTGTTTCATACGATCACCTGGTCTGTATTGCACGGTAAATGAAAATTCTTGTAGCTGAAGCCACCACCTAGCAATGCGCGGTAGGAGGTGTTTCTTATTGCTAGTTGTCTTTAATGCATTACAGTCGGTTATCAAGGTAAAGTCAGTGCCCAAAAGGTATGAGCGAAACTTCCGTAAGCTTTCAACGGCAGCAAGGGTTTCCAATTCATACGAGTGATATTTTTGTTCGCCCGGAGTTGTCCGTCTACTAAAATAAGCAACCGGATGAAGTCTATTGTCATCTTGGACTTGCATATGAATTCCTGCCAGACCGTGCTGACTAGCGTCGGTATGTACTTCGGTACTCGCGTTGGGATTAAATAAAGCAAGAACAGGTCTAGACTTCAAAACTTCTTTTAGGGTTTCAAAGGATGACTGCTGATCTTGTCCCCATTGCCAAGGTACATCCTTGCGAATTAAATCAGTTAAGGGCCTGGCGACTCTAGCATAGTTTTTGACAAAATGACGAAAATATCCTGTTAGTCCTAAATACTGCCGTACTGCATGAACGTTGTTGGGAATTGCAAATTCTTTGATGGATTGAGTTTTTGATTTTCCGGGCTGAACCTTACCGGAGTTTATTTCGAAACCCAAGTAGGTTACAGACTGCATTAAGAACGAACATTTTGGTGGATTTAGGGTTAAATTCTCCTTGCGTAGAAGGTTAAATACCAGCTTTAAATTTTCAAGTCCTTCTTCGACGGTTTTGGAATATATTAGTAGATCGTCTAGATATATAGCAGCGACATTTTGTGCCGGAGCCAAAACTCGGTTCATTAAACGCTGAAGAACACTAGGAGCATTTGTAAGGCCAAAAGGCAAACGACAAAATTCATATTGGCCTTGAGACGAAATGAACGCTGTATACTTTCTAGATTCTTCTTCGACGGAAATCTGATAATAGCCGGAACGTAGATCTAAACTAGTGAAGAACCAGCTTCCCTGTAGTTTATTTAGTTGATCGTCAATTCTTAGTAAGGGGTAACGGTCCTTCACTGTGAGACTATTCAACTTTCGATAGTCTATGCACATACGTTGTTCTCCGTTCTTTTTCTGCACTAAAAGTAATGGTGAAGAATACGGGGAATTAGAATCGCGAATTATATTGTTCTCCAACATTTCGTTGATCATATCTTTTACAACCCGCTGTTCCGTTAGTGTCAAACGGTACGGTCTGTATGCAAAAGGTTTGTGGTCATTTAGGTTTATACTCATGGTCGCCGATTTTGCACAGCCGAGTTCACTCATTTTTGTAGCAAAACAGTCACGGTAGTCATTAATTAACTCCATTAATTTTGATTTTTGTTCATTTGATAATGGGCCTGAAATTATATCACCAGATGGTATGGGTAGTAAGTCGTTGTGATTAATACGTAAAACGTTTTCGGTTCTTAGAGATTCAGGTTCACACAACCACGCGCGAACAAGAGGGTGTTTAGTTTCTATCACTAAATCACTACTGGATAAATTAATTATAGGTATCACTGGGTCTGTATTATCTAAACTTAAAATAACACCAGGAATACAATTTTCTTGCCCTTCAAAGATGCGCAGACTTGCTTCTACATACATATCGCCCGAAGTTTCACTACGACAACTTACTGGAACATGTCCAATGTGATGAGGAGGAATAACCAAAGCTTCTTTGGCCCACAATGGTATTTTACTCTTTAATTCGTGTGGCAATAAGGTCAAATCTTTACGATTAGTATTTAACAAAAATTCTAAGCTAACACTATCCTTACTTACTACTATTTGGGGTAATTCGGTAAATGGTTGTCTTACTAATAAAGGGATTGTTTGTACATAGTCTGAAACGACATGAGCGCTAACGCACGACTCGATTTCGTCAATTTTGAGTTTAAAATTCACTACACCTAATGTATTAGTGTGGTTATTTCCAAAACCACGTATTACCGTAACTGAACTACTGTCAATATTTAATTCTAACTTCTTGGCATTGCTATGTCTAATGATAGATATTACACGAGCTACCAAAATCGACATAACACTTTACCGGACTACCATTAATTGCACAGTCTTTAAAATACTTCAAACTAACTGCTTTAGGGTCTTCTTGATTTAGTCATAAAGTGGTATTTGGCGCAAGAGCTGATGCCTGCGACCGATCAGATCTTTTAAAACATTGGCTAGTGCGATGTCCAATTTTATGACAATTACTGCATACGGGTCTTTGGGGACAACTTACAGCTTTATGCCCTACAGCGTTACATCGATAACAGGCGTCAATTTTATTCTTGTTATTGCCTAAATGCCCTTTCTTTTCTATGCGTCCATGATCGAACTTGGAATATCTCGCTCGACTGAGTATATGATTGAATTGTCTTGGAACTGGTTCAGTCAATGTCCGTAAGTAATTGAATAGTTCTTCAGGTGTGCTGTAATTACCAGCGCGAGCTGCATTCTTTATGTTTATATCAGTCAGTCCCCCAATGACGCACGAGACTGAGTCGCTTCCACTAATTTTACATCCCGCAAAAATTAATTTGTTCAGTTAATGTCAACTGCGACTCAAAACATTGATGCCAGTTAACATTTGTCGTTCAGATCCCACTGCTGAAAAACTGTAAGGCGTGGAAACTTGACATGTGGGTACTTACTTTAACGTAATTGAAATTAACCCAAATTTCTTGTATAATTGTAAATATATACATCAGAGGTATTTCTAAGTTAACCGTACCTGTTTATTAACCAAATCTGCAGTCACGTAGGGGGTCTGTTAGAATGTATTCTTATCGACAACCACCGTCAATTCTAGAAATAATAAAGTCACGATGAGTGCTGACCTCTCAGTCATTCTAATAAGGAATAGATAAAACTACATTCTATATAACTATATAAATATGGTATCAACTATCACTGGCATACACAACCAATGTAACCTACAATTGATTCAATCTCTAGCTACACATCAACACCATTCAAACCATCATTATCATACCTATAAGGCTCTAGACAACTAGCGTGGCGTATCCTCCACCAGTACGCCCTATTCTGTGTGTCGAATGGTTTGCTATGTAACAGCAGAATTCTTCACACCCTAACCTGTGTGTCGAATGGTTTGCTATGTAACAGCAGAATTCTTCACACCCTAACCTCGTGCGTCGAATGGTTTGCTATGTAACAGCAGAATTCTTCACACCCTAACCTGTGTGTCGAATGGTTTGCTATGTAACAGCAGAATTCTTCACACCCTAACCTGTGTGTCGAATGGTTTGCTATGTAACAGCAGAATTCTTCACACCTAACCTCGTGTATCGAATGGTTTGCTATGTAACAGCAGAATTCTTCACACCCTAACCTGTGTGTCGAATGGTTTGCTATGTAACAGCAGAATTCTTCACACCCTAACCTGTGTGTCGAATGGTTTGCTATGTAACAGCAGAATTCTTCACACCCTAACCTCGTGCGTCGAATGGTTTGCTATGTAACAGCAGAATTCTTCACACCCTAACCTCGTGTATCGAATGGTTTGCTATGTAACAGCAGAATTCTTCACACCGTACGCCTTTAACTACTATCTTATCTTTATCATTAAATGTACAAGATGCTTGGTAGCATCCCTAACTATATACTCTAAAAAACATTATTTCACACTCAGCACATAATAGATATAGCTCTCAGTGATCATACGATAGTCAGAATAATCTATGCAAAAGTATAAAATACAGTCTTTCAATGTAGCATACTACATAGCTTCATTTACTCATGAATGAATAATTAATATAAAAGAATACACATCAATTCATACAAGTCAACACCCGTGAGAATATATATAATAAACTCACCTCTGGAATTGAAGAATTCTGGTCCAACTATTCAATATAAGTAGAACTGGTGTCAATCATGACAGTTTTTAATTTGACATTTTATTTTTAACATTTCAAAGGTAACTATTTCATTATTAAAATTAACAAGTAAAATGGCTTCTTACATTATTGAATTTAGTATTTAAATTTTGAATAAATAGCACGGGTATTAATAGCAGAGAATGTTGAAGATAAAATCTACAATTTATAAGAAAATGTTTTGCTAATTTCTTTAGAAATATTTTCAATATTTTTAAGAACGAGTGCTTTTGGTATATTTGTAAATAAGGATACTACGTACAAGTTTATTAGCACATAGCTATTTAAATAAAATTAAATAAAAACCCCTTAACCACAAAAAATATTTAAATTACTAGATACGTATTTCGACCACTATGTGGTCATCATCAGTAGAAAAAAAAAAAAATTTTTAGCTGTATAATTTACTATATTGTTGCTTTAAACACTATCGAGGATATTCTCCTAAAGAATCTTTTACGAAATATAAATTACCGTTTATAGATTTATTTAAAATTTCAGATATAAATAATTTAGGTTTTTGCTAATATATTTGTTTGGCGCTACTATAGGTCTCATCAGATACCCGTCTTTATGAATTTTATGTAAGGAATATAATTTTGGTAATGTACTTGCGTAAGTATTTAGTTTTTTAGTTTGTTTGCAGTAATATATTTCTGATTTTTTAGATTGTTAATAACATTAACCTTTACGTTTGTAACTTAGATCTCAATTTTTTTGTATGTCGTTTGCTCGCGTATATGTTCATTTATCTTCTGATATAATATAAATTTGACATAGCAACTGTGGAATTCCTTCATTTGAATTCATAATAATTAAATTCGAATTTTTTTAGAAATCTGATACAACCCATAAAATCCAAAAGTAATAAAAAAATTTTGTTCTTGTATTTGTGCATATAATTCGTAGTAATGTTAGTGCAAGGCTCTCGGTATGTATTTTTTCTTCATTTTTATTGGCATTGGATATAGTAAATTCAATTTCTCTTGGTAAATTGATAATGGTGTTATTATTAATAATTGGAACGTCTTCCAATTATTTTCTTCAGAATACTTTGAATTAAAAAGGACCTCACATGTAAGGTTAAAAACGACTTTAGGTATTAGTAAAAATTCAAAAAATTCTAAATAGTTACTCAAAAGCAAGCTAGATAACTAAATAAATGCTCAAGTACATTATTACCAAATTAACACATTGACAAAAATTCTTAATATACGAAATTTTAGATGAACCTATAAATGATAATTTATATTTCGTAAACGATTCCTTTGCATTTTCTGAATTTATAGATAACTGATTCGTCACAAGATTCGCAACGAAAGCTTGTCAGACTGTGAAAATATGCAATTGAAAGTGTATGTAAATAAGACGAGAGTAATCATTTTTGACAGAGATGGCGGAACTGCTGGCTTTGTATTTTGCATGAACAATGATACGATACAAAAAGCCGATGACTTCGTGTGCCTTGGTAGAAAGTTTTTAAGTAACGGAAAATTGGATGGTAAAATAGAAGGAAGGACAAATGCTAGAAGAAAGGTGTCTGGAAGTATGTGGGCAGTGAACAGAAATGAAGGATTGTAGTTATATGCAAAGCTAGTTATTTACAACATTGCGCTTGTGTCAACTGTACTGTATGGAAGCGAAACGCAGGTCTTGCAAAAGAAACATGCAAGTAGTATAAATTCTGCAGGAATGATGTGCTTAAGAAGTGTGTGTGGAAAAGCATTGCGCGACAAATAACCAAACGAATGGGTCAGAGCAGAGTGTGGAGTGCAAATGACCCTTATGGAGTTGAGCGAGCTAAGCACGCTTAGATGGTTTGAACATGTAGAAAGAATGAATGGGGATAGACTTATCAAGCGTATATATGCCAGTAACATGGCTGGTAGAGCTGCAAGAGGCAGATCGCATAAAAGGTTGTTGGATGTACTAGAGGAGGCATAAAAGACCGACAGGTGAGAAGTGTGAAGAATAAAACAGCATGGCAATAGCAATGTATGAACGTTGTAGAGGCAAAGGAAATATCTAGGGATTGAGGGACGTGGAGAAAGATTGCAAATGGTGCTGGCAGTATAAGTAGTGTAGAAGATCCCCCAAGGCGCTAGATTTGGTTACTCCGAAAGGAAATATCTTGATTGTTGATTGATTGATTGAATGATAAGATTCGTAAGTAATCATTTTAGTTCTAGAGAGAGATACTTAGACTCGATTTTTGGTATAGAAGATTTGTATACAATAGGTGAGTGATTATTCAGAAGTTATGTCTATTTTATGTTATATTTAAGATATCGTTTGGAAGATAAAGTCGTTGTGGAGATTTTGGACTCTATTTTTAGTATATAAGATTTGTCTTGAGAGGAAGTTATAATTTTTATTTATCGATGTTACATTTGTTCGTAAAACAAAGCTGTTGTGGATGTATCATTGTTTGTGAAGGATATTTCGAATCATTATAAATCTGATGTAAGGTAATGATGGTTTTATCTGAAAAGAGCTAGTAAAAATAATTAGACAGCTGTAAAATTTTAAATGTTTATCATAAGCATCTTCTATTGGGCAGTTTATATCAATATATATATATTGATGTGATAATGAGGTTACAAGAGGTCATTGAGCACCAATTCTGCCTACATATGTGCGTATATTTTGCTTCTTTCATCGTTTTTTTAAATGTATCTTTTCGCTTTATTGATTTCTATGTGTCAACTGTTAAAAGAAACAAAATGGTGCACTTTTATTTCTATGTATTGGTACTTATATACAACATGTTTGATATTACTTTTCTATACTCATAACTACCTTAGAGGTGCGCCAGTTCTCCAAATTAATATGTACTGAGTCTTATATGAATCTAAATGCAAACCTTACTTGGTTCGTATATTCGAACGTTTCTAACAATTTCTTCCTTCCGTACAGTTGATCTACTTGCACCTTTTTTATGCGTTACAAACCAATTTCTAAAAAATATACTATCACAATTTAGAATGCGTTCATAAAAATCTTTTAGTTCACTTGGAATTAATTTTGAAAACTGTCCAAATATAAATGTTTTGCCAAATATATTTTGTATTGTTTTGAAAACCATCGAAGCTAGTTGCAATACATGCTTAGACATATGTTTTAAAATCCCTGGGCACCTTTGACCAAGAAAGTTTCGTATCGTATTATTTATTAATCGCACTAGTGTAAATCAATACCGGACTCTTTCACATCATTATGCGGTATTGCTTTGTATAGTACTACATGCTTGATTAGAAAAAAAATACTTTCATTTAAAAGCGCTAATAATTTCATATCTCTCGGAAACATCTTTCGTGCTTATTACTCCTATGACGTAAACAGCTTTTCAGCATTCCTACAATACAATGCTTTGCAATCACAGAACACAATGATAGATTAATAAGTACCGTTTATATATCACGCTATCATTTTCACAATGCAGGGGCTTTCACAAAAGCTCTAAGTGAGTTTCATTCATATTTAACAGGCAATTAATATTTTCCGGTTCTCCAATGATTATTCCATTGTTTACAGGGGGTGAGTCAGAGAATGCAGCGTTGCAGATATTTAATATACACCAACTATTTTTGTCTTCATTGTTTAGGTGTAGTCAACTATTATTACACAACATAAAGCCTTCAAATGATTTTTAATAACCGTGCGGGTTCTGTGCACTTCTTTTCTGCTTTAGGAATAACAGAAAATAAAGTATAGTAGTGTTGTAGTTTCATGCTTCAAACGCTGCTCAAGCACAATTAAATAATATCACATTTAATTATTGAAACGTATCTTCCTGGTAGGTCATTATTTTACTGATGATTTTCCTACTACGATTACCACATCCAAATAGAGGTACGTTTTCTACGTTAGTGTCCGATATTATTTATATCAAGGAAATTATTAGAATCAGGGCATTATTCAAGTTAAACGAAACGATCGTGTACAAGTATAGAGAAACTACTTCCGAATATGAACAGAGGTTTTTCGCAGTCTGTATTGCACAGACCGATTTTTCAGTAATCATTGTTTAGGTTTGGAGTAGAAATCCTGTTTGAAGTTTAATGCTGTGACCAAAAGTCGTAGTCCCCACGTAGAAGAAGTATGGTTCTTTTTGTTAAAACGTCGAGTTGTTTAAAGGTTATGTAAAACTACGTAAACTTATCTTTCGGTATTTATTTTCCGCGACATAGAAAAGTTACTCCACCCTCTTGTATTTGGATAAAGTCAATAATCGAGAACATTGTTCTATTAATCAAACACTGATAGGATTAGTTTTGTAATTTACCATACCGGTTTTTCTTCTTTGATATCGTTTAAATAATAATAAAGACGTTTCAATATCAATATCAGAATCAATATCAATAAATAACCTATTTACTTTGTTTTATTCTCCATAACTACAGCCTTAGAACTTTTTGAGACGACCTGGTGGATGAGTGCCCCTAGCACTTTTGAGTGAAACATCATAGTGCACTCTCCAATAACTTTATATTCACTATATTGATTTGATGTTTCGAATTCTGACGTGTACAAAGGAATTTGGAATTTCTCGTTGCCTTCTTTAATCGGCAACTTTTCCTAGAATCTGCCACAATAGTCAGTCGGTGTGTAACTAGATGTCAGTTTGTAACACATTCTCACGCAACTTATAACTTATAACCATTTCATTTTCCCCATGTTGTTTTTAGTGACAGATACAGAATATACTTATCTTAAAAACAATATGCTTTTTATTTGAGTAAACTAATATGGCTGACAATAGTTAACAATTTGGTACTAATTTTTCCAGGGTGCACGTTGTGTAATTATTAACGTTCATTAGTTTGGTAATCTTAAGTTAACTTTTGAAATAGAAATGAGTTGTACAGCCAATTTGTAAGTCAGTGGCACAATACTCCTTTTACGTTACTTAGAGATCGTCCAAACAAGAACACATATTAATATTTTTTTATTTCATTGCTGTTGACCGACTTTTGCTCCCGTCTTGGAAATGCGCTATTGAACAATTTGTGAAAACATTAACATTAATGCGTCTCCATATACTCCGATAAGCTTTGTATAGGTGACTTTCTAGATATTCCTTAAAGATATTCTTTAACCGATATTGTTCATGTGACATCAAGTTTTGTTATGATATTGCCGACAGCTTTCAGGGCCGTAGTCGGTTAATAAAACGTTTTCCAAGTTAAGGTCATATTATATTAAATACTGTTAGTTACATAACCTATACGTTATTGATTTTAATTGATATATCAGTTTATTGTTTTTATTTAGCTTTAAAATTACGTTGTAGTACTTTGAGCAAAAGAGAAACCCACCCACCATCGACTATGGGAATAGAAAACAGAGTAACTAATTGCGCTTCAATAGCGCTTCATTGTGCACACATTAGTGCTGACAATGCTTCTTTTCAGTAAAAGATATTAAAAAAATTATGGGGACCTTGGAAAGACGACCCCCCTAGATTTATATACTAAGTCTACTGGATTCGCTTGTGCTTCGAAAGTGTTCTACTGAGCGCACATTAATGATGACATAGCTTTATTTCATTAAAAAATATTCAAAAATTATTGGGAGGGGTTGCAGAAACTACAGTCCCCAAACTTCGTTTATATATCTAATCTGCTTTATTTGTGCTTTGTTAATGCTTCGTTATGGGCACTTTAATGCTGACAGTACTTCTTTTCATTAAAAAATATTGAAAAGGTTAATGGGTAGTTGTGGAAACGACAGCCCCATTCAAACTCTGTTTATACGCCAAACCTACTGGAATCATTTGTGCATTGGTAATGCTTCACTATGCACACATACTGTTGATAGCCCCCCCCCCCACTGCCGGCACATATTTTGCTTATGCAACAAAATTACCAGAATAACTTGTGCTTAGATAGAGCACCATCTTGCATGTATTACTGCTAATATTGTTTTTGCTGTATTCGGGTACTTATTACAACTTGGTACTTGGTACTGGTTCGACAGGACCTGTAATAGAATGAAGCGAGCGATAACAACATGATATTAAATTTATGCGAAATAAGCTCTATTTCCTACTCCTGCATGCTACTCCCTTTTGAACCTGTTATTTTGATCTAAGATTGTACTTATAATCTGAACAACGGAAGTAGTGGACAGAATATTCAAAATAAAGGACAAGTCTGTTTAATTGCAATATTCATATAATATAAGTATTTTAATAAAATATGGTTTAGTAAAATTAAATAAAAACCCTTAACCACAAAAAATATTTAAATTACTAGATACGTATTTCGACCACTATGTGGTCATCATCAGTAGGGGAAAAAAAAAAAAAAAAAAAATAGCTGTATAATTTACTATGTTGTTGCTTTAAACACTATCGAGGATATTCTCCTCACCCGCAGGCTGGTGTTCTCAACAACAAACAAGTGAATTGTGACATTATAACTTAAATCTACCTAATTTATACTAATTCTAAAACTACTGAAGCGGAACCAGTTTAATCTTGCTTTCTCATTGGTTGTTGACCAATAGGGAAAGCAAAGCAGATGACTCTATTGGCCCTTTATCGGTGTTTAAGAGGGTCCTTTATGTTTAACAATTTTAATTGATTCATAGGCATTTAAGGAAGAAAACGTTGGTACCGCTTTTAACAATTTAACATTTTCTAGTTTAACGGGTGGCTGGTTTCAAATATATGTTTGGCGACCTGAGACCTTTCATATTTACCATATTTGAAGTGAGCAATGTGTTCTTTAAATCTTGTTGTTATATTCCTCTTGGTCTGACCAATATATTTTTGAAAACACCCTGGCCCTGCACAACTAATTTCATAAATCCCCGACTTTTGCAATTTTTCCACCTTGTCTTTTGGATTACCTAGCAAATCTTTAATTTTATTAGTATTAGTGAAAGCAATTTTGAAATTACACTGTTTGAATATTTTATCAAGACCCTTTGTGGTTTTGTGAAACGGAAGTTTAACATATTTAACATTATCGTTAGAGGTGGTTGATTGCAAAGTCGTTGATTTACGGATGTTGATCCTATTTTTACACTTTCTAAAAATATTATCTATAATATCAGAAGAGAAACCATTGTAATTCGCTATTTGTTTAATAAGAGCAAATTCCTTATTAAATCTGTTTTTATTTAAAGGGAAATTTAACAATCTATTAATTAAAAAGTTAAATGAAGCCAACTTATGTTGTATGCTATGATTAGAGGAAGACAAAATAAAGCGATTTACATTGGTTTCTTTTCTATAAATGTCAAATTCTAATTTATTACCATTTCTAATCACTAATGTATCTAAAAAAGGTAATTGTCCATTATTCTCTAGTTCATACGTAAATTTTATGCTTTGAAATTTTGAATTCATTTCTTTAAGAAAATCATCAACATTTGATTTAGAAGTGTCAAAACTGCAAAATATCATCCACGTACCTTAACCATATTCTTGGGAAGTATTTGGAGTTTTCTTTTAACTCGGTTTCAAAACGAGACATAAATAAATTTGCTATGAAAGGTGATAAGCTATTTCCCATTGCTGTGCCTTCATGTTGTTTGTACAACTTGTTGTTGAATTGAAAACAGTTCTGGGACATGCAATGCGAAACAAGCTTGATATAGTCCTCAACTTTATCATCATCAATATCACTATCTATAAGAACATCCTTTAAATATGTTAAAGTACGTGGTATTGGAACACTAGGGAATAATGAACTGACATCAAATGAAATTAAGATTTCGTTCTCTTCTAATGTGATATTTTAACTTTATTAATGAACTCTAAAGAGTTTTGTACAGACAAACTATTAAACTTTAAATTCTTAAATTCATTTGACAGCCATCGTGATAAATAGTAAGTCGGTGAGTTGATACCTGAAACTATTGGTCTCATCGATTTATTATTTTTGTGAATCTTTGGTAAACAGTAAAGCTTTGGCATTTCAGGATTCGAAATTTTTAATTTTAATTTTAGTGTAGGCGAAATTAGGTTTGGACATTCTTTCAAAACAGACTCTGTTGATTTAATCATTTTATTTAAAGGAACTTCATTTTTACGTTTTTTGACTATTGGTCTGTAAGGACCCTCAAACAGCAAAGTCTCTACTCTATCAACATAGTCTTGTTTATCCAGAATAACCACCCTATTCCCCTTATCAGCCTTTAAATAATAACAATTCTTTTGTCGTAAATCTTTAATAATCAGATGATCTTTCCTTGTTTGTTCTGAGGCATTCTTTGCGCAAGTGCGTAAGTTGTTCGAAAGTTGAATTTTGCACGCGTTTCTAATAAAGTTTTTTGAATTCTCATCTAATTTTGAAATGGTTTTTTCAATGCCAGCAATAATGTCTTCCAAAGGAGTTTTCAAATGATCTACTCCAAATTTTAGGCCTCGATCAAGGAAAGTCAACTCTTCATTATTAAAGATTTTCGACGATTCGTTAACAACTATTGACTCTAATTGAGGTGAAGTAATTTCCAGTTTTTTAGGAGGTACATTGACATTGTGTTTCTTTAAAAGAAACTTCAACTTAGTGTTTTGCCTATTAATTTTGTCTAACAATTTATGATTGTTGACTTCAAAAACAAGTCACTTATTATATTTTTGAGCATATGCTTTTGAGGACACAAATGGTGTCCATGTGGTGTTTTTGTTTGTTCACAGGTAAAGCTGAGACAACTGTTTGGCATCTGGTGGTTGAGGTTTTGGTAAGTGTGTGCTAAAGAGTGAAATTCAAGTTTTATGGCTATGATAGTGGTGTTAAGATAAGGTTTCCGCATTCCCCTTATACAAACACAGTTAAATTTTGTTGGCACTTGTATTAAAAAATACGGTGGCGCCTATTAAAAATATTTTTGGTCGATTATCCACCCATGACCCATGCTCATGATCTACCCAGAGCTAACACTCTACTAGCCGTCTAACCCTTAAGAGTTTTCTTTGTCTAAAGCCGTTTTCCATCTGACATTACCCTGGGCTTGGAGTATAAAGAAGAAAATCTCGACCTAGTGATATCAGATTAAAATAGAGAGTTTTAGTATATAGCTGATAGTCACGAGGATAAAGGGTAATAAACTTACAAAAAGTTTTAATTACCCCGATTTATACTACAGTGCTTTCATATAAAATTCAATTTGATGCCAATGTCTAAAAGATTAGACAATCTTTTATATAGTTGTATATTTTTGTAAACGATTTATTGATCAACAGAGAATAATGATTAATTAAAGGGAAATAACTGTTTTATTTTGAGCGAATGCGCCAAAATAGGGAAACTAAACTATAATTACCAAATCTATTTTATTAAGAAGGTGAGACCACTAGTGGTGACGTAATAATAAATTAATCGAACAGTGTTTCTAAGAAGTTTGGTCTTTGAATCTCCTTTTAATGTTTGTATTCAAACTAATGGTATCAATTATAACCTGTTTCTTTTTACAATACAAGGTAGCAAGAGTGCATCTCTAGTGTCCTTTATTTGTTTTAACAATACTGTTTTCTTTCAGATCCTGCATTTTCGCAATGAATGCGATATTTTCCTCTGAGGGTTTACAAGTTTTCCGTTAAGGTACCTGTTGCTTTTCTTGAGCCTAGAGTTTGGTGGCACCCCTTTATTTTATGTAGTTATGTGTCAGTTCCATTTGTTTTTGAAGTTAAAAAGAATTAAAATTAACTTACGTAAATTTAAGACTATTCCTCATAGCTCCACCCAAGGATGCCCCTAGCTTAGTTAAAAGACTATCGATTTCCCTTTTACCACAGGGACTTCGAATTTAGTTACGCTCATTCTTATCGAGAGTAATTAAAAAACGTACAGCTTATATATATGACCACCAGCAAAACAGATGATGTCGAATTTGAGAGACTTTGTACCTGCAACGAAGTCTTGCACACTTAGAGCTTTGAACGTTTCACAGGTTCAAATTGATGAGCAAAATGAACCCCGTTAGTAATGAGAGCATTAGAACTCAAGCACTTTTATGCCAAAAGAAAGTTTTATTTTGCGAGAAAGAATATTGTCTTATGAGATTTATTTTCACTTTTCAACGCTTCGTGTACACTTGCCTTTTGTTCAAAAAAATCAATGAATTCAAAGGGTCCTGGGATTTTACCGCAATTTTCGAGTTTTCTATTCACGTTTATTGACGGATTCCGAAAATTAGATAAGATATTTAGTAATGATGGATTTACGAAACTTATTTTTATACACCAAGTAAGGAAATATAAAATATCTTTATGTGTTATCTATAATCTTTCTTATATGAGAAGCTAACCCTTCATGAGTGCTTACACGAGAAAATGGGCACTAAATTGATTTCTAACTAAATCACGCTTATCGCTATATCTCTAACAGATCATGGGCCACGCAGTTTCATAATTACCTGAACTAAATGATAGTTTACAAAACATCAGATGCTTTCTGCGTATGTGTCAATTTGAAGTATGGATATTTCTAGATGTTAGAGTCTTTAATTTTCATTAACGAGGCTTTCAAACGTATCACAAAACTCAATTCAGCATTGAGAAACTCCGTTAAAACAAGCCTAGTGTAAATTAGGAACATGCACTGTAGGGGAAGGGGAGGAAGGCCCAGAAGAATGATTTGCCGTCGGTAGACAAAAACACTTTAGGATCTGTAACCAGAGTATAATATTGTTTTTTGAATTTCTCTCAGTATTCTAATTCAGTGTCAAAAGCTAGAGCTAGGCTTCCTCTAAGTGTTAGAACTTCATCAAATAAATTAGGCGAGTACACAGAATTGTCTAAGCGTTTGCGGAATTCCGTTAATAGACATTAGAGAGAAACTCTTTTTCTTGTAACTCTAAGGTTAATGTTTGAAAGTTGACTACTTTTCGATTTAGCATATTTCGCTTTCTTTTACACGTTCCAAATTCTTGGAATTAAGTTTGATTCCGAATATATATTTAAGTTTACTCTTGTACTAGAAAATAAAACTAGGCGCAGAAATTACTATATTTAGTAATTATTTTATTATTTATCTACATTTTATAAATAAATACGTTCACTGTAATTTTCTGACTGGTAGACTCTTCTTTCAAAACACAACTTGTGTGGATCTGGACCCATGTCAGAAATGTCATTTATCTATTTCTCCTTTCTTGGTATTGTGGTTATCAGTAAGATTCGTATAAAGTTCGTTTTTTATTATTTGACTGTCTGCTAGTGCTATTGTCTTACGCATAAATTACCAGGAGGTTAATTATGATGTCTTACCCCACATGTAAGATGAAATTTTGCTTAGTTGAACCTTTTAAATTAAAGATTGGTCAAACACCTTGCTTCGGAAATACATTTGATTCCAAAACATTTGCTCCAAAATATTAATTCAAATATACTTCAACATTCTATACCAAAATATTAGCTGACCTATCTTCAAACTAATAATCCAAATAAATCTTTTAAATTTTTAATCCGATAATATCTACTATTGTTTCTATATAAGTTGCTGCATGCCATCTATGTTTTGAATTTATCTTAAGCTCCAGATGTCGCAAATTTCTTCATAAATTTTTTCTCAACAAACTAAGATGTGCAACAGTTTTATTTCCACAACGTAAAAACTTCTGGAAGCCGAAATTTTTTTCTGATAGAATCAAATAGCTTTCAACTGCAAGTATTTGGTGGACCAAGTGTTTGCTTATTTAGTAAGTTATAGACTTCACTTTGTAGATGACTCGTTTGACAGTGGTCAGACGTTTTTATGCTGAAGGATAAGTGCAACTCAAACAAAGTATTAAAGAAAAAGTAACCAACTGGAATGTTTGCTACTTCAAGTATGAGTTTTGCTGTAATTCTTTTTAGTGTCAACAATAGTAATATTCCAACCAAGCTTTTTATAAATTTCTAAACTGTTTAAGTGAATATTCACAACTCTGATTTAATTTTTTTGCTTATCTAGCATTTATTTAAAATGTGCTTTTTAATATTCTTTACTGCTTATTACTTAACTCTGTGAACATACAAAATTTCATGAAATTTTCTATGGTTAAAAGGTTTTCAGGCAAATAGCTTAAATTTAAACAGTACCATTTTATTTGTTTTTATAAAAGGTTTTGTGTAAATGTTTATAAAACATCATATTAAGGATTCGTGACTTTCTGATTATTGATCGCTTACATTTTATAAAAATAATTGTTCATATGCTATTGATTGAACTTTCAATATACAAGTTTATTACTGTTCTTGCCTCCACTTACGTTTAATTTGTAATTCTTTTCTTCCTTCCTCTGAGATCAGTCTTTTGCAAAGTTCACAGCACCTAAATGCCAATGCTAGCTCTGCCAAAGTATATTTATCTTATACTTTGTAGTACATCTACCTTTTATATATCCTTGGAAGGGAGCACGGTGCAATGATTAGCACAGAAAATAAAGACGCGCATAGTACACGTTCAATACGTTACAAGAGATGTTTACCTCATACCTGACTTTGTTTGCAGTTGTCTGCTAATGCATTGCTTAAATTTACAGGTGCCGTAATGCAAATTCCACGTCCAAGTCAAAGTGGTGTTTCATTTCTTTAAAATTCAATTTAAATAACTTTCAATACCATGCTGCCCGAAGGATCAAGCTTAAATGTTGATCAATGCACTGTAAACACTTTTTTGGTTCAATTGTGTTTTATTCGAGAGTGTAAAACTTATTCATTTAATAAGCATTAAATAGAATGAGATTCATATTACAATGTCAAGAACCAGAATGAAAGCCACTGCAGAATTATATTGGACGTACAATCGGCGCGGAATCATTGTATAGTCTGATCAGAAACAAGGCTGAAAATATAACATTTAAAATAAATTTAGGGTATTTAACCCGCATTGATGGTAAATAGCTAAACCATGCTCGCATGTATATAAGGTATGTTGATAACTATTTTTAAGTAGAACATTATAACCCTACATCCCATAGTTTCAAAATAATACAGTATGGCTCCAAATAAACGGTAGTGAAACTAATTTGGCGGTGTCACTACGCGTATGTCGCCATAAACAAGGTAGCTTGTATAGACCTGTCAAATAAAGCGCAAACAATTAATTAGTAAGTCCTAAATGTTACAAATGGTGTTAAGTAGAGAGGAAAAACAATTTTTGGTATAGCATTATTTTCGCTCATACGGAATCGGCCTAAGCAATGGTGTAAGTCTGCGATACGCGTGTGATCAATTCATCCAACAGTTTAATAAAAGATCTCCGAGCAATTCTGTAATTTTGAAGGTTACTGAAAAGTTTAGAAATACTGGCAGTGTATTGCGCAAACGAAAAGGGGACTCGGGTCGTCGCCGGACAGTTAACATCAACAATAGCCATGAACGCGTTTTTGAGCAGATCTTACAAAACCCGAACGTTAACCAAATAAAAGACAGCGTTGGAACTTTATTTAAAGCGAAGTTCCTTGCAAAGAATCTTGAAGGAGCTGGGTACATTTTCGTATGTGATTCAGGTACACCAACAGTTACATCCTCGAGATTATCGGAGTAGAGTAGAATATTGCGCCAGCATTCTGGCGCTGCAGTATGAAAATCCTGTTTTTATTGAAAATGTATGATTTTTAGACCAAGCACATTTTCATTTATCGGGCTTTGTGAATCGGCGCACAAATTGATTTCTGGGATCTACCAGACCCGATCAGGTTTAAGAGTTTCCTTTACATAATGCAAAAGTGAGTGTCTAGTGTGCAGTTTCGGGTTACGGAATCATTGATCCGTACTTTATCGAGGGCAATGGTAGACAAATGACAATTAATCAACAGCGGTACATACACATTTTACAATTACGCTTTATCCATGATCTAAATCGATTTTGTCGTGCACGAATTTGGCATTTCGAGACCAAGTTTTTTAACAGGACGGGGCAACTTGTCACACTGCTGTAGCAGTTCGACAGTTTTTTCAGGAACATTTTCAAGATAACATCATTTAACAGTTTACCGACTTCCCTCATCCAACACATTCGCTAAACCTAACTTCTCCAGGCGCATATATTTGGGGCATGGCCAAAGATTACGTCTTCAAATATCATTAATTAAAGAACTTCATTCAAGCATTTTTCGACCAACTGACACAACCCTTATTTGATAACATGAAGACCAAGTTGGAACTTCGTTATGAGGTCTGTCTTGAACGAGGTGGTGCACATTTAGAACATGTAATAAACGGTAAATAATATGTATTCCTTAAATAAATAAAAGAATTATAAGTGCAGTACCGTTTATTTCGGGGCATACTATTTTTAGAATAGTTGCTTATGTCATTGGTATTGTAAGTGTAAAAAAATCGTGGTAGATTTTTATAGAGTTTTTCTAAACCTATCGAGAATTCTTATATATTTGTAACAAGCTCAGGGTAAGGTTGGACGACAAGCGGCTTTTAGAAAAAGAAAGCTTAAGACTTATAGCTAACTGAGTTTTTGACCCACGGTCGCATGAGATTGGGTCAGTGGGTTTATTAAAGTTGAAGAAAAAAATAAGATAATGGACGCTACCTGAATTTTTTATAAAGCAACTGGCTAAATCAATTTGCTTAAAAGGAAAATATTGGAAACCTAAAAGTTATCTAACCTCTTTAGGAATTAAGTTTAATACCACCTACACGTTACTTACTTTTTTACTGCTCTGACGAAGTTCTAGGATGGCTCTGAAACATAATTACAACTAACAAAGATATCATCTATCTAATAATTCTGTGACTACACGAAGTTCTTGTTTTTGTTTCAAATGGTCATCACTGAATTGTTATGTGTAATTCTACTGAATGAATTCCTTCAACGGTCATAAAATCTTTGGGAGAAATTAAATATTCAAAAAATAATGAGTGGAGAAAAATTGATTCTATATTCTCATACTAAACAATTATGTACATGATAAATGCAACTCCACAAAATTAAATTCTTATGAATATAGTTACTACGTTACTCAGGAGAGCAGTAAAGCTAATTTTTTAAATTTTAATTCTACTGAATTTTATTTGAAGACTATATTTTATTAACAAAATTTATTTATACTTAATAGTTCCAAGTAGCGCTACGAAAGACTGTACAAAAGATTCAATTTTTTGTACATGCAATAATGTATTTGTTAGTTAATCTCAATTTAAGATTTCATTTGCTGGAATGAAGGCACGCAAGCTGAGCATCTTGAAATAAGGTTTTGGTAAACAAGATAAGAAATAACATTTAGTTTAAACAAATGCTGCAAACAACATGTTACCATGATTTATCTATACTTATTATCTTTTTATACATAGTTTGACAAGGAATAATTTCTAAATTTAAACACGTGATTAATGAAATAAAATTATTCTATACATTTTAAATATTATTCCTTTAAAAAGGTTAGCCTCTTTCTTTTAACAAGTATGCTACTAAATTATTTGTACGGCGAAGTGCTTGCATATAACAGAGCATAAAGTAATTTACAACCGAACAAATAAATATTACGTAAATTCATATATCTATATACGGAATAAAATACAGCACATGCAGCAAAAATTTCAGGAAATTAAATGGGCATACCCATCGGCGTCAACGACCTATTAACCTCTAAGCACATGATGCGATGTCACCATTCTGCCATGTGTCGGCACGGTTCCAACAACTCTGCTTACAATTTAAGTACAAAATGAATTTCCATGTTGATAAATTTCATTTAAACATCAACCAAGTAGAACAACCATAATATTTCATTAAAAATTTGGTAGATAATGGAAGTTGCACTGCAATATACTTTATTATAAATTGTAATTAATTACCTATTAAACAAACCGTTGCAAAAATCAAATTACTACATGAGTTTGTTGCCTTAGACATTACATTTGATTTTCCAATGCTCCACCCGAAGGTACTACATTGGCCAGGAAGCGAGTTTTTTTTACCTGTAAAATTTGGAATTTTGCCGAACCCTTGCTGTTCCAAGCAAGGTAGGGATCTTTAACGTGCGTGACAACACTCACACACGGGACCTCCATTTTACCTCTCATCCGAACGAGGGTGTATTTTTGTGAAAAATGCTCGCCTAACATTTTTCAAGCGGACCGTGTCGGGATTCGAACCCGGGACCTTGGGCGTAGTAGTCACACACATACCACTACGCCACGGAGCCGCCCCTGTTGCCTTAGACAACTGAACTAGAACTGTTGGATTTAATTCGGCGTTTACGCCAGGAAAACTTAGTTTCCTGTTTCATTTCGCCTGTTTAATTTAACAGAGCAAGTGACCTTTCGGCTTAGCAAGAAGACAAAAAGTGACCACCTGTCACTAGTCGACGAACAACTTGGAAATCTTAGATATCGTAACATACGAGTAAGGAACGCGCGCAATGGTTTTAATTCTGTGATCAGCTGCAGTAGTAGAATGCTTTAAATTTTATTGGATTAAGAAATATACTAGTACTAGAATTCATACTGGATACAACGCTATTGAATAAATACTAAATTAACGGGTTTGTAGCAGTAATGTCGACAAATGATTTTGCTTTGAATTGTTACATGTTACGGTATAATAACATTAGAAGTTTAACGGCAAGTATGTACTTTAAGAATTTGAAAGAATTAGAACATCAATGCAATAGAACAAAATGTTTGTTCTCTGATATAGTCGTATCAAAAGCTTCACAGTGCAATTCAATCTCGCTCTATACCTACCTGAAATACATGGAGTAAATTTACAGGCGTCGTCTTATAATATATCTTATACATAACCTTAGGGCGACGAAAATCAATAGATACAAAAATCATATTGGAACAAATATTATGCAGTAAGCTAATGGCATCCATAGCGATTGCCTATACATGAAACACAATTATCTGGTTTATTACCGTTAAAAGCTTTTCGAATATGCGTTCTAAAAGCCAAACCGTGAGCGTCAGTTATAAATAGCTCGCCCAGTTGTTCCTATTCCGGAGTTTCACTAAAAATTTAAAAAGTCCTTCATTTACGCGGATCGGGCTTCATACATAATGCAATTCCACCTGGCGTAATACTTTTAATTTTGAAATTTACGCAGTGTCCAAATAATTCATAATCTCATGCCTTTTGTATATGCCGAGAATGTATGCAAATTTATTCAAATTTTACACTTTCTGTTAGACATCATAAGTTCGAGTGCCCGGGGAACGTGTTTCTATTGTGTTTGTTGAAGATAATGTCATTCGCAGTGATATAATTGGTGTGCACGTATTCATATTATAAATTTTAATAAAAGTTGTTAGGTGAGCGGCATATTTGTAGAACATCAAGAATATTTGATAATATCTCCATAGGAGTTCTCTACCGGACCACCAATAGACTTTCATTCAGAACTTACTAGGTAGCAAATAGCTAAGATCTTTATCTGCTACATATTAAAACTATTTACAAACTCATTCCGTAAAGCTGTTGATAACAATAGGAAAATCGGTTCATTGAGAAAAACGTAACTTACAGCCGTAAAAAAATCGGAGCACCTGGAGCGCTTCTAGTTGAAACAGCTTAGCAAATTGCTGTATATACTCAATAATTCCAAAGCTTAGGAATAAAAAGATAATGCGTAGCACATACGTACAAATATTGAAAACTTCAAACAACAAATGTTTCAAATGAACGCATCCCTAAGGTTAATAAGATGGAAGTTCCGCCTAGGTAAATTTTTATTTCACAGGTTTGTTGACAACATTGTACTCAACGTTAACTGCTTTTAACGACTGAAATGTACCCGCATTAGTATTATTCCAGTTGTAGTATTGTTACGTTTATTTTCAGCATAAATTAATTACCCTATTTCTCCCTTGTTAACTCATTACTCGTACGAATAAATTCTGTTTCAATTCTTAAATTCTTCAACAACACTTTATATAGTGTACCTGTTTAGTATAAGCCCGCTTAATATAGTTTTAACTCAAATTCCTTTTGCTTTTAAAACGAAAATTTATTTGATAAATTAAATAGTCTATACCTTGTTTTAGGTATCCGGTAATTTGTTAAATCTTCCGATAACGTATAATTGCTTTCTCTGATGGTCTCGTGTTATTTGAACCCATTTTGAATTTGATTCTGCAGCTTCCGGGTTGAAAAATTTTCTACATCATTTGTCACAGTATTTCAAAAGCAATACACGTTTTTTTTGTTCGACAAGTAGAAGGTATCTTGCATGTATTGGTGAGTTTTCCCGCGCATACCCATTCTAATCCGATTCTCTTTTTAGCTTTTAGCTGGAGACCAAATTAATTCTTTCTTTATGTAGACCAACTGGTTTTGTCTGTAGACCAACTGCTTTTGTCCATAGACCGCTGCTGCAGTTATTGTAACAGTGTAAATAGACCCCAACACCCGTGTGGGTCCAGGAATAGAATAGTCCGGTGGTACGACCTGCCTGTAGTAAGAGGCGACTACAGCTATCCAACACACACACACACACACACACACACACACACTTTATGTACGTCCAATCTATACCCACACACTTCATACACACACACACACACATACACCCACACACTTCATAAACACACAGTTCTACTTGGTTTTCTTTTTTTTCGTTTCCTCCTTGTACTCCTTGAACCCATGTGGGTCCAGGAGTAGAATAGCCCCATGGTACGACCTGTTTGTCGTAAGAGGCGACTACAGCGGTCCAACATAACACATACACACACGCACACTTTATACACGCACGACATATACACACACACTTCTTACACACCCACACACACACACACACACACACATACATACACACGCACGCACACGCACATACTTACTCATACATAACTACAGTGGGATTCTGTTTTATTTTCTTATGTACAATTGTAAAGAATGTTTGACAAAAGCTCTCACACTTTAATTCTTTCCTATTGATTAGTTTATTTTACAAAAAGTATTAGGTGCAATTTTAACAACAAAACGCTTGACAAAAGCTCTCACATGTTTATTTACTACTAATTAATTTTATTTTGTGTAAAATACGTGATGCGCACTTCGTATCTAAAGTATTAAATTGTTCATATCACATAATTGTTTGCTTTGAAATAGTAACGCTTAATTTATTGCTTTTGCTTGTTTGTACGGAATCCTTTACTTATTTTGATTTGTTAATAGATAATCGTGGGCGACGTGTTTTTTTTTTGTTTTCTTCGTATGTAGGTGAATCCTCCCACTCTCCGCGGTTGGTACTTAGCCTGGTATTTGCTTTTCTTCCGGCTACGTCTAGGTACGTAGCAGTATATTATATCTGTTAAGTAGGTTGTTTGTTTATATTATTACTCTAAGTTCATTAATAATTTAGCAATAAAGTTGCAGTCGTTATAGTCTTTTACAGAAAACATCTAAATTTAAATGGGACAAGCAGTGTGACGAGGCATTTAATTGGTCAAAAAGGAAAATAGCGTCATACATAATTCTTATGCACTTTGATGTCAGGAAGCCGCTAAGATTATACTGTGACGCAAGTAGCTATGGTATTGAGACTACATTGTGTCATGTAATGCCAGATATATCCGAAAGGTCAATCTGTTTCGTGTCTAGGGTGTTAACGGACGCAGAAAAAATTATGCAATGATCCAAAAAGAAACTCTTAACATTTATTAGACAGTGCAAAAGTTATATCAATATTTGGTAGGTAATGAGTTCGAAAGTGCATCCGATCATAAGCCCTTACAAGCATTATTCGGTGAATTTAAAACTGCCTAAGATGGCAGCGGGTAGAGTGCAAAGATGGTCCCTTTTTTCTGGGTTTGATTATACGTTTAAATATGTCAAAGGACACGGCCAAAATGTTCAAGCAGATGCATTGCGTCGTCTGCCTATATCCAATGAATGTGAGAGTGAGGACAATATTGATTATTTTCATTTTGTAGAGGGTTAATCATGATTAACCCCCAAAAGTTACGATCCTAAACAAGAAAAAATCCTGTTTTAGGGATAGTCTATAATTATATTCGTTACGGTTTTCCGGATCGAGTTGGGGATGTTATTATACCATTTCAAATTAGGCGAAATGAATTATCTATTGACTTTGGAATAATAATGTGGGAGTTTTGAGTTGTTGTACAAGCGAATTTACGAGTTTAATTATTGAAGGAATTGCATAGCACACACGAAGGGATGAGCAAGATAAAAACCACTGCTCGATCTTACTTCTGGCGGCCCTCGTTGGATATGAAAATCGAAAAGTGGGTAAACCGTTGTAATGCCTGCCTGTCAGTGATAGCTAAACCCGCCAAGACACCGATAATACCTTGTGTACAATCGTCTTACTTTTATGAACGGGTGCGTACAGATTTCATGGGCCCTATCCGTGGAAAAATGATCCTTATAATTACGGACATGTATACAAAGTGGCTGGAGGCTTTTATTATAAAGTCTACGAATGCGGTCTCTAGCACTGAGAAGTTCCGTGAATGTTTTGTAAGGTTTGAGTTACCTAAAGCCTGATCATGGGTCCACTTTTTGCTCAATATTTTTATAGCAAAGGCGTCACACATACATCGTCACCACCTTACTATCCAGTAAGAATGCAGTAAAATCCATACAGCAAGGTATCAGAAAAGCAACTCGGGACCAAAAGAATTCGAACATATCTTTACAAACCACTATAAGTAAGTATTTATTTCATTATAAAAACTCCATTAATATGACTAAAGGTGTTTCATCAACAAATATAATTTTAAAACAAAGATAAAAAATAGATTTGATTTACAAAAACAGTATTAAGGTAGAAAGCTCAAAAGGAAAAAGATGTGTGTTATTAGAAGTGGGAGGTAGAGTATTATGCAGAGATTATAGGAATCCTAACAGGAAAGCGTAGTAGAGGGGGATGATTGATGAGGTGTTAGGGAATAAAATTTATTTATGCAAGTTAAAGAACGATGGTGCTATTTGGAAGAGGCGTGTCAATTAGGTCTGGTAAGATAATGAGGAAAATGATCCTTGCTTCGGTAGACTCACCAGCGTTACCTATTACCCAAAGTTCGCCTAGTCTTCAACCTGGTCATTCTGAACCATTAGGTAATAATAATTCCATCTCGGTCGAAAATAAGGAGTTTACGTTAGAAAATAGTTATGAGGAGCCGGAGGTTTCTTTACCGGATGATGATAGTTTGTCTAGCGTTCCCATGGTACCAGTCATCACACGTAGTTTACTTCAATTAAATGTCTTGGATAGGCCTAAAAGAAATATTAGGTCGCCGGTTCGGTTAAACCTGTGACGACAGGGTATTGTAGCATTTTATATCTGGTAAGTAGATTGTGTGTTTACATATTAAGATCTAGTTAGGAATTGTCAATAAGACATTATATACTTTCAGGTCTTGCCAATTATATAAGCAATGAGTGTAACAAAGAATTATTCTTATGGATTAATTATAAAGTGTTCAATATAGAAATAGCTGATTGTATTACTCTTCACTGTTCTCAGTATAATGACATAACACAAGTATCCATTCATCTCTATTGTGTAGACTATGTCATTTTTCACGGACGAACGTGTGATTAATATTGAGATCTATTGCTCATACAAATCTTACAAACGAGTGAAAACCGGGTTCTAGTTCAAATTTCCTAATTCCATAGTTCTTACCGAGTCCAAAAGATTGTATTTGAGACTAGGTACACATGAGCTCGTATGTGTAAAAAATTGTTTAAGAATTCGTGTGCATAGGCTGACATTTCACTATCCGTTACTTTCAGGGCTACTAAGAAATTATATTTGCATGCCTACTGCATCGGTGTTGTTCGTGAACTGAAAGAAGCAGACTACAGAAAGTGTTTACGGTATTGTTGTTAATTTTGTTCCTTTATTTATAAAAACGGTGTTGTACTGTTGGATCGTGTTTGTTTGAGCGAAGGAGCGTAGTTTGACTAGAATTGCTACATTAATAATAAAAGCTGCTGAATATCGTGCACTGAAAATTCTCACACGTTCTATGAACATCTATTACATCGTATATTAGGGCCTTTATTTTGTAACAAATCTTGATGGTATGTTATAATACAACTTTATACAAGAGTTTACTTAAATGATAGATTTTTACGAAGGAGAATTTGGTTCCAGTAGTTGAGCGCAATGTGTCATACTACTTGGTAAACAGTCGATATGCTACGGTTATTTTATGGCTATTAAACGATACCGACTTCAAGATCTCTAGCTCTTACATTAGCTGATTTTCTTCTGTTGAGACATTTGAAACGTGTGGTTTTCATAACCATTGGCATATTCTTGACGAACTGGAGGCTAACAATTAACGTCAGGTTTTTAACATTACCAAAACTTTCCAAACGTGTTATGAAAGGTATGTGATCCTTTATCAAAATTACAGAAAAGCATTTTGAATGTCTACTATAAAGTCATTTGCATTGCAATTTGACTATCGTTGTATAAATCTTTTACAGATTAATATTTTTGTAATACTAAATGCGGTAAAAGTTCCTATACAATTATGTTTATAACAAAATGAAATTCAACAAAACGTTTTGATAAAAAAGAACTATATTATTTGCAACATCTTATATTAATTATGAATAATATCTAATAAATGCGAGCCGTTATGGTGTAAATAAGAATAAGTTCTTCTCATCGAGTATTCCATCGCCTTACGCACTGTTGCGGGCGTCTAAGAAACTTTTCAGAAATGTTAGTAAATGCTCTATAGTTTGATGCATATTAACGAAAACGTTTATTCTTTAGGTATCCCCATAAGAAGCAGTCCGGTGGAGGGTGTGAGGTCACGACAAATTTTTATTAAATTATTGGATTTGGAAATTGTTGTCTTAGAAGTTCCAATTGTTGCCCGTGCTTTATGAGCCGCTTTGTCTTGGTAGAACCCATATCAGCGCCTTCATCACGTAGTTGTGAGAATAAAATTTTTTAAAGCAGTACTTGTACTGTTCACCATTTAGGGTTTCTACAATACTGTTATTGTTTTCAAAAAGTACAGCACACAGATTCTTATAAGCCGTAATGTCGCATCTGACAGTTACACGATAACAATGTAATGGTTTTTGTTGAAGTTATAGTAGATTCTGTATTCCTCAAAGTCTACAGTTCTGTTTATTAATAAAGCCATTTAATTGAAGGTGAGTTTCATTTATTTTCATGAAGTTTGATAAAAAAAATTTTATAGTTCTCAAACTTTCTTAAGATGTTCCTCCAGTACTGTTAACGTAAATCGGTTTTTCGAAGATTAAGTTTTTACATCAACTGAATTATACGGGGTATCCCACGAGAACCCGACAAACTTCTAAGGTGGTCTCCTCTCATCAAAATAATGAAAGAAGTTCATATAAACATATGTCCGGAAATGTTTTGTTAGCGAGTTACGGCTAGCGAAATATTTCGCTCGATTTTCTGGGAAAGGACGGGAATAAAGCCAAACTGATTTTTTATGGCGTTAAGTTAGGTGTTAAATTTATTGAATTTTACGTAAAATGAACTGAAAAATTGAATAAAACATGTCCCAGACCTTTAAGATCACCCATATCTGAGATATCAGACGAAAAACGCAAAAATCGGTCTCGAAAACCATGCTTCGTCTAAATTTAAACTACATTAACTTCGTATGTGTTGATTTAATTAAACATTAATTTTTTAAATTTTGTGTTTGTTTATTATTGGCCTATTTTACATCATTATTTTCAGAATTGAATTCGCTACGTGTTTTGTTTAAAAAGTTTGCGTATTTATTAACCACTTAACGAAGTTAATGTAGTTTAAATCTAAACGAAGCATGGTTTTCGGTACAGAGTTTTGCGCATTTTTGTCTGATATCTCAAGTATGGGTCTTCCTAGAGATCTGGTTTATGTTTTATTCAATTTTTCAATTCATTTTACATAAAATCCAATAAATTTAACACCTAACTTAACGCCATAAAAATCAGTTTGGCTTTATTTCGCTAGCCGTAACTCGCTCACAAAGCATTTCCGAACATATGTTTATATGAACTTTTTTCATTATTTGATGAGAGGAAACCACCTTAGAGGTTTGTCGGGTTCCTCGTGGGACACCCTGTATAAGGGTATAGATGCAAATCTATTTCTAAATTTAACGGGAGGTTTGGTCAGAGAGTTGCAATTAGTGGATTTTTTCCTCTCTTACTAGTTTAATATTTCGAACTTGTCGACCATTCCGAGGTTTCCTAGACGTCCTTGATTTCCAACTCAGCCACACTGATAAAACTTTCTTTCTAGTGCACAAAATTTTGAGTTGTGCGGACATTTCTTGCATAATTTAATGAATAATTAATTTTGAAATCAGACTTATATAAAGCACGTAACTATTCGCGTTTGAACTCAATGTAGTACTTTCAGGTGAAGCATCGTGGACTTGGTCGAAAGTGTAGCGTTCTTTACTCAAAATATACAGACATTTCATACATCGAACGATTTTCTGCTATTTAGGTGTTGATTATCCATCGACGGTTTTGAAGAAATAAATATTACAATTTTAGTTTGCCGTGCGAATGAGTATAGCTGTATGTATGAAATTCTCAAGTTTTATCTATAAACGATAAAAAAAATCAAAAAACGACAAAAACGTTAAAACTTGGAACTATCTTAAATGGTAAATGAACGTTTACTGCACCTGGTACATTCGAATTATTAAAGAACTGGTTGTGTTCTTTTTAAAGCACCTATTACCGGTCCTCCTATTTTGGGGGCAATGCTACGTTCTGATATGCTAGTAACCTTAATCCCTCTTAGGCACCAGCATGAATTCTGGGCAAGTATTTTTACCTTACCAACTCTTACCTTTAACCACTCAATATTATAATGTTTTGAGGCAAGCGTAATAAATTAGCAAATCACTTAGTTTTAAGTGCAGTTTATGTCATTTTAGTGAAAGAATATTATAATACAATTATATCACAATTGTGTAAATGTAAGTAAGGAATTTGCAGAAATATATCTATATACCATCCATAAAACAGTATTGCCCGAAATAAACAGTACTGAAATTGTAATTGTTTTGTATATTTAAAAAATACATATTATTGACACTTTATTATATGTTCTAAATGTGCACCTCCTCGTTCGAGACAGACTTCATAACGATGTTCTAAGTTTCTGGTCATGTTATTGAATAAGGGTTGTCTCAGGGCTGCGAAGAAGACTCTAACGGCATCCTTTAATTCATCGATGGTTTGTGGTGCCCGTTTGAAAACGGCATTTCTAGCCATGCCCCAAATGTATGCGTCTGGAGGTGTGAGGTCTGGAGAATGTGAAGGATAAGGAAGTCAGTAAATCGTGATATGAATTTGCTTGGAAAATGTTCTTGAAGAAATTGACGAATTGCGGCAGCAGTATGGCAAGTTACCCCGTCCTGCTGAAAAAATTGGTTTCGAAATGCCAAGTTACGTGCACGACAGAATTGACGTAGATCAGGGATAAATCGTGTTAAAATTTGTCTGTACCTCTGTTGATTAAGTGTGACTTGCCTACCATTCTCTTCGATAAAGTACGGACCAATGATTCCGTGTCCGGAAACAGCACACCAGACACTCACTTTTCACTATGTAAAGGAACGTCTTGAACCTCATCGGGTCTGGCAAAGCCCAGAAATCGATTTGTGCGACGATTCACATAGCCTGACAAGTGAAAATGTGCTTCGTCTGAAAACCAAACATTTTTCAAAAATTCAGGATTTTCATGCTGTAACGCGAGAATTCTGGCGCAATATTCCACTCTACTGCGATAATCCCGAGGATGTAGTTGTTGATGTACCTGAATCACATACGAAAATGTACCCAGCTCCTTCAGGATTCTTTGAAAGGAAGTTCTTTTTAAATCAAGTTGTAACGCTGTCCTTGCCTGGCTGACTTTCGGATTTTCTAAGATTTGCTCAAAAACACCTTCATGGTTATTGTTGTTGTTAACTGTCCTGGGACGCGCCGAGTTTCCTTTTCGTTGGCACAATACACTACCTGTATTTCTAAACTTTTCAATAACCTTCAAAATTACAGCATTACTTGGAGAACGTTTATTAAACCTTTGTGTGAATTGATCAGACACGTATAGCAAACTTGCACCATTACGTCGGCCGATTCCGTATGAACGAAAATAATGCTCTACCAGAAACACTTTCTCCTCTGTACTTAACACCATTTTTAACAATTAGGCCCTACTAATTACTTGTTTGAGGTTTACTTGACAGGTCTATACTAGCTAACTTGAGTGTGACAGCGCACGCATAAAAAACCGCCAACTTAGTTTCAGTACTGTTTATTTCGGGCAATACTGTATTATTGATTTTGGATATCCTGTTATTGAAATTGAATTAGGACGGATAATAATTAATTCAGCAGTAAAGAAAAAAAATCGCTTGCAATACAATGTTCTGTGTAGAAATTGAGTAAAAACGTTTTCAAAGTTGATATAGGGCTAATATACAAAAAGTGGAATAGCCTAGCACGAGGACCAGCTTAGAAAAAACAGAAAATTTAAAACAAACATCAACCGACATTCCGCCGCGCAATAGTTTTGGTTATGATGTAACGAATCTTGTCAACGTTTTAAGCTGAAATGACATATTAACTAGTCATGGTGTGAAATATCCCAAACAGATGTGTAATACATCAAAAAACAATATTTCCGCCGAAAATGTAGCTGGGGAACTACTCGCATCATACGTCGTAAGTCTAACTATTTATTGGATTCATAAAGTATGGACTGCAAATAATCGACCAGGTGCACTCTATGGTAGCTTTGCATCTGGATGGTTCAAAAAGCAAATAGTTGCAGAATGGTATAAAAACATTTTGTTTCGCAGACGTAAAGAATTGATGGAATAAAGGTCGTCATATAAACATGGTCACTTATAAATGATGAAGTCTTGTAGTTCTGAAGCTATCACATCAACGCTAAAGATCTTGAACAAAGCACTTTGGACAGTCTTTTTCACTAACACAATCCTGCTAATGACTATTCAACACAATTGAGAGATTCGTCTGATGAACGCTATGGATGAAGTGCGAGATATCACGGATATCACGGCATCTGGTAGTACTTTGGAAATATCAAATCTTGATGTGGTTTAAAAGATGTTATAACAACTATTACTGAACATTGTTTATTTAATTACCGAGTAAATGTTCATCCCGGAGTTATAACATCTTTAGATACAGATGGAAATATGGTCCGTGCTAGAAAAAAGTCGTTAAAATTATAAAGGTATTTGAAAGCGAGGCAAAATATGGTATAAATGGCACAAAATAATCGGTTGCAATAAATCCGTCCAAGCAACTTCCAAAACGTAATTTGTGTGTTCTCCCAGAATATAACAAATTATGATGGGAGGAAAATTTATTATACAAAGGTACACTTTTCATAGCGGAAAAGTTGGTTTTATGGAATACATTTAAAGTTTAGAATTACTTTATTTCGATTAGAAAAAATAATGTATAGTTTTTTATATATTGTAACGAACTTTTTTTATCGTTTTTTATTCAGTTTAACAAAAGCTGAATACTCATAAATCCAGAGAAGCCTTAATATGTCGAGATTGCGCTACATATACCACTCATGATGTTCACTAGCAACGTATAGTACGCCGGCTTAGTTCTTAACACGACGACTGAGCTGCAGTTTTACTAAGTATAACTATGTAATTTATCTACACAAGCAATTAATTGATATTCACATCATACGCATTCATTTTAACAAGTTAACCAATACTCTATATCACAATACTTCCGAATTTATACTTGGACTGAAATTCAAAACTCTGCAGCACATTTATATACGTAACACGACTTCGAGAAGCTTCCAGAGAATATCAAAACTTTTTAGGACCATTCTAGATTATTTGTTTTTGTATACTTTATATTGCATCTTCAAATATTCCCTTGTAGTTATCAATTAATCCATTGATGGGTAAATGGATTTGTCCCTTCTGATTTTAGATTCTTCGGTGATTTTGTTACAATACGTTTGTTGTGGGGTAAGTTAGCGAACATGCAATTTTTCTTTTAGTCGGCAAGAGATTTCCAAGTAAAACTTATTCCAACAATTCTGGTGCAATGTACGCATATTCTGTGATATACGTTTGCACTGTAGTTGAAATAAGCTTTCCATTTTAATGATCTAAGAAATCGACTTCCAAATTTGTCAGAATTGTTTCAACGCTTACGTAATTGTTACCTGTACTAAAAAAAAATTAAATTGGTTCTTAGGCATTTTAAAGTATCGTTAAATAATATGTCTTTTCAAAATTAGCTACTTAGATCTGAATCGTCATCTATTCAAGAGCGTATCATCGGTGCAGGTGCTGTCAAGTTTTGTACTCATAACTATTATAATAATCTTTTTCGACTATTTGGCGCAATACCTTCTCTATGGGATATCTCTACTTAATACAGTTTTCCATACTTTTAAGTAGCTGTACCCTCATTAGTAGCAGACATTGGTAATTCTAGATGGCGTTGAAGAAAAAGTACTTGAGAAGCATTGTTAAAAATGAGATTCATAAATAAAACCAATTATTATACAAAAAAAGAGGCGCGGATGGATGTGAAAATTTTAAAATAAGTTTGACAGCACACGTGTCAAAAATATTAACTAGAATTGTACAAAGTCAGATGGAAAAAAGGGTTGACAAAATATGTAAGCTAGCTCAGAATAGGAAACAATGTAAGTATTCGTCCAATCAGTTCTAGGACTGATACCCATTCCAAGTGTACGCAATTATGCGATTAACTTGTAAAAGTTTTACAGAGCAAGCTGTAGTTTAATCATGTTTCCTTATACCGTCAAAAGTAAGCCACAAAATATTCATAAAATTCACTTTGTATAACGCTACAAATATTGCTAAGCTCCTTCGCTCAATTTATTTTAAAATGTTTGTATATGCCAGACCTCTTTAGCCCTGCCGGCAGGGATCATCTTATATTTGCAAAATTTTCAGACAGTAAATCCTCACTTTAGTTTTTAAGCATTGGTATATTTTTAAGAGTAGATTATTTTTCTTGTGAAAACCACCATCTAAGCTTTATAGTGAGAAGCTAGTACGTAAATAAGTAAGTACAAACAAAGCTTATTTATTCAATCAAAAACTATAGAAATAGGATCTATTTGTCTTATTATTTGCTTTTAAATTCGCATATCAGCTACTTAAACAAAACTAATGATAGATGTGTATTCTTTACTAGTAGATCCATTAAAAGAATTTTAGTTATGAAATATAACTGATACGAGCTTCAAAACCTATCCCAAGCGAAAAAGCCAATCGTGTTTAACAAATTAACCAAAATTCATTAAATTCAATTCACGTCAAAAGTTTTATTTTGTGATTACAGTCTTTAGATAGGCGTTTTATGTACCTAACGTTCATGCGTCCTTAAATACAGGTTAAACTGCATTACCTGGACAGCGACTATTGATTTTATATTTTTGCAAAAATTATGTTTTTGGCATTTTGATTTGTATATTGATGGGTACATAGGATGCCAAACAAAAAAAAACACCACTTCAATGCACTTGAATACACAGGGTAATATTGAATGTAGCTGTATTTTTTTCTAATA
The DNA here is from genome assembly GCA_036346225.1 of Platerodrilus igneus. NCBI lineage: Eukaryota > Metazoa > Arthropoda > Insecta > Coleoptera > Lycidae > Platerodrilus > Platerodrilus igneus. The sequence goes on from JARFIW010001361.1 coordinate 457,089, forward strand.
AAATGATCGATTTACTATTGCAGAGTTGGGTGGTCAGATCAATTTTAGGTCGCCCATGAAACAACATAAATAGAACCTATAGTGTACTGTTATAATGTGATTTAATATTTTCGACACCATACGCGATATTTAAAATAACCTTTAATAACACGTTTATCAAAAACTAGGTTTTTTTATAGACCTTACATGTGATTCTCCAATGCTCCACCCGAAGGTACTACATTGGCCAAGAAACGAGTTTTCTTTACCTGATAAATTTTGAATTTTGCCGAACCCTTGCTGTAAAAAGCAAAGTAGGGATCTTTAACGTGCGTGACAACACTCACACACGGAACCTCCATTTTACCTCTCATCCGAACGAGGGCGTATTTTTGTGAAAAATGATCGCCTAACATTTTTCAAGCGAACCGTGTTGGGATTCAAACCCGGAACCTTAGGCGCAGTAGTCACACGCATACCAACTACGCCACGGAGCCGCCCTATCTCTTATTAACCGTAGGATAGTGACAGATTTAGGTGCCACATTTTCGCATATTAGCACCGAAGAGGGTTGAAAAGTACATTGATGTGGAGTAAAAAAAAGGAAATTTGCGAGTGGCCCCTGGAATAACATATGGAAAATTCGATTTTCCTTAACAGAAATGAAAGATATCTATTGCCCATATTTTCACGCAAGCCGTGTCACCACACGATTAGTTAATAGAACCTGGCTTCGGAAAACCGTAGCTAAATGGTTAAAATAACGGCTTAATCCTGTAATGCGAAATTGAGATTTTGAGCGATTTTGCCGCACAAGCCCATTGGTAGTAAGAAAATGTACATGTCACTGACCCGAAAAACGTTTTGGCTTGAGTGGCGCAAATGGATAAGTACTTAAATCTGTCGCTATCTGACGATCTATTACATGGTAAAATAAGGATAGAAGTTTGTCAAGTCATTACCGTAATTAAAGAACGGTAACTTTTGTACCTAAGAAGCTAATATCGAAGATATTGACCACAATTATCTAGAAACTTGGCAAAATATGGAAAACTAAACAATGAATGAATGTTGCTAGGTATCCTTTCGTAGGGTTGAAACCAATTGTAAAAACCTTTAAACCTTAATATTAAACTTTTATTTGTGTTACATTTACAGTATAAGGAAATAAATATATTTTTTTACTTAAAAATTATTAAAGGTTTAACTAGCAGAGTAACCTCGAATCGTGCACAAAATCATCCTAGGAAAAAATAGGTGTCTGAAGAAACACATGTTCTAATAGTACTCTTCTGGAATTTCACTGATTTCTACTTAAAGTAATACTTTCTTGAAGAAATCGAAGGAACAAACGCAATCCAATCAATCGGGCAATCGTAATGGCCCAACCATAAAATTGCCAATAACTTCGGCCCAGACATTAATTTTAAATTCTCGTTGATAGTGTTTACTTTTAATAGCATGTTGATTTTCATCTGCATACACATGCTTATTGTGCAGGTTCGTCATGCCACAACGTGTAAAATAAGACTCATCAGTAAACAAGATATTAATGTGGAATCCATTGTCAACTACCCTACGTTCCTGAACAATTTGTGAAAAATTTAAACGTGACTACGTTTATGTCGGTACTTTCAATCCGGATTGAAGTCAAACGGCTTCAAATGTCAATCGCAATCCCAAGTGAAATCCCAAGAGAAAGGAGATATTTCAATCCCATTTCAATTTCATTTCTTGCGCGCACGCATCTGTTGAACTGCAACTTCGTGTTACTGTTTAGATGCGTTCTAAAATGTATCAGACAGATCAAGCATAGATATTAATTAATATTTTACCTACGACCACATCGTCAAGAACATGTTGTAAATAAGGTGTATTTTATTTTCCATTACTTTGCTGTAATTCAAACCAGTATGAATTACAATCAATGTTCCTTTCCTTCTTGGTTTAGAGTTATGTTGATACATTGCATTTACATTTCCAATGCTCCACCCGAAGGTACTACATTGGCCAGGAGGCGAGCTTTTTTGTTGCCTGGAAATTTAGAATTTTGCCGAACCTTTGCCGTTCCAGGCAAGGTAGGGATCTTTAACGTGCGTGACAACACTCACACACGAGACCTCCATTTAACCTCTCATCCAAACGAGGGCGTAATTTTTGTGAAAAATGCTCACCTGCCATTTTTCAAGCAGTCGGCCGTGTCGGGATTTGAACCCAGGACCTTGGGATCGTTATGTTGATACAGCAGGCAGGACCGACAAATGATATGAAGCGAAGTTGGGTACGAATATGACATTTCAAGTGAGTTGATAAGCTGACCTGTTTACGTCGCAGTTTGAAGCCATTTCAGTCAAGTCAAGCTGTAAATTTATAGAATTGACTTGAACTGTTCAAGCCGCTTGAAATCATATTCTTGTGTGTTTAAATCAAAGCTTGAAACTGGATTACTTAAGCCCCTTGACTTCAATCCAGTTTGAAAATACCGACATAACCGTAGTCCGTGATTCGTGGTCGTGGCAGTAATTCTTGCACTGGCTGAATGTGGTACTGGTCTCAGGATTGTTATCAATTATTTGAAGAACAGCATCTTCTGTAATTACTGTTTGGACCAGTCGAGGTCTTATAGCGTTAGTTCTGACTGGCTTCGACGTTCCTGTTTCTCGAGGACGTTTTTCAAGTCGGGCAAAGGTTTTGTGATTTAGAATTCACCGGTTTGGATACTTCTCTTGAAACACGCGGACACTTTCTAGGCAATTACCCTGACAGAATCCAAGAACTAATAGCATGCCCACCTGCTCATTAAAAGGGAACTCCATAATGTGCTAGCTGCCGAAATTACACAACACTAATAGCAGTTAAAGCAATAGCGGTGATTGCGCTAAAGAAAACAGTACAAAAGCAAACTGAAGCGAACAAATTATTGTAACATTTACTGTTAAAAATGTCAAAAACTAAAGTGATACGATTGTGTTTTATGACATTTATATTTATGAATATCGTTTAGCAGTGTTTGAGGAAACATGTTTGCCCTCGAAACTAAGCGAAATACGGAATTTTTACAAGAGTCAAAAACGAAGATGATGGGATAAGTCTTTCTGTTAAAAAGTCTTAGAAGGGTATTACCACTCCTAAGAAAAGTATAACAAAAATTGCGTGGTGTAAAGGTGGTTTTAGTCTTTCTACAGTTTCTTTTGGATTTCTTTGATTACTGAAAGTGGAGTAATCCTCTAAAATGCACTTTTGCCAAATTTCAATAAATTTGTTTTACACATTTCTAAACAGCGTAAAAAATGTGATTTCTCAAGTAAACTTTGAACTCTTCTTAAGGACCCAAGGTACATCTTGGTATATAGGTAAATTGGATCCAATCGACTTATTTTGACGTCTACAATAAGTGGTAGTTTTATTTCCCGGCAATTTTGCGACACCCTGTATGTAACATGATATTGTAAATTTTAATTTAAAACATATTTGCAAACTAGACAAACCATAGCGCTTCGGTGCTATTTGCAGTCATTCATATCGAGTAATGCAAAAAGAGATTCAATGAAATTATTTATTGCAATCAGTACATGGGCATTAAGATACAGGGACAGTGCAGTGTACCTTCCTTCTGGCCAACTTTGAAATGTTAGTTACACTAATATAAGACCTTATATGTAGTACAATAAGTACTAAAATTTCACATTGAGGCATCAAACCGTTTAAGTCATTAACAAACCGCTCAACTAATTCCTGATAAGTTTTTCTACTTCATTGTTTCTTTTAATATTAAACCAAACACCGATAATTTTCTTAATCTTCTTTGGGAATGAATCCACTCATAGTTGTTAAAATCATCTTTATTTACGTTTCATCCATGACCTAGGATAGTTGTCAAAATAATAAAAATTTCAAGTTTGACATTCATGACATAAATTGAAGGTGACTTTGATTTATTTATGTTCGATATATTTGGTTTGAGTACATTAGGCGAAAATTTTAAAGTTTAAAAGAATGATTGCTTTCAATTTGTGTTGCGCTCTGGGAACGACTTTTTAGGTAACCAAACGCTTAACCTAAAATTAACTGATTAGTTTTTATTGTTAAATTTCATATAAATTCAGTAACTTGAGGATTGGAAAACATTTTTTAACATGTTTCTATTATTAACGAAGTGGCGATTACGTTTCTGTACGGCTTAAGCAGTCGTTTATTTATTTAATTTTAATTAATCGCCACTTCTTTAATAACCATCCTCCCAATTGTATAAATAGAAATATGTTAAAAATGTTTTCCAATCCTCAAGTTATTGAATTTATATGAAATTTAACAATAAAAATTAATCAGCTGATTACACGTTAAGCGTATTGGCTACCTAAAAAGTCGTTCCTAGGGCGCAACACAAATTGAAGCAATCTTTCTTTTAAACTTTAAAATTTTCGCCTAATGTACTCAAATCAAATATATCGAACATCAATAAATCAAAGTCACCTTCAACTTCTGTCAAAAATGTCAAACTGAAAATTTTTATTATTTTGATACGATCCCAGGTCATGGATCGAAACGTAAATAAAGATGATTTTAAAGACTATGAGTGGTTTTATTCCCAAAGATGATTAAAAAATTGCTATACAAACTATACAAACATACAGGGAGTATTTACAGATAATTTTTAATATACGATAAATCTACCTGTTTTAGAAAAATTTTAGGTATAAAAATATTCTTCCAAAGCATTAGCGCAATTTTTGGAATGCGAACGTAATCAAAATAAAATATGCAAGTATAGTAGTTCGTCTCATCTACACCAAAACAAGGTCATGAATTTAACAACCATGATGTTAAAAAATATTAAATAAAAATACCTCACTAACCAAAGTTATTAAGAAATAAAAAATAGCTTATTATAGTTTTAAAATTTGACACTACATATTTCAAAAGGATGTATTTTCAGACATACGCTATACCTGCTTTTGCACTACTAGCTGGTAGGGGTTTCTTGAAGAACTTCGACAGTTAAATGATGAAACAGTATGTAATAAAATATAAAAATAGCGCAATACAATTGTCAATAAATAAAGAAAGGAGACACTGTCAGGAGAATAAAACTACAAATTTTGTTGTATTTTCAAAAAATAGCTTACTTTTAATTTAGAACATTCTGACAACATGCATGCAATTGGTTGCGCATCCTTTTCTTTCAAATTTGTTTACGTAGAATACATTCTTTCATGTTCCTTTCTATGGTGATGTTGTTGAATTTTTTAATCCCGAAGTATTTCGGGATTGCATTTTTAATTCCACCTTTTTTGTTTTACATAATTTATATATTGCTACGCCATTAACAATGTTATAAAAGTTTTTAAACTTACTTTTCTTCTTCATCAACCCGGAAGTTGAGAGTGCAATCTTTATATTTTCTACTGTTTCGTCTTTGTCGACAATGGATGATTCCGTGGTGTTACTATCACGTTCACTAGTTTCAGTTAGCGGTGAGTAATTTGGGTGTAGAATTCTATCCTCACTGTTATAGTTCAAAACGTAGTCCAAATCCATCCATTTCACTTTAAAGAATCATTAAGAACGTATCAAGAAAATAATGCGTCTTTAATTTTAAACTTTACTGAACGCACTAGGCCCTAGCAATCAGTTTTCCAACATTTCCCGCAACCTTTAACGTAAATACTCTACACTCAATAACGCTCTTCGTTCGTTTACTGTTGAACATCTCAATATTAAAATACTATATCACCAATTGCAGCAACTATATATAGGGATAGTGGGTTGATTATATGTATATAATTCGAAAATTTTAAATTCCAATCCTAACAGGAAGATAACTGAAGAAATGACAACAAAGCAAATTTTATACCTGGCATTGAACTAACAAATAAATTATTGTCTTACGCATTTTGTTATATTTCTATGACCAAACAAACACAAATGCCTTAAATGACTTTAGGCAAAAATAAGCATTTGTCATTATAACAACTACAATGGAATGATGGCGTCACAGAACAAACATATTGTAGTAATCAACCTGAGTTTTAAAGTTTCTTAGAATTTTGGCCTTTGTTTAGCAATTGCAATAAAACAACGATTATAGTGACTAGTCACCTTGCAGGAATGCATGCACTTTCACCACTATTTGCTGAATTACTTGAATTTCTTTAAATACTTGTTCCTATATTCTATTGTGTATTGTCGTAATCTCACTGTCATTTCATTCATTGTAGTTATCTATCTAATTTTCAAACAAGTTTGACAAAATTGCCCCATTAGTGGACCTGAATTCCTGAATAAATACAACCGTTGAATATTAGAATTAATTAGTTCAATTGTATATATAGATATGAATTTTTCATTTTAATGATGTAGCAGATTTAACAACAAAGTACAATATGAGTTTCAAGTTTTACAAATACAATAAAATTTTACAAAATTAATCCGAGTATAAATTTTAGGAATTACGTGCGCTGTTTTATTTTAGCAGACATCTGTAGTCTTTCATTGTATATTTATGTATGTATGATATGTACATGAATGTAATAAATATCAATTTAATGTCTTTTAACGTAGGACCACTTCCTCCAATCAAAGTACAAACACGAAATGATTAATAAGATGCTTTTTCTATTTAACTATGAAAAAATAGCAACATAGTATTCTTATGTTAATCTTGGCATTATCTACTCAATTTTCAAATAAAACCATGATTAAGGTTTAAGTTTAGTGTGTGAAATTAAATAAATGTTGTTAACATAACATATTTTTTCATAGCTTACTGGAAGAATTTTTATAATATGGCATACATTTACAAATCTTGATTCTTGGTATACACGCATTCACGGCGCACAATACATGTATTGACCTTAATTTTATTCCATATCAGCACGCGATAAATGATAATCATAAAAACCAATTACAAGATCGCCCACAACCCTTCTATCAAGGGTTCTGACAAATATTTCAGGTCTAGTATTTCTATGTCAAGTAAACACAAGCATATAAAAACTAGGAACATAACACTAACATGTTGCGAGATGCGAAAATACTTGCGAGACTTCGCGCGCGAGACCAAATAAAGTCTCGTCTGGTCTCCCAATAAAATAACAAGTCTCGTCTCACGTTTCGTCTAGCAAAACACGCGAGACTACTAAAGGATGCGAGATTTCTCACGCCTTGCGTGCTACACTAAATGGGATATATTTATGCAGACAAAAATTGTAAAAGCCCTAAAGTTAATTTCAAAATGTACAAAGCAATTACAAGATAACATCAATTTAGTCAATTTACAAAATTTAAATGATCTATTTGAACCTTTCTATTGGCAATGAATATCTCTATTACACAGGAGTGACTAGGTGTCTGTCTGTTCATTAGTAGCTACACCCTCCTTACCCATATTTTTTAAATTTTTTATCTTTTTCAGAATTCCATATTTTTCCGCAAATTTTTGTGTTATATTGTGAAAGGCATGCCTTTCTGATTCATCTCCATACATTTTCCATTAAATTTGGCATATTCCCAAAACCGTACCGTAGTTACTTTTAACGTTACCTTGTGTGTTAATTAAAGAGATGATTTGCTCTGTACTAACCAAAACTTTCAAAGCGATCACATCGCACTGACGCAAAAGGCACATCCTGACGTAAAATTAACGCACAAAATCAAAGCCTATTGAAGTGCACTATTAAAACAATATTGCAAACTTTTGGTGCTTTAGGAGATTTAATTTATATTTTGCTGAAATGCTTTTTTGCTATTGCTGACACTACTGTGAAAAATGATACTTGGAAGTATTAAATTATTTTCCAGCATACTGTTAAAGGTCATTGCTACCACCATCGTTATCAAAGCACTAACTTAGTGACTGAGAGCATCATCCTCACCAGTGTCGTGTTAGGACTATTAAACAATATGCAACTAACCGTTCATATTTATGAGAGTAGGGCAATCCTTAAAGTCCAATATGTTCTCACTCAACGAGATGTTCCAGTTACTATCCATTTTATTGTTTCTGTCCACAATTCTTTATGCGTCAAATAAAGTTCGATTATGTTACTTTAATAGTCCACACAGCACGTCGGCGTATATATGGCACAAATGTCATCCGAGCGCATTTTTGGCTATAAAAGCTAAGCCACAATGCTATATTTAATAAAATAACTTTTAAAATCCATTAACACACATAGACTTGCCAAAGTAAATTACTGATGTAATTGACAATAAAGAGCCAATGATATAACCTTATTTAATCGTTTACTCGCATAAAACCAATATTCTTTTGGGATCCTTCTTCAAATAACCTGCATAAATATAAATAACGTTGCGGTGTTTTCTATTGATTACTTCAGCAGTTTATATTCGTTCAACGTATCTTATATATCTGCAAACTGCTACAAAATTATTAAAGTAAATTTTCTAGACAAATCGTCTCAATAATACCTATTATGTATTACGAATGTCACTATACTCTTGACTGCTCTAAAGCAATGGTTTATTTTAATTATAAGTAGCAAAACCTCAAAGGAATTATTAAAATCAAGAAATACAATATAAATATTTTTCAGAATCCAGCTAGGCATTCCTTTATAGTACATAGCAAAAGGATGTCGCACTAGATACACGTACCAACTGGGATAAATTTATTCACGGAATTTTTACTAAAATATTTACATTCCTTTAAATTAAAAATATAAACATCTCTATAAACCGTTTTCTTGTTTCAGGAGTAAAGTTGCTGCAGCTTTGCTTAACAAGCACCTTCAGATCAACGGAATTTCAACCGACTTGACATCCTTGAGGCAATCGTCTTTGGACGTTACTGAAGTTGTTAAAGCTGATCCAGGGACCAGTAGCAAAATGAAAAGGGAGAGAAAAGCCGCACGGACATTAGGAATAATAGTGACTGCCTTTCTGGCGTGCTGGCTTCCGTTCTTTCTTTGGTGAGTTGAATAGAATGCTGTTATTACAATAAAACTGCCTTCCTGTCAAACCCTGCTCTTCTAAGGCTTTATTTAGTAAAAATATTTATGAAAATACGTTATCTATTAAAGATGAACAAGCGGAGGATTTGCACAGGAGCATTATGTTTAATAACCAGTCTCCAGAATAGGGAAATTATTAGAAATTCTATATAAAACTGTAGCTCATTTGATAAGTATAATCATCTTTGAATCTAAATAGAGGAATTGAAGTATACGCACTGCTGCATTAATTGCAACAGTTCTTTTTTTCGCTCAAAATAACTTTCATTCTGGGTGTGCAGACTTTATAATTATTTATAAATTGTCAATGCCGTTCAAATATTGCTTCTGTTTAATATTACATGAATTGTGGAACACAACAGTCATAAATATCTTAAGTGAGCTGGATCCGTTTCTGGACGGCGCAGCGCATCCACTACTTAATTAAAAATTTAGCATTCAGAATCTCCTTTAGTATTTTCGAACACGATGTTCGTAAAAAAGTTAAACTTTAAACAACTGATATTTATACGAATGGATTTGTGTTCGCATAAACTGTTTCTGTCAATCAGTCATTTATCAATTTTGATCAAAGCATCAAACATGTAGCTTCACAAGAAGAAACTCTCTACTTCAAGTGCAATGCTAAAGACCTAGAGGATTTATAGCGATGGGAATTTGCTGTATTTCTACCACCTCGTTTTGCAGAGCAGAACGCTTACTACGTATCTACTTTCGGAAAACCTAATACGCAGTTTCTAGCTCTTGAAATAATTTTCGTGTTAGTAGTGGTATCTTTTTTAAAATAATTTAAAGAATGTTGTCCTTTGGTTTCGTGTGAATAACAAAGTAACTTGAATAACGTAACTTTTGCCAGGATTTTTTCAAAGAGATATTGATCATCTTCGAATTGAAAGAATGTTGTAAATACAAGATGGATGGAAAACATTTAAACCTGAGACCGGCAGTATAACACTACTTGAATTTCAATTCGTTCAGATTAAACTTTTAGATCTCTTGGGGAAAACTTTTGCCAAATCCTCTGCTTTGTGATTAGGAGGAACGCCCAAACTACTAAATTGTTACTCTAATTTTAAAGTGTTATTATATCTAATGTTATCATAAAGTACGTGTGCTTCAGCTGACTGTATTTTCTTGCTTAATTCTAAAAATTTTGAAAATAATTAAATGGCTTAAATAATGGCATTTGTGTCTAGCTATCGCAAATGCGCGATACAATTTCCAATTCGTTCCTGTATAATCATCAACCATTCGTTCAAATTTTTTACAGCGTTATTTACATTACTGGTTGAATTGCAGTAATTTGCGCCCAAATACCATTTTCAAATTTCTGCAGTGATCTTGATCGGGTTCTAAATATAACCCGCTACCAACAATCTGTCAGGTTACATCAAGTGATTTTGGGGGCTATGGATACTCAAAATGTCTGCTAATACATTATCCTATAAAATAAAATAATTAACCCTTCTTTAACTGGGAGATAAATGTGCGAAGGTGCTTCGTCCGGATAAAATAATGTTTTCAATTTCTTCATGTCCATTTTGCAATTGCGGTATCATACAATCCCTTTAACATTTGCGGGTATCATTCAGGAGCGACGATTACACGTACTGCCTCTCCGTTTCTTCTTTATCTTTAAGAAATGTGTCCTAATGATGAAGTTAGCTGCAAACCGCACTAAACGGGTAACTTCTTGTCATAAATGCATTTCGACAGTTACGGATCCACCATAATAGTAGAAATGGGCCTTTCTCTGCACAAATGCGGAATAACCATTCAATTTCAATTTTCATCTGAGCCAAAACTCGTACATGACAATCATACCTAAGAACAAAATCTGCTTAGTTTAATTCAAGCATCAAACATAATTAATATGGCTACATGTTTATGATTTCACCTAAAAATTTTCAAATCATGGTACACGTCCGTTTTAAATCGAATTTATTTTAATGAAAAGCTTTTGTTACTTAGACATCACGCACCGGCCACATCTTAGGGAGTAATTTACCAACAATTGCAAAAGGTGCTTTCTTTTGCATACTGATTACACTGAATGCTTTAATAGTAGGAGGAATACAGGCATTCTGACGCCACATTTTCCTCCAGCATCCACATTTTCCTCACACATCTGGACCAATTTACATGTAAATTCTCATAAGACGGCAATGTGGAGATAAATCTCCTAGGAGGAAATGTGGAGATGAATCTCCTAGGAGGAAATGTGGTGGTGTAAATTTCCATAAGGTGGAAATGAAGAGAATCCCTCATTTCCACACTCATATGGACCAAATAGTTTTCTTCGACTAGCCATCGCATCTTTCGAGATAAACCTATCTTGTTGTATCAATTAATATTAGATTTATCTCAGCTACCCGAATCTCTAGGTATTTTTTAGATTGCATTATGCCCCAGAAAGCTACCCCAATTTTAAAATTTTTTACCGGTAGCGATTTTATGGTCGTCCTTATAAATTTTTCAAACATGCAATACCTAGAATTTTATGCAGAATTTGAATCTGCAAAGAGATTTAAAAACCAACCACCCCCCTGCAAAATTACACTTTTAAAGTCCTAAACCTTTAAATTTTGCTCTTTGCTCTATAACCTAACAAATAGCTTACTTCGACTAGCCATCGCATCTTTCGCGATAAACTTATCTTGTTTGGTATCAATTAATATTAGAATTTTCTCAGCTACCCGAATCTCTAGGAATTTCTTAGATTGCATCATCGCCCAGAGAGCTACCCCAATTTTAAAATTTTTTGCTGGTAGCGATTTCTGACCGTCCTTATAAATTTTCTTAACCATGCAATACATCAAATTTGTCTAGAATTTTACGCATAACCTGAATCTGTGAACAGATTAAAAATCGGCCCACCCTCTGCAAAGTTATACCCCTTTAAATTCCTAAACCTCTAAATTTTGCTCTTTGCTCTATAAGCAAACCTAACAAATAGTTTTCTTCGACTAGCCATCGCATCTTTCAAGATAATCCCATCTTGTTTGGTATCAATTAATATTAGATTTTTCTCAGCTACCTAAATCTCTAGGAAGTTCTTAGATTGCATCATCGCCCAGAGAGCTACCCCAATTTTAAGATTTTTTGCTGGTAGCAATTTCTGACCATCCTTATAAATTTCCTCAACAATGCAATACATCAAATTAGTCTAGAATTTTACGCAGAATCCGAATCTGCAAACAGATTTAAAATCGGCCAACCCCCCTGCAAAGGTATACCCTTTCAGAGTCCTGAATCTCTAAATTTTGCTCTTTGCTCTATATGCAAACCTACAAATAGTTTTCTTTGACCAGCCATTGCATTATTCGAGATAAGCCTATCTTGTTTGGTATCAATTAATATTAGATTTTTCTCAGCTACCCGAACCTCTAGGAATTCCTTAGATTGCATCATCCTTCGGGTAACTACCCCAATTTTAAGATTTTGCGCTGCTAGCGATTTCTGGCCGTTCTTATAAATTTTTTAATCATGCAATACATCAAATTAGTCTAGAATTTTACGCAAAAATTGAATCTGCAAACTGATTTGCAATAGGACCACGCCTTACAAAGTGATACTTTTAAAGGCTCCAAACCTCCAAATTTTACGCTCATCTATGACATATGCTTTAACCGAAAATCTAAAACTGCGGGAATTTTAGAAATGAGTTCATTATAAGCCATTAGTGTTTAATATTTAAAACCATTTTCAAACAGTAATGTACTGTTTTTTTAGAATATTCAAAACCAAGGCATTTTAAAATTTTAAACAGTTATCAATTTCTGGTTTAACATTTTCTTAATTACTAAGTACGTCACAAATAATTATATGCTCAATGCTAAATATGTACTTTGGAAAATATATTTCGCTTCCAAAACTAATTGCTTTACAATTATGTGAAGTAGAAGTGAAAGCAGTGTTTCTCTTTATTAACTATATTATTGACTATATGTTTGAGAAATACACTAAATATATTTCAATGTCGTGCATTAGAAAATTCACGTATAATTGCTTGTAGATTATTAATAACACAATGTACTTTCTAGTACGACCTCGAATAAGTATTTAGGGAAACGCAAACTTCATTTTGTCATACAGATCGATTAACGGTTAATTATTTCAAACCGTATATAACGTGATTTGATTAGTAAAGTCTATTAGTTCTGCACGCTTTGTGTTAGTTCGTCGAAATTTTAAACAAATCGTTTCGTGTAGTGATTTTTCCTTATATTGCAAAATTTAAGGTAAGTCTGCATTTTTTATTAGAATAGAACTGCATTTATTTGCAAACACCAATTATGGTGTATTTTGCTATTGTTTCTGATTGTATTTTAAAAACATTAATTTTTTCAAAGTTATGCGCTGTCTTACATATATATTTCTTTCAAATTTTAAATATAGGCTTTTAGCTAAGATAAATAAAAAAACAATTCCCACAAATATTTTATTAAAAATTAAATACATTTATACATTAACAAAAGGCTGTACCAGTAAAACATTCTCTTTGGAACAGCTTAAGTTATTCAAACAATGGTTTAAACAGCGATTGTATCTATCACCGAATCTTCTTTTTAATTCTTTGAGCCTAGGAAGTGAGGATACACTTTCCATGTTTAAAATGTTGTGTGATAAATATTTCGATAGTAACTGCTTCTTCTGTTTCACCCTATGGGGCAATTTCACCCTAGCCTAACATCTTACATATATCCGGACATATGTCGATGCGCATTCCTGCCACCCTAGGTTGGATAACAAAACAGTTCCTAAACCAAAGAATGTAAGCGATATGGCGGTGTACGACATATTCGACTATCTTCGGTAATATACGCCCCCACTCTGTAGGATACATAAGGAGGCAATTTTTCCGTATTTAATTTCGTATTCGACAGTAGCTAGAACGGTAAAGATGATCGTCTCCAAGGTGATTAACGTTTCTCAACTTCTTGGGAATAAATTGAAACCGACAAATGAGCGATTTGGATAATGGCTGTTGGCAGAAAATATGTGCAACAATAATCTGGTGACAGTTATTGGTAATATTTGGTATGTCGAAGGCAAACAGATGCTGACTGGCGGACTACACACACCACTTACAAAACCATTTTGTGACAATATAATGTTGATTAAAATTTGCGACCTTTCTGACGCCGAACAAACATCTGCAAACAAAAGGGTGTTTCACTAAAAAAAAGAAATTTGTGGTGCATTTAACAGCTATTTACGAAGAAAGTTCGACCGATTTGTTTCCGCTAGGCATGGTGTTAAAGCTAAGCTTCCGTTTTCTCTGGAAAGCACTAACAAGATGGGCCAGAGAATAAAAGAAATTATCGGAAAAGAATACCTCGAATGCATTAATAAAAAATTTCAAAATCCTAAATGTGTTCCATATAAAGTGGAACTAGCAGATGTTAAGTTGAAAACTTTATTGGACGAACTACCAGATATATTAGACGAACTCGAAAAAGATTATTACTATCTTTTTGACATGGAGGTAACCCAAGATTTTGCGGGTATATTTAGCAAGATGGAGATGTGCAATTATTTAACTACAAAGCATTACTTTTGCTATAAGGGGGGAATATGAAGAAAAGTGTAATATTATAGTTGACAACGATAAAACTGCGGGAATTGATTGTTTAACATGGCTAACAACCAATGCAAGAATTAAGATATACAACAAATTTGTGTGTCAGATAACAGGTCCTGGTGTTAGTAAACAACTTGGCAATCATATACTAGATTTTTTACGTTGTCCAGATGTACGTTTAAGGGAAACATTTGCGTCTACTTTGGCCAAAGAACATGGTATTATGCGATTGGAAGCGACAATATACAACTGTACAATTGGAAACTATGTCAGTGCGGAACGGGTGTATAAACCCTTAAAAGACTGTTTAACCTTATTGGAAGATAGTAAGTTATACTTCCTAAAGGCGCCAATGTACTCGGTACCACTTGCCAAAATGTGGAGTGAGCTATCGGACAAGCTACAAAATAGTTGCTGTTTAGTGTATAATAACCTACTACAGTACGTGTATTGGGGGAATGGCAATACAAAGATATTGACGGGCTTGCAAATTAAGTTGTCCGAAAAACTAGAGGAAAGGGAAAAATTGACAAAAGTATGTGCTTTCGGCTTTTAGTTTTAACTATTTACCTGTAAATTATTTGGAGATAGTAGAGTAGGAAGATAGTTAAGATAAAATAAAAATCTTACACAGTGCTACATTAAAGTAGCTAGTACATATTTTACACAATCTTCAACATCATATTCTACAATTTCAAAAGAAATAGTCATTTCGGAATTGGGGTTGATAGATACGCCTAACATTCGTCCAGAGGTTGTACGACAACGCGTAAATATTGGCAGTAAACTCTATCCGTTTACGCTAACGGAAATTGTCCCATTATGCACGCCATACCCTGTAAGTGGAAGAAAAAGACAACTGGAATTAGAGAAAAATGGATGTAAAAAAGCGAAAGTTGGACTACTTGGAAAACACGGCTACAATACGCGAACAATACAAAGATGTGTTAGACAAAGAACATCTTATTAGAGAAAATGAGGAAGAATTAAAAGATTATTTTATGTGCCGATGGACTGACTTAGATACATCTGGTTTCTACAAGTTGTATGCATTTGTGGTTAGTAAAAAACACTCTTTTAGTTATGTAGGCGTCCTTGCGGAAAAGGAAGGTGCTAAATCCGTATATTTTTTAAAAGGTTATTCTAAAAACGTATTTATCGAAATGGCAGATAACGACCTAAGGAATGCGGGTTTCGTAACCTTTGCGTACACAACACGCAAAGGGATTCCGTTAAACATTGTATATTTACCTAGCAAAGAACCTTTTGGATCATTTAAAACCGAGGATCTTACAACCTATAACAACCATATAATTCCAATTGTGGTGGACATGCAACTATGCAACAGTGAGTGGGTGAATAAGGATTTCCTTCAATACCGACGAAGCTAACAAGATACGTATGCAAGATATAGTGGGAGAGCCGCGATTAAAAGATTGTCACAAGCTGCAAGAATTACACGAAGGAATGGATCTGGTTGTCGGTGGAATCAAAGACTTTATATATAGAGGCAAACTTCGGTACATTTTGCAAATCAAAAACCTAGACGGTCTCTATGTATCAAACTATTGGCTAGAAAAGGAGATATAGGACTTGTGTGTTGATTTGAATTTTTAGCTGCGAATAAAATTAGATAAAATTAAAACCACTCCAAACAAACATAAAGAAAGGCCTGTTTTCTGTGTATAACTTTTATTAAAATTAAGTTTAAATGACTCCATGCTTGGTATTAAATATTTTTAAATTTTGTTATGTATGTCAGAATAAACATCTTAGAATAGTATTATATTGCTTTTTATTTACAAAAAACTGGGACGTTACCACGAAATAGCAGTCGCATAGAGAGGGGTGCACATGGGCAGTGCGCATGGGCAGGGATGCGCACGCGCAGGGGTGCGCACGCACAGGCGTGCGTATGGGCATGGGTGCGCGCGAAGGGGTGCGCATGGGCAGGGGTGTGCATGGGCAGGGGTGCGCACGCGCAGGGGTTCGCATGGTCAGGGGTGCGCACGGGCTGGAATGTGTCTGGGTGTACACGAGGGAAACGGATGTTAACAGTCACCAAGCATCTAATTCTTTATTTGGTATTGTGTAATTGCCGGTGTATGTATCCGGAGTAAAAAAGCACGATTTGTTCACGCAGATAATTAATAAAATTAGTTTATCGAGTGAAGATGACAAGCGCAATGTAGTCCTGGAAGCATATCAATCTACGCATGGGGGGCATAATGATATAAATCTAAAATAGTTGTTTATATTTGTATAGATTTTGTAAATCTATTGTATATATTAGTTTTAAGATTCCATAATTTTTAAGTTCTTCTCCCACCTTCCAAATCCTTCATGCTTCTATCCTGGTTGACAGAGTATACGTGTTATCTCCACGTGGTGTTCGCGGGACACATCTGTTTTAGATTTCTCGTGAAATGGATGGTTAAAGCATATGTCTTGGGTAGCGAAAAAAGGTTCTAAAGATGGAGTTAAATAAAGATGGACAAAAATTAGAGGTTTGGGTCTTTGAAAGGCATAACTTTGTATGGGGATGGTCCTATTTAAAATCTATTTACAGGTTTGGGCTCCCTAGAAAAATCTAATATTGGTTGATACCAAACAAAATATAGTTATCGTAAAAGAGTGGCTACCCCGCGGATAATAAATACAATATACCGCTTGTCAACAAAAAAGTTGTAGGGAAATTTAAAGACGAATTTAATGGGGGCTTAGTAATAGAATTCGTCGGTACAAAAAACAAGTTCTACTGTATTGTAAGCGAGAAAGACGCGATTAAAAAGATTAAAGGGGTCTCACGAAGTGTAGTTAAGTAAAACCAAGGGTCCAACAACTTATAACAAGCATATATTACCAAAAGGGGTGGCCATGCAACTACGCAACAGTGCGTGGAAGAATAAGGATTCTCTCCAATAAGAAATTAAAGTTTCCATGTACGTAGCACTAGTCATTGGCAAATGGTAGAAATGTTAAACCTATAAAGGCGATTAGTGTTGTGGTTTAGAAAAATAGTAGTTTTCTTGGAATAAATAAAATAGTTTTGACTGATTAATGTATATGGTTACATATTCTCGTACACATCCATAAACACCTGCTTACGTCCACATACGGTCATGACGATGCCGGTAGTTTTTGTTTAACAAATAGTAGGAAAGATACGTTAGGTGTTAGTGTGGAAGCCCATCGGATCGTTAGATAAAAAAAACGGTGCGGCGGAATGTATGGTGGCTCCCGTTAGAATAATCGAAAGTGGTTAATCGATTGTATTAGCTGTTTAAATATGCGAAAGTGTAAAAGCCTTCATAAGCAACATTTAATTATCAGATAAAAAAGTGCGCGATGTGCTATACTTTTAAAGAAAGTATAGAATGGTGCTTTGCGGCGGTCCTAGCAGTATAAAAAGGCGACTGACTTTTTCAAGCAAATACAAGAATAGCTGTAGCGCAGAGAAGGGGTATGCATGTATTATACAGCGCACTGTTAGTTTACGGGTAGCTCGGGTGTGTAATTGATAATGACTTATAGATCCCTCGGAGGTTTAAAAATTCTGAGACCATTGTCGTTTAAAAAATATTTGGAAATTATCAGAACGGGGGCGGGTCGAAGTATAAATCAGATGGATGTTTGACCGAGTTTTTTTTCTACCTTTTACGAGGGAATCGGAAGTTAACAGACATCGAGCATCTAATTCTCTATTTGGGCAATAACGATACTGGTTCTAGAAATAATTACGTGCTACCGAGCGCTATGCGCATGATTTGGTTCTAGGAAATGAGTAACCTACAAAAGTACGGAATACTTGGTATTAATGCTAATTGGTTTAGTGATCGCGCTTGTGCACTCTTCGAGTGTCTTTGGCAATCTTCGGTTTGCATTCTGTAGGAAGCATAAAGCAGCTACGCACGAGTAAACTTGTTAGTTTATAAGTTATTTCGCTTACAAGTTTCACCAAAGTCCTATAGTGCGAATTTTGTTTTGTACTAAAATGGTACCTGCAGACGTTTTTAAATGCGAACCCTGTCACGTCTACTTTACCAGGAGGGATGCTCTCAAACACTAAGAATCCCTACAAATGACGAGACATTTGAAAAGCCCTATGGGGTATAACACCCTAAGTGAAATTTCAAAAAGCAAGTTCGGTGGTTAAAGAAAGGAATCCATGGAATCTGCTGAGATGAACAGTCTACGAGTGGATATACAAATGTGGGTGATTTACTGAAAGAAGTCATACCTGCCGAGGCTACTGTCTATGTTAAAGGAGAACAGAAAAAGCAGTTACTATTGAAATATTTTACAAACAACATTTTAAACATGGAAAGTGTATTCTCACTTTCTAGGCTCAAAGAATTAAGAAGAAGATTCGGTGATAGATACAATCACTGTTTAAGCCATTGTTTGAATAACTTAAGCTGTTCTAAAGAGAATGTTTTACTGTTACAGCCTTTTGTTAATGTATGAATGAATTTAATTTTTAATAAAATATTCGTGGAAATTGTTTTTTTATTTATCTTAGCTAAAAGCCTATCTTTAAAATTTGAATAAAAATATATATGTAAAACAGCGCATTTTTTTGAAAAAATTAATGTTTTTAAAATACAATCAGAAACAATAGCAAAATACACTAATTGGTGTTTGCAAATAAATTCAGTTCTATTTTAATAAAAAAAAATGCAGACTTACCTTAAATTTGCAATATGTTGAAAAATCACTACACAAAACGATTTGTTTAAAATTTCGACGAACTTACACAAAGCGTGCGGAGCTAATAGACTTTACTAATCAGATCACGTTATATACGGTTTGAAATATTTAACCGTTAATCGATCTGTATTACAAAATGAAGTTTGCGTTTCCCTAAATAGTTATTCGAGGTCGTACTAGAAAGTACATTGTGTTATTAATAATCTACAAGCAATTATACATGAATTTTCTAATGCACGACATTGAAATATATTTCGTGTATTTCTCAAACATATAGTCAATAATATAATTAATAAAGAGAAACACTGCTTTCACTTCTACTTCACATAATTGTAAAGCAATTAGTTTTGGAAGCGAAATGTATTTTCCAAAGTACATATTTAGCATTGAGCATATAATTATTTGTGTCGTACTTAGTAATTAGAAAATGTTAAACCAGAAATTGATAACTGTTTAAAATTTTAAAAAACCTCGGTTTTGAATATTCCAAAAAAACAGTACATTACTGTTTGAAAATGGTTTTAAATATTAAACACTTATGGCTTATAAAGGACTCATTTCTAAAATTCCCGCAGTTTTAAATTTTCGGTTAAAGCATATGTCATAGATGAGCGTAAAATTTGGAGGTTTGGAGCCTTTAAAAGTGTAACTTTGTAAGGGGTGGTCCTATTGCAAATCTGTTTGCCGATTCAAATTCTGCGTAAAATTCTAGACTAATTTGATGTATTGCATGACTAAAAAATTTATAAGAACGGCCAGAAATCGCTAGCAGCGAAAAATCTTAAAATTGGGGTAGCTCCCCGGGGGATGATGCAATCTAAGAAGTTCCTAGAGATTTAGGTAGCTGAGAAAAATTTTAAAATTGGGGTAGCTCCCCGGGGAATGATGCATTCTAAGAAATTCCTAGAGATTCGGGTAGCTGAGAAAAATCTAATATTAATTGATACCAAACAAGATAGGTTTATCTCAAAAGATGCAATGGCTAGTCAAAGAAAACTATTTGTTAGGTTTGCTTATAGAGCAAAGAGCAAAATTTATAGGCTCAGGACTTTGAAGGGGTATAACTTTGCAGGGGGAGGGCCGATTTTAAATTTGTTTGCAGATTCGGATTCTGCGTAAAATTCTAGACTAACTTGATGTATTGCATGGTTAAGAAAATTTATAAGGACGGTCAGAAATCGCTACCAGCAAAAAATCTTAAAATTGGGGTAGCTCTCTGGGCGACGATGCAATCTAAGAAATTCCTAGAGATTTGGGTAGCTGAGAAAAATCTTAAAATTGGGGTAACTCCACGGGGAATGATGTAATCTAAGAAATTCCTAGAAATTCGTGTAGTTGAGAAAAATCTAATATTAATTGATACCAAACAAGATAGGTTGATCTCGAAAGATGCAATGTCTAGTCAAAGAAAACTATTTGTTAGGTTTGCTTATAAAGCAAAGAGCAAAATTTAGAGGTTTAGGACTTTAAAAGTGTAACTTTGCAGAGGGTGGTTGGATTTTAAATCTCTTTGCAGATTCAAATTCTGCATAAGATTGTAAGTTAGTTTGATGTATTGCATGACTAAAAAATTTATAAGGACGACCATAAAATCGCTACCGTTAAAAAATTTTTAAATTGGGGTAGCTTTCTGGGGCATAATGCAATCTAAAAAATACCTAGAGATTCGGGTAGCTGAGATAAATCTAATATTAATTGATACCAAATAAGATAGGTTTATCTCGAAAGATGCGATGGCTAGTCGAAGAAAATTATTTTGTCCAGATGAGTGTGGAAATGAGGGATTCTCCTCACTTCCACCTTATGGGAATTTACACCACCACATTTCCTCCTAGGAGATTCATCTCCGCACTTCCTCCTAGGAGATCCATCTCAACATTTCCTGTTTGGTGATTCATTTCCACATTTCGTCCTTATGGGAATTTACATGTAAATTGGTCCAGATGTGTGAGGAAAATGTGGATGCTGGAGGAAAATGTGGCGCCAGAATGCCTGCATTCCTCCTACTTATAATGCATTCTACTATAGGCGTGTCTACACGCTTTACCTTAGAAAATTTTATAAAAAGGATGTTAGAAAAAGAATTCTTATTACATTTTAAGTAGACCTTTCGCATAAACACTTAACTAAGAAAAAAGAAACAAAAACACTGAAGCGAACCTTCTAAAGATTTCATGATCACGTTGAAAATTAAAATTAAAAAGAAATATTTTAACATTAGAGCAATAGAAGTCATAAAAAGTAATATACAGTGTACCCCCGGAGTGAGTTCATAATAGACATGATGGACCAAAAATTTTAGAATTGAATTTATATATTTTGGTATTCCGCCCTGCTTGGTCTGAAACTTATTCTTAGTTTCCTTTCGATTTGTTAAAATCAAGTAGACCTCTACAGTTGAGCAAGAATCCGTTATTTGTCAATTTAGTTTCAGGTAAAGTACTATTTCCGTTCATAGTACGCTAAAGTATCACTAACAAAAGTTGTTCAGAATTAAAAGTTATGGCGTTCTGCAATTTTTAAGCATGATCGGGTTACTTTGATAGTAGAAGTAGAAAATAGGAAAAAAATATTTTTTATTATTTTATTATAGGTGATTACTAACTACAATTACTCTGGCTTCCTCCAAGATCTGCATATTTTTCTATCATAACTCTAGAATTGTCGTATGCTATCGCTACGGTGATTAGGTTAATTTCATCTACAGCATCGCTGATTTTTGTTTTAATAAGTCGATGTTATCATGAAGATCATATGAATAAACTTTTTGTTCCAAATAACCCCATCATAAGTAAAAATCCATAGGGGTCAAATCCGGCGATATTTTTGGTTAATGTATTAGACCATGTTCTCCAATCCACTTTTCAGTGCTAATTAAAAAAATTTGTAATCAAACGAGTTGAATGAGCTGGACGTCCATCGTGTTGAAAATGAAAATCTTCTAAATTCACGTCTTCAATGGCAGATAAATAAATGTTTTGGAGCACATCCAAATACGAATGTTGGTTTAAATTAGTGTCAAAAAAATATGAGCCAATAATTCCATCGTACCTTATTGCACACCATATATTTACTTTCTTATACCGTTGACTGTTAGTTACTATACGAAAATGTGGATTCTCATGAAACCAATACCTACAATTTTCTGAAGACACTACGCAATTCGTTGTAAAAATTGACTCATTCGGAAAATTAATTTTTTTATAAAAATATCTGTCGGACAAAATCTTTTGTCCAACCCATAAACAAAACAGCAATCGGTGGCCATCTTCTCCAGCTTCTAATTTATTAACGAACGTGGGTTTAAATGATATAATTTTATTTTCTTTGAGAATCCTTTGTATGTGCGATTTACTTACTGATAATTCGGTAGACCGCTTTCTCAATGATAATTGATTATCAGTATTCGCGGATTTTATCACCAAGACCGTAGCAGTATCTTCATGATCATGAACTAGTTTTTTTTTCAAATTTTGCACACTTCCAGTTTCTGTAACCTTTATCGCAGGTTTTTTTTTACTCCATTGACAGGAAATTCCACAATTGGAAATCGCTCGTGAAACTTATTAATAACATGAGCATAAGATGCTTCCTCAAGTCAATAACATTGCATAAAATGAGTCAACATTTTTAATACAAAAAACTAAAAAACGAAACAAAAAAGTAAAGAATAAGTAATTTGCAAATTACTTAGATAAGTAGTCAATTTAGAACAAATACTTCAAAGTTTTGAAGTTTATCTAAGATAATGATAGTAAATTGTTTTCTTTACTACGACGCGTTTGCTTGATCTTTATGATAACATCGACTTATTAAAACAAAAATTAGTGATCCTGTATACGATAATTTTAGAGTTAGGATGGAAAAATGTGCAGATCTTGGAGGAAGCCAAATAGAGTAATTGTAGTTAGTGATTACTAACCCTGTTTTCTCATCTAAGATTTATAATGTAATCATAAATAATAAAAAATATTTTTCTCCTATTTTCTACTTCTATTATCAAAGTAGGCCGATCATTCTTAAAAATTGCGTAGCGCCATAACTTTTCATTACGAAAAACTTTTGTTAGTGACACTTTACCTGAAACGAAATTGACAAATAACGATGTATTGCTCAACTGTAAAGGTCTACTTGATTTTAACAAATCGAAAGTAAACTAAAAATAAGTTTCAGACCAAGCAGAGTGGAATTCTCAATCCTGGGACACAGTGTATATGACAAGCACTTTTCAGAAATATCATATTATATAATATGTACTTGATTTTCAGATTTTCAAACAAACGTTCAATGGAATGAATATATATATATATATATACAAATATATATATATATATATATATATATATATATATATATAGTATAATATACATGTACATATTATCATGGGAAGTAGCCCAAATCAAACAACAGAAACTTATTGAAAATTTAATCAACACCTAACGTTTCGGTACATTCCTTTTGTACCTTTTTCAAAGGATTGACAAAATTATATTAAGGAAATTGAAAACAAATTACTGCACGATTCACATTATAACTGTGGGTCAAAAATATTAAAAATTAAAAATTGCCTGAAGGGCAACGTCATGCCACGATGGCGGTTAAAAACATCCCATGATAATATGTACATGTATATTATACTATAAGACTGACCAGTCCATTAATTATTAATGTACATATATATATATATATATATATATATATATATATATATAGCCAACGTGGGGCTCGAATGTTTATGAGAAAGTACAAAATTGCCGAGCGGAGTCTCAAAAACATTCGAGCGCCACGTTAGGCGCCATAAATTGCCGTGTAACTCTTCTCTAGCACTCAGTAGATTCGAAAATTCTCAATTTACCAAAAATCGAAAATTTCTCAAAAAGAAAAATTTTCAAAAAGAAATTTCTTACCCAGATTCTGCTTCCATCAACTTTGATTTCTTCAACCGTTCCCTAGCTAGCTCAGTTGGTCCTCCTCTTGGATACCTAGATTTACTATCATACTCTTTACCGTTCGCGCACACTCTCAATAAAACCACAAAATAATACAACAATCATACAATATTTATTTACCACTATTTACAAATAATAATTCAAGATTATGTACATTTTGGTGCTTAAGTTACACCTCAATAAATGATATCTTTGTAAAGCCCTTGTTTTTCAATTGAAATATCAAACACATTTAATGTAACAAGAGTCCTGGGCCCTAAATAATACCTTATTTATATATTTTCTAATTATTACACTCTGGAGTATGGTGAGCTCATGATAACCCAGTTTATTTTTTAATGTATGCTTTTTATTTTGCATACTCTTACTACAAACACAAAAAAAAACCATGTACTCTAAACAATAAAAATTTATATTCATGAGGAACGTTAATAAGCTTTACGTACACCTTTAGATTTATATTCAAATACCATAATAAAAGTTAGTTATACGTATTCTTTTCAATACGCAAAATAACGAAAAATAACATCAAAGCTTACTCTCACAAATCACAAATAATTTCCACAGTTTGTAAAAAACAGCAACTTCTAATGCGCCAATAGAAATTATTAATTAATTTAATTCAGTTTAATTCAAAGGTTTATAACGTCAGAAAACGCATAAGAGCGTGAAAAATTGATAATTTCAAAGCGAAACGCTTTACTAACAAACAAACAGACATCGAATATATGAAATACCTTAAAACGCAAACTCCTAGAAATGTTATTTTAAAACGATCGTTAATTGAACACCTGCATGTTTTAGAAAGGTCATGTTTCCCTTATTTTTGTAGATAACAAGCAAGTTTCAAAGTATATTGGTCAACCGACAGCCGCAAAGCACGTATACAACTCCACGTGGGGTAGATAGCACGCGGACAGTAATATCGATTTTCTACCACTCAAACAAGGTTAGAGGGAAACATCCAATATGCATAAGAGAGGAATAGAGTTAATACAGGCGGGGTTTTAAAACGTTACACGGCAATTTATGGCGCCCAACGTGACCTTCGAATATTTTTGAGAAAATACCAAATTGCCGAGCGGAGTTACACGGCAATTTATGGCGCCCAACGTAGGGCTATATGTTATCTACAAAAATAAGGGGAACATGACCTTTCTAAAACATGCAGGTGTTTAATTACCGATCGTTTTAAAATAACATTTCTAGGAGTTTGCGTTTTAAGGTATTTCATATATTCGATGTCTGTTTGTTTGTTAGTAAAGCGTTTCATCTTGGAATTATCGATTTTTCACGCTTTTATGCGTTTTCTGACGTTATAACCCTTTGAATTAAACTGAATTAAATTAATTTAATAATTTCTTTTGGCTTATGCAATTTGTTTTCTTTACGAACCTACGAATTTTTAATCCCTAATTATAAAATTATGGTATTATTTGTTACTTTAAATTAAATACATGAAATAAATTTCGCACGTAAATTATGGTTGTTTCCTCTATACAGGGTGTTTGAAATTGCATTGTTTATACCCAAATTTAACCCTTTAAATCCACTACAATATATATATATATATATATATATATATATACAGGGTGTCCCAAATTGAGTAGGATAGCATGGGTATCTTTCTTATTATTAATGATAGAGATCTGCTTAAATGAGCAAAGTTGTGTCATTTGGATAGCTTATTTAAATTTCGCATAGATACATTCGAAATTCCAAACGGTTTAAAAATTATTTTAAAAAAAACTAAAAACTGCCAATTTCTTCGAAGTCGAATATTTTTGTTATAATAAAAGATACGAAAAAATCTTTCTTATAAAAGTTACTTAGTTCAATTGTGTGCACTCAAAAGTGATATTAAAATTAAATTGAAGATGGCGGTTATCGAGACATTAGCATCAACTTTCATATGATAAATGGACGCCATATTGGATTTTTAGATGGTTAGATAGCATATTTTTTTCTCTTTTCACCGATGTATTACAACATATGTTTAAATGAAAAAATTTACTGAAAATAATAATTTCAATTTATTATCAAGTAGGCATCAACACAAATCAGTTTTAAAACAAATTAAACGAAAAAAACATTAGAATAACATTAAACACCAACTAATAAATCATAGCAATTGTTTAAAATGTTGACCGTTATTATTTAAACACAATCGGCAACGTTTTAGAACACTTTTTGTTACGTGTCGTAATGTATTCACATTAAGTTCGTTTATTGCCTGCATAACCGCTTCCCGTAGTTCATCTACATTATTGTACTGGAAAATACTTCCATATAAATTATCTTTTAATGTGCCCCATAAATAAAAATCCAGGGGTGTTAAGTCTGCTGATCTAGGCGGCCATTTTACAGGTGTGTGGGTCGTGATTACTCTGCCATCAAAACGGTTACTTAAGTAGGTGATAACAGCTCTAGCGTTGTTTGGAGGTGCGCCATCTTGTTGATACCAAATTTGATTATTTTGTGCCAAAGGAGGTCTTCTAATAAATCTTCTAAAGACGTTTGAAGCATTTCCAAATAACGTTGAGAGATTAATGTTCCATCGAATATTATAGGACCAAGTAAACGGTTTCCCAATATACCACAAAAAACATTACATCCAAATCGAATTTGATTGCGGCGTGGAACTGTTATGCGTAGGTTTTCCTGTGCCCAATAGTGTTCATTATGACTGTTAGAAAAATAAGACTCATCGGTCCACAAAATGCGATTGATAAAATCATCATTCTCCCTAACTTGATTGATAAACCATCTGCAAAATGTTGATCTGCGGAGATAGTCGTTTGGTTGTAAGTTTTGAGCAATGTGAAACCTGTAAGGGTGATATTTATGCTTTTTTAAAATTCTTGATGCTTAAGACTTGGATACGTTTACTTGGGTTTCTTTTTCCCGTGTTGAAATGTTTGGATTAGCTTCCACACAGGCCAGTGTCAACCCCTCATCTGCAATGTCTCTATTTATGTTTTGAGTAGGTTTTTTTAAACATCCATACTGCTGCATATTTGTGTCCAATCTTTGAAAGATTTTAATGTTTGGCTGTCTTTTTTCGGGAAAGTATGTTTCGGCAGCAAGGCGACTGTTCTTATTACATTTTATGTATGTACAAAACATATGATATTGTTCGCTTGTTGAAAAATTTGCCATTTGAATATTTTATAGAATAAGTATATCACAACTTATAACTGGGAAAGAGAATACACAAATGCCAATTATTAGTACAACAGATACACTAATTCAACATGACAGTTTGTTATAATTTCATTTGTTTAAGAGAAATCTGATGATGCCTACTTGATAAAAAATTAAAATTATCATTTTCGGTAAATTTTTTCATTTAAACATATGTTGTGACACATTATTGAAAAGAGAAAAAAATATGCTATCTAACCATTTAAAAATCTAATATGGCGTCCATTTGAAATATGAAAGTTGATGCTAATATCTCGATAACCGCCATCTTGAATTTAATTTCAATATCACTTTTAAGTGCACACAATTGAACTAAGTAACTTTTATATAAAACATGTTTTCGTATCTTTTATTATAACAAAAATATTCGACTTATAAGAAATGGGCAGTTTTCAGTTTTTTCTAAACAATTTCTATACCGTTTGGAATTTAGAATGTATCTATGCGGAATTTAAATAAGCTATCCAAATGAGACAACTTTGCCCATTTAAGCAGATCTCTATCATTAATAATAAGAAAGATACCCATGCTATCCTACTCAATATGGGACACCCTGTATATATATATATATATATATATATATATATTGTTATGTATAGGGAGCTACCAAGAGTTCTAAGGGTTGTTTAGTACAAGGTAGTATATGCCATGCAAAATAATACACATATTTGATCACATAAATTTAAAAATGTATGTTTGCCATATTTTTCATATACTAAAACACCATTCAGAATGGTAGTTGAAATTAAGTGCCAAAAGGTAATATTGAAATGACTAAATGACGTAGTAAGATGTACAGTGCTCAAGGGTTTGTGCCGAGTTTGAATTTTAAAGGCCTTTGAAAGTACATTTGCCGTCCAAAAACCGGATGCGTCTATGGACGTTTACTATCAACCACGCATCCAGGTTCAAGTGTAATTTATTTTGGTTTTGCATTTTAAATAGAATCAACTTTTGGACAATATTTGTAAACTCAAAATTATTAGTTATAACAATGTCAAATATGATTGGTGAACTGTAAATATTTAGGACAAACACTAGAATTTTATGTAATTAAGAAAAGTGTAAAAGGACATGAACTATGGTATGTGCGACACAAACGAAATGTTAGGATGTTATTGGACGATTTAGTTATGTACTTTAAAGTGTAGTAGGCAAGAAAGTTAAAATGGTCGCCTTGGAAAGCAAACAAGATGAGATTATTTCGAAATTAATTTGTAAAAAGACGTGTTTTTCATACTGTGCTAATTTGTATACGATTTCAAAGAAGCTAATAAAAGTATTTGTTTTTAAAGAGTTTGATTTAGTAAAGAAGGGCAAAGAAGTAACAGCGACGAAAGTAATAAGTGTAAAGAGTAGTGATAGTGCGACGGTGAAACGACGAAAAGTATATAGAATTGGAACGATATTGGGAAAGGTAGCAAACAGTTGAGTGGTTATACAAGGGAAAGAAGTTGGATTTGGATAGCGATTTATAGATTTGTAGCAGGACACCGAGAGGAAATATTTATAGGAAAGAAGTGAGATTTGGATAGCGATTTATAGATTTGTAGCAGGACACCGAGAGGAAATATTTATAGGAAAGAAGTGAGATTTGGATAGCGATTTATAGAAAGGTAGCAGGCATTCGAGTGGTAATACAAGGGAAAGAAGTTGGATTTGGATAGCGATAATTAGGTAGCAGGACATCGAGAGGAATTATATAAGGAAAGACGTTGGATTTGGATAGCGATTTATAGATTTGTAGCGGGGCATAGAGCAATTTGAATTAGGACGACGAGTAGATTTGGATACGATAAGAAGAAGCGGACGGATTGATTGAAGACACGAGGAGCGGAATTTTGGAGAGCAGCAATTGGTAGTGGAGAATTAAAGCAGAAATTAGCACAGGGGAAGTTACAGCACAGGGTATTCAAAATTCTAAATTCAGGTTAATTATTTCAGGTATTGGGGAGCAGCTAAATTTCAGAACAACACCTGGAGGCGGTACCAATCATTCAACTAGATAGGACATCAGTGTAAAGACGCATACGGCGATAAGGATTTTGAGCCAGCAGTTAGAGCGGCCACATACGAAGTATAAACCAGGTGAGTGCTGAGATATCTTAAAACGTCAGAAATAGTCATATAATTTTGGTAGTAATTTAATTTGGCACAAAGCGACTTTGATCGTAGTACAATTTTGGCATACACAAAAGTAGAGTAAAATTTTGTACTAAAACAAAAGAGTGTGCACGTTGGTTGGACTTTGCACATCTACTTATAACAGAACTCACTATAAGTAGTTTGAACACCCTGAGATTTAAGAGCTTAAATAGTCGAGGCATTGAAATAAA
This sequence comes from Platerodrilus igneus, assembly GCA_036346225.1. NCBI lineage: Eukaryota > Metazoa > Arthropoda > Insecta > Coleoptera > Lycidae > Platerodrilus > Platerodrilus igneus. Next base: position 486,823 of record JARFIW010001361.1, read on the forward strand.
TAATTAATTAAAGAACCAACCAAACGTTGCAAGTCCGGGGCGTGCATTAGGTGTGCACATTGCATAAAAAAAGGCGCGACAAAAAAGGGGTAAAATCAAATAAAATTTTATAGAATAAAGAGTGAGTGATTACATAGTAAAGTAGTAAAGTAAAAGATTTAATAATATATATATATATATATATATATATATATATATATATAGAGAGAGAGAGAGAGAGAGAGAGAAGAATAATCCACATTTGGAATGCAAATGAATGCTTAATATATATTAATAGTTATTAAGATGAAATGAAAACCCAACTTTGTATTTAAAGTTGAATTACCATTTCAAATCGAACTAGTAACTGAAAACCACTAAAAGAACGGCTACAGCAGGACTAGAACCTGCAACCTCTGATTTTCCGGATCAGTGCTCTAACCAATTGAGCTATCTAGCCTAATTGTTTAGATGATGTTATACTTAATACTACTGAAGCTTGGCTCTTGTTAACGATTTTTCAATTACGTCTTGCATTTAAGGAAATTGAATCTAGTTATATACATAATTCATGTACTAATAACTTGATCATCCCATTTTTGCAACGTTCGGAATAATACAAACATGTAATTATATTATTATTAATAGAGAAGAATAATCCACATTTGGAATGCAAATGAATGCTTAATATATATTAATAGTTATTAAGATGAAATGAAAACCCAACTTTGTATTTAAAGTTGAATTACCATTTCAAATCGAACTAGTAATTGAAAACCACTGAAAGAACGGCTACAGCAGGACTTTAACCTGCAACCTCTGATTTTCTGGATAAGTGCTCTAACCAATTGAGCTATCTAGCGTAATTGTTTAGTTGATGTTATACTTAATACTACTGAAGCTTGGCTCTTGTTAACGATTTTTCAATTACGTCTTGCATTTATGGAAATTTAATCTAGTTATATACATAATTCATGTACTAATAACTTGATCATCCCATTTTTGCAATGTTCGGAATAATACAAACATGTAATTATATTATTATTAATAGAGAAGAATAATCCACATTTGGAATGCAAATGAATGCTTAATATATATTAATAGTTATTAAGATGAAATGAAAACCCAACTTTGTATTTAAAGTTGAATTACCATTTCAAATCGAACTAGTAATTGAAAACCACTAAAAGAACGGCTACAGCAGGACTTGAACCTGCAACCTCTGATTTTCCGGATCAGTGCTCTAACCAATTGAGCTATCTAGCCTAATTGTTTAGATGGTGGTATACTTAATACTACTGAAGCTTGGCTCTTGTTAACGATTTTTCAATTACGTCTTGCATTTAAGGAAATTGAATCTAGTTATATACATAATTCATGTACTAATATATATATATATATATATATATATATATATATATGATATTGAAATTTCTTGGACGTTGGTCAATGTATACCTATAGTTATTTCTAAAAGTAGGTAGAATAACTATAACAATTTGCAATTGCGTTTATTATTTTTAAGACGGGTTTCGGTCATCAGGACCATTATCAATTATGTTCTACAAAATATTACCCATAGAATATGAAAAATATTTTTAATAATTACATAGCTAAAACTTAATTGTAGATTGTGTATTTATGCTAAAGTAAAACATTTAAACATTTGTTACAATTATAAAAATTCTCTAAAACTTGTTATTTCATAAAAATAAAATGATGTTTTTCGTTTAAGAATACCAGAACAAAGAACACTTAAAGTATACGAATGTAACAATATTAATTATTTAGTCTAAACTGTTAAATAATATAAACTGTAGTATGTGGTGATAAGTAAACTTGTTTAATAGTGGTGGTATATATACGAAATATGTGCAATAGGATATTTATAACAAAGTGCTATTAGGCTATTAAATTTTGGTAGAAATATGTGAAATTGTCTTGATCGTTTTTTGAATTTATTGCATGTGAATTTCTTTGGATTTGGATAGTTTCTAAAAATCCTCTTTTACTATCTTTCATTTTTAGAAATTATGGATTCAATAAAAAATTTGCAATTTTGTTGGTGATTTTTGCCCTTAGTTTATTTTTATAGTTTTCGTCGTGCGCCAGCATAGAAAAAATTAACTAAGGGCAAAAATCACCAACAAAATTACAAATTTTTAATTGAATCCAAAAAACTTAATACCCATACTATCTATAAAACTAAATGTAAAGTAAATAGGTTTTTGAAAACACACCCAGGATTAATAATCACCCAGGCAGATAAAGGAGCAGTTACCGTTATTATGACACACTCACAATACAACACCTTATCGGAAAAATTATTGAACGATACAACCACTTACAAAAGACTAAACAAAGATCCTACATTCACGATTCAAAAGAATGTTAACGACCACATAAAGTTATTGGAATCTAAAAAGATGATCACACAACTACAAAAGAAGGAACTCAGTCAAAATAACTCCATTGCAGGTAGATATTACGGGCTACCAAAAATCCACAAACCCGAATTATCACTTAGACCTATAATCTCATCAATCAAGACACCAACATACAACTTAGCTTCATTTTTATCAACAATTTTAAGTAATGCATTCCTCCTTGAATCCAGTTACAGTATCAAAGATTCCTTCGCATTTGTCGAACGTAACAAACAATATGCTATCCCAAACGAATTTATTCTAATATCATTAGATGTCAAGTCTTTATTCACTAACATACCAACAGATTTAGTTATCAACACTTTGAAAGAAAAGTGGAGTACTATTGAAAAACATTGTAAGCTTTTCTTTGATCTGTTTATCAGTAGTATACATTTAGTAATTAACAACATGCATTTTACATTTCAAAATAATTTTTATCTACAAATATCTGGTACACCCATGGGTTCCCCAGTCTCACCAATACATGCTCAATTAGTAATGGACAATGTGATCGAAACCATAGAACCACAGTTACCCTTTAAACTAGACTTCATCGTAAAATACGTGGATGACATAATTTGCTCTATCCCAAAAGACAAAATCGAAGAAAATCCTACAGTATTTAACAACTTCCATCCAAAACTTCAGTTTACCACAGAAATAGAAATTAACAGAAAACTAAGTTTTTTAGATACGATCGTCATTAGGGATTCTAATAATAAACTTATATTTGATTCATACAAAAACCAACAAATTCAAACCCCTACCTCAATTTTAACTCGAATCATACGTTCAGACATAATATAAATACTGCCCTTACTTTAAAAAACAGAATTTCAAAAAATTTCTGACCCCATTTTCCTTGCAACTAACCTTAAAGACCTACAAAAAAACTCTACTAAACAATGGATATCCGAAATCTTTAACAAATAACCTAATTTTTCAAAATAAACAAACAAAACCAGAAAACAACATACAAACTGAACTTAACAAATACAAAGCACTTCCATACATACAACACCTAACACCATCTTTAATAAAAATACTAGAAACTCCACAAATAAAAATTTCGACTAAATATAAAAATAGCATTAAGAACATCTATACCAGGACCAAAGACAATACCCCAAAATCACTAAAAAGCAATATCATACACAGCATCTCCTGTAGCTGCTAAAAACTAAATAAAGGACAATTCAAACAATGGCTGAAGAACAGAATCATACAACATAAAAGTGACCAAAAATTAAACAAAAAATCATGCGCCCTAACTATGCATTTAAATGAATATCAATATCAAGCAGATTTCTACAACACAAAAATACTAGATACAGAAAATACATACAAAAACAGATTATTTTTAGAAAGTTACCATATCCAATTTTAAAAACGATATAGATAACCTACACAAAAATTATGCATTACTATTCTCCTTAAATACAAAGTAATAAACACCATTAAACTGATTAAAATAGTATTAAACCAATATATGCACTAACAACAGAAACAACTTATTATAATTATTAAATCCAACCAAAATACAAACTTATACACACAGACACACACACAAAAACAAACACATTAGTATGTAATATAATGTATACAAATGATAAGATTTTTATTAATTTAATGTTACAGTAGATATCATAATTTTATATAATTTATAAGTAGCGGCATCTCTAATTTTAAACAAATTTTATTTTCTTAATTGTAATTGTCACTACTGTAATTTTCAGTATATAAAAGTAGTTGGTAAACATGACTAACCTAAACAAATACAAATTACATTACAACACAAAATGTAACAAAAACCAACAGTCTAATATATGTAAGTATAGATTTAAGAAATTCTCCAAAGATGTTAACTATTTAATTACAGAACTAAGTGTAAGGAAACAAATTTTCCGAAACGTCAGTTGTGAATAAATGACTTTGGCATTTTAAATATTTTTGGCATTGGACGAAACGAAACCCAAAAAATCTATCTTAATTGTGTGTGTATATATATATATACATGCTTGTTGCGCCGTATGATTTTAAATGCATGTTGTTAAATGTTAATTTATTTATTTATTTATTTATTTTATCCAATTGACTGTGTTACATTTTAACTGTGTTGCCGTAATTACTTTTTAAAAATTTAACCAAGTTGTATATCATGAATAAGTGTTGTTTGTTAAGTTTAAATCAGGTTTAAGTCATAGTAATTTATTCTATGAAGAAGGCATAAATTCAATGCCGAAACGTTGAATAAAAATTACAATTTGACGCTTTTTATCTGATAGAACGAGTGTATCCCAAGAACATAATCATCGTCTACTTTTCTCTATGGATAGTCATTAGACGAGAACAAGTGGTTTTTTCTCGTAAAAGACACATACCACTATCTAAATTATCGAACTTAATCTGAACTAAGTTAATACTACAACAGATTTCCCAATTCTGCGCCCGAAGGTACTACATTGGCCAGAAAACGAGTTCTTTTTACCAGGTAATTTTAAATTTTGCCGAAACCTTGCTATACCAAGCAAGGTAGGGATGGTAGGAATCTTTAACGTGCGTGACAATATTCACACACGGGAATTACATTCTGCCTCTCATTCGAACCAGAGTGTATTTTAGTAAGAAATGCTCGCTAACCTTTTTCATGTGGTTCGACTCGGAAATCGACACTTTTGACTTAGTAGCCACACACGAAGCAACACAGCCGCCTGAACTAAATTAACACTACATTTGATTTTCCACGACTTCACCCGAAGATACCACATTGGCCAAGAAGCGAGTTTTTTTCTACCTGGAAATTTTAATTTTGGGATCTCTTCCATGCAAGGTAGGGATCCTTAACGTGCGTGAGAATAATCACACACGGAACCCACATTTTACCTATCATCCGTACAAGGGCGTATTTTTGTAACAAATGCTCGCCTAACATTTTTCCAGTGGACCGTGTGGGGATTCGAATACGGGACATGGGGATTAGTAGTTACTCGCATACCAACTAAGCCACGAAGCCATCGAACTAAGTTAACACTACGTTTGATTTTCTAATTCTGCACCCGAAGATACTAAATTCGTCAAGAAGCAAAAGTTTTTACCTGGAAATTTTAAATTTTGTTGAATCCTTGCTGTTCCGAGCGAGGCATGGTCTTTGAGGTGCGCGACAACACACATAAGGGACCTACATTTTACCTAATCAGAATAAGGGCCTTTGTTGTAAGAAATACTCACTTAACATTTTTCATGCGGACTGTGTCGGGATTCGAAGACGGGACGTTGGACGAACTAAGTTAACACTAAATATCAAAGGAACTCTGTGGTGTGATGTTTAATTTTCTTTTTTCAGTGTAACACCTATAAATACTTATTTCGACCGCTGATGCACTTGCTCTAGCGGCTGGTCTGTACTTGCCCCGTGTGTAAATATTTCCGAGGTGAGAGCAGACTAATGCTTTTCTCAATAAATATTAGATAACAAACTTTGATTCGAATTTTAGCGCAAACTGTAATCGAAAGTCTTTATACTTAACAAAAATTATAGTTTGGAACTAGATATTTCACTAAAAAACAACGCACTTTAGTTGCAACCTCAAACTTGTATACATTCATTAATTGAACTGATTTATTTCAACAATAAAGCTGCGATATCTATGTCATTAGATTGAAATTACTTTTAAATAGATTTCTAGATCTCAACAAGTACATTTTTACTTTTATTACAACGAATGGATCACCAGCACAGTATGAAAAATGAATTAAAAGAAGTTATAGAACGATGATAGTTCCCTATTTTAATAAATATTACAACAATTCGACAGTTGTGCTTATAGATGTAGTTCTAATTTTTAAATAATGGGTTGTGCAAAATGGTGCTAAACCACAAACCTATAGATATATTTCGCATTACTGATTTTGTTATAAGAGCAATATTCCCAAAGTTAGCAAACAATTGGATCTGAACATGCTGCAATGTGTCAGTGCTTGTATAAAAATTTTGTAATCAGAATTTCCTTTAAGTACTTTGAAAACTAAGCTATTAATGCTTGTGAATACTAATTTTTAAAGAATTGCAATTTGTGCGATTTGATTTGTGATTGAACAAATCGTGCATACAATTGCTGCTAATCAGTTAGTCAACAATTTTGTTGAACCCAATTGAAAGCATTTCCGACCACTCCATATTCGTAAAGCCCCACATACAAATTCCGCATTTCTCAAAATAGCAAACCCATAACTTCACAAGAAGAGGGCACTGTACTTCAAATACAACGCTAAAAGCCTTGGGGATTTATTGCGAAAGAGGATTTAGAGCTGCATTTCTACTGCCTTATTGTACAATACGCTTACTACGTTTCTATGACAACACGTGCAAGTTCCTGGAAACCTGATGCACAATTTCCAACCGTTTGAACAATATTAGTGGAATTTTTACAGTAATTCAAGGATGGCTATCTTTTGGTTTTGTTACACAAACACAAAGTAATGCAGCTTTTACCAGAATATCTTTCAAATATATCTTGACCCCTTTGAATTGAAGAACGCTCTAAATACTGGAAACTGTAACATCTAGAATCTGAAGTCAGTGACAATGCTGTGCTTGAATTTCAGCTTTACCAGATTAAATCTCTCTAGCGGAAACTCCTTGCTTTAATTCCGTCCTTTGTGTTTAGTAGTCTCAGTTTCAGACACGCCTAAATTACTATATTGTTGCGGTAACTAAATTTAATCTATCCCACTACGTATAATCGCTACATTGGCTGATCCTGTGTTCTTACCTTTCTTGTGTGCAACTTGTAAATTGGATAATGAACTGCACTAGTTTACTGAGAATCCTCTTAAGTATATTTAATATGTATGTCACTACCCGGTCGGATACCTGTTTTCCACTATTTTTAAGATACAATTGTAAAAAGACGTCGTATTATGAAAACCGTGAATGTTATAGAGAGGTGGCTGCAAGATTTCTTACAGCGCTTTATCCTAGATATTCTGTAACAAACTTTTAGAATATTAATTCTTTATGTGCATTATTTGGATCTTTTGCATAAGCACTTGAATTAGAAAGAAAACATAATAAGAAAGTGGGCTAGATAATTTTACTACAATTTTGTGTTTGAAATATTGAAGTAATTATTAATAAACTTTCTGCAGAGTGCACAACAATAACTTGAATATTTGAAAGTCAGTGTTGTAATTTTTCCTATAAATTTGTATCTAAAACATTCTAGTAGAATTGATTATTTTACTATCTATTTTTAACATATTCAGTTTAATAATTCACGTACAACATATTTTTAATATTGTACCTACTATTCAACACATTTAATATTAAACTTCACAGCGCGGCATAAATCTTTACTATACCGTATCGTAATAATCAACAAAACGTCTTTGTTGTAGAGTGCCGCGCAAGAGTGTTAGTTGCAATTGCTGGAGAAAGCCGGTATACTGAATCGTGAACTACTTTTGAATTTAGTCGCCATATTCAATTTGTACGTGTGCGCACCAAATACTTTATTTTCGTTTATTTATAATTATAAAAGTACGAACGCTATGAATCTGTGAGGCACTTCATAACAAAAGCAGCAATCTCCACTTTTGGTTAGAAGATTTTTGCATATTCTTGTACTTCTATCAATTCTCCCTCGTATGAGCCTGACTTTTACTGCAAAATAAGCTAATTCCTATTTTAAAGAGCTTCTGAAAATATGCATTCATTACAAAACTATCTATCTCCTATACGAGTTCCAGTGCAAAGTTCACGTTATCGCATTGAACCAATCAGAACGCTTATTTAATATCATGTGCTGTACTACTTCTTGAAGAATGTATTTTTTGTTAATACTGTTAGTTTGCATTTGGTTGCTGAATGATAAACTAGGTATTATTGCTATAAAGAACATTTACAATAAATTATTGCCAGATAAATAACTTTCCTGTATTGAAAAGCAAATCGTTCAAATTCACAAAAGTATTTGGTTATTTTAATTAGTGGATAACCTTTCGTGAACAAAATGTCCTGATGGATAAATATTTTTTGTGGCATGTGACATTCATTTTTCTTTTCATCATAATCATTAGGTCTTCAGTCCTGGGACTGGTTAGACGCGTACCCTCATTGTTTCCTATTCTGTGCTAACCGACACATTTTCCTGAAATTTTTACAGTCTGCATCTTTCACTATCTGGGTGCAATATTCTGCTCTAGGACTACCTCTACCTCTTTTTCCTATCTCTGCTTGTAATATATCCCGCACTATTCCTTAAAAATGTCTTAGAACTTATTCTGCCCTTCTATTTCTGTTTTTCTTGTTTTCCATAGATATCTTTTTCCCCTACGATTTCCTTAACCTCTTTGTTATTAACTTTGTCTGTCCATCATCCTCGTACATCTGAAGCACAACATTCCAAAAGATTTCTACTGTTCTTCTGTCTGCTTCTCCTACTGCCACTATTTCATATGCTTTTAACAATTTTCTCCTTGTTTCTATGTATGTTGTCATCGAACACAGCCCCTGCTCTTTTTTGTGAGATGCAGTTCGGTTCTGCTTCGATTGTTTACAAAGATATACCCTATTTCCCCGATATTCAGTAGTATGTGAAGGGGAATGTTAGGCTTGCATTTTTCCTAAAAATACGCCCTCGTTCGGATGAGGTAAAATGCAGGTCCAGTGTGTGTTGTCACGCACGCTAAAGATTCCTACCTTGCTTGGAACAGCAAGGGTCCGGCAAAATTCAAAATTTTTCAGGTAAAAAAACTCGCTTCCTGGCCAATGTAGTACCTTCGGGTGGAGCATTGGAGAATGACATGTAAAGTATGTGAAGGGGGTTAAACAGACATAATTTTTCATAATTGGTGTATTCAGAAGTGAGCTTAAACGTTGCATGTAATTTAAATATTTTGTGTAAAAAGTCAACAAAAATGTAGTTGGTACGTAAAGGTATGTTTAAGACAGGTGATATATCTTTGAACGTTAACGAAACTATTCGTGGTACAAATACAATTTTTTGCTGACTTTATTTGCTATAAGAATTAATTTGATAAGAATATTTTATTAAAATTTAATTTAAAGGTTCTATAAATAGTAAATGATATTAAAAACGACGCAAATTTGTAAATAGTAATTTTATTTGTTCATTATACAATTTTGGTGAATTTAGTTTATCTTATGCGGAGTTATTGAGCGCTGGAGAAGTGTGAAGAAAAATTCTCTGTGATCATATCGTCATTCACTCTATGTGTTACATCACTCAGCTAGCCGAGGTATAAATTTAATAATGTTAACGTTAAATTATTTTATAGGCACAGAGAGGTGGCAATCAGCAGGCAATTGATCGTTGTACATCTGCCGAAGGGCGATATCGTAGTAATATATATATATATATATATATATATATATATATATATATATTGTTGTGATACGACAATACGACAATCACAACTTTTAAATTTACCTTCTACCTCTAGTTCCTGTTTCTTTAAACCAAAATACCATTAAGCACAATTATTATAATATTCTCAAAAATATTTACAATGTATGAAATGTTTATGAATTCTCTAAATAGAACTTTTTTTTAATAATTGAATAAAAAATTTTTCAATAATTATGAATTCTAAAATTAATCAAAAATCCAGCAAAAATCACCCTTATTATTATTACCTTAAGCCGCACGAACGTTTATTCAACTTCTTTAAAAATTTACGTAATTTATAACGTGTATTAAAAAAAACAATCTTTGTTGACTCTCGCATAAAATTTTTATGAAAGCAATTTTTAAATTATTCAAATTAAAAATGTACAACGAAATATTCACAAATAGAAATAACAAAACATTCAGATTGGCTAACCTGTTGTTTCAAGCTCGAATCAATTCCTGTACCAACTGCCCCCGTATTCAGCTTAGTGATTTAATACTCCCAACGTTGAATCCAGATCTGCTTTAGATATGGTCTGCTTTTTTCTTAGAATAGCTTTAAATTATTTTAGCGTCCTTTGTTAAACTTCCTGATAATTAATAATTGAATTAAATGTTTGTTGAATTTCGTCACTGGATCCAGTCATTATTCAGTTCTTTTTATTAATGTTAATAATAGAATTTAAATTAAGACAACTTTTAGTTACTTACGTTTTTAAAGGGTTAAAACGACAAACCACTTTTAATTTTTTTCAATTACCATTGTACCATTTATTACTTCACAATAAATCACTTTACCTAAATATTTTCTTTTCAGTATTTTCGTATTTTGTTGTATATTAAAATTAACGCGTTGATTTCGGCACGTAGCATTTTGAGTTAATTGCATTCATTCTCTTGGATTTTCATATTTCTAGATCTCGTAGACCATTGCTTGTACAATAAATTTAGTGAACATTGATTTTCTGACCATGCCGTGTTTGTTTCCAATATATAAGGTGCTGATTTTCGCTTTCTACTCACGTAGACTTAATACAATTTATGTATTAAATTATATGCGTTTGCTATCTTACGCATTTTTAAACCTGCTTGTTTTAAATGGGATTCTTGGCGTAATAATGATACGTCATTCATGCGTGTCGCGTTTCAGCTTCCGTTCATGTTGTTTTACGACTTGTGAATTTGTTTATTCAAATAAATCTTCTAAAATATTTTTCAATAACTAAATTATTTATGATTATGGTTTATATACAGGGCGTTGTCATTTACTTTCCAGCCTAATCATCGTATTTCTTGTTTTCTTCAGAAAACTGTCTCGTTTTCTGAGCCCTCATGTAATTTATATGAAGTGCGCTATACTATTGGTCCAATCTACCCCTAAATGACCTTATTAACACAACTATATATATATATATATGCTGATAAATAGTAACGTATTACAGTTAATGAGATGAAATAATAACTTAGAGTTTTATGCAAAGCCCAAATGATCATTTCAAATCGAGCTAGTAGTTAAAAGATGAAAAATATGAGGTCTTAGATAGGACTTGAACCTGCATCTTAGTCTTTCGAGGACCAGGCGTTTACCAATTACGCCACCGAGACCGATAACGACAATTATAAAATTTACAAATTTAAATCGTGTAAAACAACCGTACATCAACCTAACTTTCAATTTTGTTTGGCATTTTTGTCAATCATATCTGACATTCTCAAGTTTTTGACTTATTTCAGTTATAGACAAGAAGCAACGCTCTTTATATAATAAAATTTTAAGTACGTTAGTGGGCTCGAATCCTTTGATTACTTTCTAGACGTATTAGTCACCGCATGATGTAACAAACTACCGCAATTTTGCATCCTTTATGTCTTTAACGAGCTGGCATTATAAAATTTATTGCGATCGTATAAGATTTCCTTCCTTTGTTAGTGAATACAACCGACGATTGCTGTTTCTCTCACTTGAACTTCTGTAACAGTTAAAGCCACTATACTCCTTATCTTATCTGGTTTTATAGTCGGCCGGTGCGATTATGTTCCGCGAATTGGACCCTTCCTTCATACAAGATATTTAATTACCAGTTCTCTGCTTATGATTTATGGCTTAAAATAAAGGAATGCAGTATTTTGTATTAAATAACGTAAATATAATTTATGTCAGAACCGTCCCTAAATTGACTTCTTTGAAAGAAAGTATTTTGCATTGATACTCGCAATGGTCTTATAACGTTTTGGATAAACAATGTTTATCGACTGATACTTCTAAAGATTGAATATACGTTTTAGCAAAGTACCGGTTATATATTTTCGCTTATCTTCAAAAAGGTAGCTTAACATTGAAATTTATTTAGAATTTTTAAAGTGAATGAGACCCGTTTTCCAGTCTACATAAGCACAATCAAACTTTTTTTAAAGTTATTTTTCTATAGAATAATTACTTACACGCGGATTAATCAATGAATGCCTGTTTATATTTCATTTTAAGTGGTATCTCACAATACTATATGTACTTAAAGTATTTTATTTTACATGGGCATCTTCACTTATATGTTTAAGGTTCTTTATGAGGATACTATACAGGATAGAAATTAAACATTGGAAAATTTATATTCGAGTCTATTTTTTCACAGAATGTGGTGCCCAATGACCTCTAGTGACCTTGTCATAACATGATAAGGGGTCACGAGAGGTCACTGAAACCCACTTCTACACATAAATCCCACCAAGGTTTAAAAAAATCCGGAAAAATAGATATTTCCGAAAATTCATGGTTACTGTATAATACAAGCTTACTTTTTGCTAAACGAAAATGCAATTCCGTGTGTATAAATAATCACTCAGTGTGATATAAGCGTATTGCAACATAGCAAATAGTGTACGCCGTATATGTAAAAATAATTAAATGCGAATACAAATCGATCATCTTCAAGCGTAAATACAAAGCCATTTATTTCAACCTATTAACTATCATAAAAAATTACATTTCCCGTTGCATAATTTAGCGTAAGAACTATATCAATCTTGTTTAAAAAAATTACCGCTTTAATTTTAATTTCATGTATTAAAACGCGTTTTACCGTAAAAACAAATATTTTCTATATAAATGCAACTCGATTGCATTACAACGCCATTATAACTTTAAATTGATCATATAAATTGAATTTCGTATTACATAAAATCATGTTTAATAAAGATTTCTTTTTTAAGATTAGAGATTAAGTAAGAATTTACTAGAGGAATATAGGAAATGCGTCTTCTGTACTTAGAACAACGTAATTACCTAATTAATGAATAAGCATTTATTCTAATAAACAGCAGAAACGTTGAAAATCGATAAAATTGATAAGAATTATTTATTAACTATCGCCTTATTACATGATAAAATGCAACGCCACAAGAAACTTATATATTAGAGAAGGACAAACAAAAGCGGAGATTTGAACGTAAACGAAGTAATGAATCACACGTTCGACACTAATGAATTATTCTCATAACCTTTGCATCATTACGGTGTACTACGTGCCATACGGAGCTAGAAAACTCTAGAAATGGAGAAGATTTTTGTATATAAACAGGAACTTTTAAAAATAAGAATCAATTGAAAAATTTGCCCCAACCAAGTAATATGTAAAGGGATTGGAAGAATGAATTCGATTTGATTAGGTCGCGAACTTGTTGCCTTACGAAGATGTTATTTTGAGCATGCAATATGCATATTGTAATTAACAATTACCATGTGACAGTGAATAAAGAAGTACATTTTAAACGTATCTAGCTTAACTGTTGAAATTGTTAAATGCAATTACTTGATTTTGCAATATACAAGGAAGGTAAGAAATGCTTTGACATAAAAAGCTACTTAAAATTTTATTGAATAATTAAATCGAGCATGCACATTTCTAAATGCAGATTTAAATAATATGCATGATTTTGTAAACCCGGATTTGACGTCAATTTAAGAATGGAAGCGGAAGGTATTTAATACCGTTGATTGCAAATTGGAGAAGCTCTTTGTGAATTTCTGCAAGTACTACTTTTAAAGTGTTGTTTGTAACTGGTATTTGTGTATGTGTCATTTAGTTTAAGATAGATAAATCTTAATCATATAATAATTTTTTTGTAAGGATCTTTACCAAGAAAGTTTGTGATCAGAGTTCGAAACACTCTGATTTTTAATAGATTATCTCTCAAGGATTTTTTGACCAAACAAACTTTACAAGCGTGGGAATCAAAGCCAGGTAAACAATCCATTAGAGAAGAGATTTAGTTCTGTAAATTTAAACCTAAATAAGGTGAGAGACATTTTGATAATTAAGTAAATAGGTACTTGTTAGAAATAATTTTATGTTTAAAAGAAACTATGATGTAAATGTTCTATATGATTTTGTATGAAAGAAAATATTTTAGACTGTATAGATTATTTTTGATGCTGCTGTGTTGTTATTGGTCCGTACTTTTTTGATGGTCGTTTAAATGGTCATAAATTTTTACTATTTTTAAGACGAAATTTCTGGGAACTGTTGGAAGATGTTCCATTAAATAGTAGACAAAAGATGTGGATTCAGTTGGATGATGCTCCTGCGCATTTTACAATTGATGTAAGAAATAGTTTAAATAGAAAATTTCCCAACAAATGGATAGGAAAAGGAGAACCAGTTAATTGGCCACCTCAATCTCGTGAGCTGATTCCTATTGAAAAACATTGTTTATAATACAATGTGAAAAAGTCCTTTGAAGAAAGGGTCAGACTGCATTCAAGAAGGTGGTAATCATTTTGAACAGTTGTAATTTTAATTTTAACATTGTTCCATTATTTTGCAATTAAATCTTCATTGTTAATTTTGGATATGTTGTTTTAATTTCCTAACAAATTTTACACAACAGGGGGAAAATAATACAAAGTTTCAGCAAAAATAAAAATAACTTTAAAGCTAAACAATTTAGGTATGGTACACCTATAAAATTTTTGAAAGGTAATTAAATTTACTACAAGGTGTTCTATTTAACATAAGCACCATATTGACGTTTGAAGAAGTTATTAGCAAAGTGTCCCATTTTGGACACCCAGTAGAATTTTCGATAACTTTAAATACATCGATGGTTTCTATTATTGGTCTAATATTTATAGCTAAAATTGGATTTGGATAAATTTATTCGTTTGGGAGTTATTAACTTTTCTTTTAGACCTTCAAATTTACGAAAAATCAAAATATCTCGGAAACTACAATGTTTAGGTATAGGACTTGTTTAAGAGGGTTTTTCTCATTTTTTATGTACAATTCAAAAATGCAATAAAATACAAAGTGTTTCGTAAGAAAAGCATAACTTTGATACGCCACATTTTTTGGGACACCCTGTATATTTCAAATTAATTTTAAAATGTAGCCATTAATAACGCACATATCGTTGCACCGACAAAAACTTTAAATTTTTCACCGTTTATCCATAATAGAACGTCGCTTCAACGGAGACACCGTATATATATATATATCCAAGTATATTAGGAATAGGGCAATAAACTTCTGTGCTTGTGCATTTACATGCAAAGAATATCTAATTTGTATGTAAATTTATTTAGAAAGTTTTATATAAACTACCAAATGCCGTGTTGACATTATCATTCAGTTCCTACTTTATCAGAATAAGTAGCAGGTATAATACAAACAATTTGTATAATCATTTTCAAAGCTGTTAACCATTTTCAATTTAATATATGATACTAAACTGTTCGATCATCTTGAAAGTATACAAGTCACGTAACAGCTTTATTAGGTACACAATGGGCGCGCGTTGAATTGATATAGACCACCCAAAGCTTGTTTTGTAATGATTTACAAATGGTTGGAAATTTTTACAGATCGAATATCTGGTAAATGATAAACTTGAATGATTCCAGGTATAGCTTTTGATACCTTAAGAATTGTACCTGTAAAGTTTCGGTATGTATTTCAGTGACCTTAGAACTGAGCGGTTCATAAATTTTAAAAGCTTTATGTATTTGCCCGAGGACACAGTGAAATTAAATTGATTTCATTGAACTATCTGCAAGCTCTCAAAATAAATGTCGTTTCATATTTAGTATCTATACGCTAATGTTAGAAGTTATAAATTAATTTATATGTATCCCCATCCAAAAGCTTCTTTTACTCTAAATAATTTAAATAAAATATCATACATTCGATAAAATAATTTATATAGCAAAAAAATACCTGATATTTTTATATGCTCTCAGTAGCGCAAAGTTAAAGTTCAGGGCTATCATTCTCGAGGTCCTGGGTTCAAATCCCCAACGCAGCGTGTACTTTTTGTCTACTACACTTGTGTGATGAATTTAAATGGCATCGATATAAGGGTCGCATAATTAGACTTGAGACTTCCGAACATTCCAATTGGATTCCCACAAAATGTAGTTGGCATACACTAAGATGTTCCTGCATTCAAATTGACTGTCGGTATGGGTATGATGTATTAGGACGCGCTCTATAGCTATAGCGGGAGGAGATAACTAGAGATTTTTTGATTGGGGCGATGAGGAAAGGTGGAGCCTATTACACGGGCTCTTATGAGAAAAAAGTGGTGGGCAAAGGTGATTGTGCGTCAGAAGCCCCATTCTTACCACTCTCTCTGTAGTGGAGGTACACATTTGCGGTTATTACAATCATAGCACAACTGCAATAACACAACGTAATTTAAATGGTAATTACTGAAGGGATTGTATAATTAGACTCAAAACGTTAGATGTCGCTATTGGTTCACTGTAAAAACATGGACGACATACACTGACAGAATGGTCCAACGTTCCAATGCAGTTAAATAGGTTCAATTGTAGGACTAACTGAATTGGAATTTGATACCAGGAGGCCGCCTTTTAGTATAGGTGGAGGTCGGTGGCGTCAGACTCGTTAAAAACCACCTATCTTTGAGAAGAAAAAATGTATAATAACTGACAAGAGTTAATACTGTAACCTTCAGACTTTTTTACCAGAAAGTTACTACCAACAAATAGTTCTTACAATAAGATTCGACAAAAATTGCACGATATATTTGAATATGCGACAACTTAAAGCTACCTAGTTAAAACTGTGCGTAAGTTATCCTGTAAACGCGTAAGGTTTAAACTTTTGTATCCTATTATGTCATTAATGTAAAACGGTACACTCTTAGTGTCTAAAATGCACTGCTTGTTCCATAAATTATCGCACACATCCGATTGCCTTAGTAATCTGAAATATTTTGGATCTATCTTATTCTATTTTAATATTCGTATTTATAAAATGACAATACCCATTCGAATTGTAAAATTCTAAAATGGTCCAAAATCGTAAAATATATCTTTATATGACTGCACCGATGTGCTTCTAAAGGATTTATAATCAAATATCTCCTCAAATCCAATTTTGCTTTGAGGAACATACTTTGTAGGAAGCTGTCGACTGCTATAAGTATGATTACATCTTGCCTTCGGGAATAAAGTTCTTTAAATATCTGAATTTTATGGTATCAAGGATGTATTCAGATCTGAATAAATTTCAATTCTGACATAATTTCGCTTAAGGAGTTAGTTAGTCTATAAAATTAAAATGCAACAAAGTCTTCTATTCAATCAATTTCATAGTTATTTACTTCGCATTCAGCTTTTACGCTACTTTTCCTTTATGATCTATATAAATCCCAGAGAAGCTTGATGTTGGAGTTACAACGGAGCTTTGCAATAAAATTATTTTTCTTTTTGTAGCTGTGCGATTTAAATCACCATTTATTTTGCAAAAGTGTTGAGTTAAAGCAAATGTGGGTTATATTTGTAAAATACATGATGTCAAATCTCCAAAATCGATTCCTATTACTTTACCTATTCTTAAATCTTTTAATGCCTTTACAAATTTTAATTTTTAAATCGGATCCCTTTTTAATCCGTTTCGAAGTTTTTTTTTACTACGTCAATCTTCAACTTATTTTTTCGATTCGGGGCGATTCAAATTAGACCTCCATGAGGATCTTGCTAATTAATGAAGATGGGGATATGTTTAAAATTGTCAAAGTTGTTGATTTGTGAGCCGATTAATAACCTCTAGAGCAATTTGACAAATACCGTTTGGCATACAAGGTGTTTTCAAGAATGTAATAATAAGCATTTCCTTGTTTATTCTTAGTGCTGTTATTTGAAACCCTGTCAGAAAATTAAAAATGCCTTCTTACAGTCATTTTTTATTCCGTATAGCTTGGTACTATTCAATTTGTTGAAACAGGTGTCGTCTTTAATTAATCATCAACTTAAAGTTTGGGTTTCTGATAACGGACTGCTTTATAATCAGAGGATTATTTTGAAATATACTTCACAAATCACATTATATTAAATTTGGCGCCACTACCGAACCTACCGCGTTTTACAACCATAGAATTTTGACGGAAGATGACTTTCACAAACTTGTTGCAAAATTTGCCAGTTGAGCAAGAACAGTGAATTTGTGTTGTACGTACGAGTCAAAAGTAGCACTTTTACAACTTCTTTGGTGTTTGTTACAACCTTGAAAGTTGAAGGCTGGTATAAATGATCTCTAAGGTGAGTGTTAATGCAAGTAATTATAGCACCTTTATTATATAAAAATACGTTTTAGCAATTCGATTTCTATTTTAAACTTTCCGAACAGATTAATAAATGTACCGAGGGGTAACTTTGATTGGGTAGGTGAAGCAACTATGATCCTTCTATTAAAGTAGCATCCCCGTGGCGATAATTAAAATAATATGTTTTTTAGTTAAACTAGTGCTGCCAGTGCCACAATGGTACAAGTTTATAAAAAAAACTGGTACTAGACAATACCGGAACTATAGACATACGACCTTAGCTGAATCTTTGCATGAGATAGCAAATGGGAGTATTGCCATTCAAAAGACCGCTACAGAGTATAATATTCCATGTGCAACCCCAAACAATAATATTCGATAACTTTACTTTCGAACTCCAGGTAAAGCGAAGCTTTTTTTCTGAAACGGAAAAGGTCATCCTTTCATGATTAGCAAAATGTGCTAATTAGGGGGATTTCCTTTAAACCTATTAGACTTGCAGATGACAGTGAAATGCTACTTAGAGAGATAAGGACGCGTACCCAAGAAGTTTGCAGATGACTTACTAGAAAGAATCTGGACCTTTAGCTAAAAACGTCACAAAGAAACTTATGACTAGCGTCTGGCCACCAATTTTAAGCAAGCGCGTGCTACAGCTTCAAGGAAGACAATAGACAGTTATTTTAATTTAGAAATAACATTACGTAACGTACTAGTTAGCAACATTTTTAATTATGACGAATTAAAGGTTGCTGACGCCCCCGGCAAAAAAATGGTGTTTTTATAGAAAAGGCGTATGTACTCCTATAAAAGTGGCAACCGTTCAAAAAGTGCCACTATGATTATAATCTGTCGTGCGATTGATGGTATACTTTTGTCGCCGTATTTCATTTATAGAAGGGTACACTTGTATGATGCGTGACAGCATGCTGGTCGAGCCCTCTCTGTTACGACCACCAATCATGTTGCTCGAGGGGCAACATGTATAACCCAACAAAGAATAGGTGGATACACACTGTTACCTTCCGAGACTGGTTTCTGTCAGTACTTTTACCACACGCAAGATGGCTTGAAGGTCAAAATGTCTTAATCGGGGACAACCTTTCATTGCATCTGAAGGAAAACGTTGTGTAAATATGTGACGAAAATGATGTCATTTCTGTGTACCTGGTTCTAAACTCTGTGCGTATCTGTCAACCTCTGGTTGTAGCATTTGTCAGAACCATAAAAAGCTCTTAAAGAAGCACCTTGATAGAATGGAAGCACACAATTTAGGGCTAATTTCGTACCCAAAGATTTCTTTCCAAGCGCGCACTGGTCTCAACTGATGTACCTTCTATTCTTGAACCTCTTTATTTGTTTAGGGAAGACGGTAAAAGGCCAGATGAAATTAGTGTATTCCATGGAAGTTAGGAAAACCAACGATGTGGAATTTTACTTGTTGTGACACACTTGCTCCTTCACATGTAATTTCTTCTTCATATAAACCTGGCTCGGCAGCAATTGCGTGTGAAAACATAAAATTAAAATAATATTCATCTTTATCAGATTTCTATCTATTGTATCCCGTATCGATTAAGAGAACAGGGATTACAATTCTTAAAAGAAATTGATAAATGAATTGCAAACAACACATACGACATTAAATTTCTACTAAAGAAAATCGTCATAGTAATTCAAAGGAGCAATGCCATTTCTGTTCTCGGAACAATTCCACCATCTAAAAATTTAAATAAGTTGTTCTTTTTACCTTCAAAATTTTCGAATAATAACACATACACTAAAAATTATACAATTAAACAAAAACACGGTATAGAGGTAATCGACAATAATGCATCTGATTTATATTGTTCAGATTTTAGCGAAAGTCAAGGTAATGATCATAAATCTATTACCATAGATAAATTAACAAAAAACGTAAATACGTCAAAAACAGACGATATGTCAAATAACAGCAAAGTATTAAATGATTATACAGCCCTAGATACTTCAACAATAGAGACAATTCACATTTATAATACACCTGAAAGTACAAAGAATACTAATTTTCCAAAGACAAGTGGCTTAGTAAATTTAGGCAATACTTGTTTTTCAATTCTGTTATACAATGTATCGGACAAACACCGTACTTATTACAATTGCTGCTTGAAACTCTAGTGTCTGGACAATATTTTTAACTACCCTGCGGGAGGTCAAATCCAGATAATAAAGATTCATTCCCGTTAGACTCACTTAATGGAACTTTAGTCAGTTGCCAACCTTTAACGCGTATCTTAGCACAAACAATAAAAGAACTACAAAGTGATACGCCAGAAGTATATAATCCAACAATGCTGTTTTCATGTCTTACACAAAGATTACTACAATTTGCTGGAGGCCAACAGCATGACGCACATGAATTACTACGACATTTACTAGAAACAATGAATAAAGATCTGAGAAGACGTTAAGTAGAAACTGTAGAAAAATTGTAACTCACTCTTAATATAAATACTGCCTCTGTTGAAAGTAATAAAAAAAAACAATAAAATTATATAAGCAAGAAAAATCTGAATTACTATTATCCACCGAACAAGTTCTCCGAGGTGTCTTAATTAGTACATTACAGTGTCAAGATTGTATGCATATTTCACGGGTCGAAGAATTCTTTCTTGATCTGAGCTTATCTATATCACAAAACAAAAATCTGCCAATATTACTACCCGAAACAAAAAAATGAAAGAACATAAATCATCTAAACACAGAGAAGAAAATAAGGATTGTAAAAAAGTAGGATTTAATAATAATAGAACTTCTACTATTTACAAAACTGAAAAACTTAAAGAATACGACTCAAACTACGGATCGAACGCTGACACAGAAAATAACAAACATCGAAGAAAACAAATTAATTCATAAAAAGTCTCTATTGAGAGTAATACACCAAACCCCACATTTAAGTCAATTACTCAAGATAGTCAAGATAATTCCTTATATAACAATGCAAACATTAATATGGATAGATCAATTTGTGAAAGTAATAATGCTGTCAAAGACATTAATAATGAATTTGAACGACATGAATCACAACCTGCTTTTATAAAAGATAAAAGAATACATACAATAGTAGACTTAGAAATATTATCTTTATTAAATGATAATAAATCTTCCGTTTATAATGGCGATAAGGATATTGATGATTCACATACAGCTTTTAATGCACGTTAAGATAAAGAAGTAGAAGAAGATTGTGACATAAATGATACATGGGGAAACACCATAATGACAAGACACTCATGTGAAGAAGACGAATATTCTTTGCAATCTTGCTATAGCAAATTCACTGCATATGATTTCTTTAATGGAAATAAAGACGCAATCTACGTATAGGGTGTTTCAAATTGCGCGGTTTTTTTTAACAATAAATAAGACGCATAATTTGCATTCATTTTCAAAAATCTTTTATTGGTAATTTAAGTATTACTAACGACATTTATATGCGAAAAATAATATCTACCAAATGGCCTCCTCTTGCAGCTCCACAGACGTCCACTCTTTTGTTAAATTTTTCAATAACATTTTGACATAATTGAGGATCTATCTCACCAATGACATCAATAATTTCATCTTTCAAAGCAGGAATCGATTGTGGATTGTTTTTATAAACCTGACTTTTCACATAACCGCAAAGAAAATAGTCTAATGGAGTCAAATCACATGATATTGGTGGTCAACTAACATCACCGTTTCTTGAGATTACACGTCCAGAAAATTTTTCTCTCAATAAAGCAGTTGTTTCTTGTGCAGAGTGAGATGTAGCGCCATCTTGTTGAAACCAAATATCCTCTAGATCAATATTCATAAATTAGGCCATAAAAATTCGGTTATCATCCGACGATATTGACCACCATTGACAGTTACAGCTTCATCAGCAGCATTTTCAAAGAAGTAAGGTCCAATTACACCACCTGACCATAATGCACACCAAACAGTAACTCGTCTAGAATGCATAGGTTTCTCATGAATAATTCGTGGATTTTCCTCACCCCAGGTACGACCATTTTGTTTATTAACATAGCCACCAAGTTCAAAATGTGCCTCATTGGAAAACATGATTTTTTGAGAAAAATGAGCCTGTTGTTCATTGATGAAATTGACAAATGAACGACGTTTTAAATGATCTAATGGTTTTAGTGCCTGTGTTATTTGAACCTTTTATGCCTTCAGAGCTAAATCCCTGTGCAAAATACGCCATGTTGTTGATACACTAAGTCCAACTTGTTGTGAACATTGTGTAATGGACATTTTAGGATCTTCAGCAACATTATTACGAACCAAATCAATATTTTCTAGTGAACGACCGCTACGACTGTATTTTTCAATTTTTTGATCTTCCACCAAACCGGTCTTTTGAAATTTGTTAATAACTCGACCAATAGTGCTTTCAGGTGGACGATTATGTAAACCATAAAGTTCACGTAGTTTTCTAAAAACACTTCACAGAACGCTGATTTCCATAAAATAATTCAAAAATTTGAACGCGTTGTTGTATCCTGTACGAAGCCATTTTTATAAATTTCACACATCACACTTCTTAAATATCAAAATACCCAGACGAATTCAGAGCGCAATCTATATTTTACTTATTCTTAAAAAAACCCGCGGGATTCGAATCCGGAACCCTAGGCGTTGTATGCACGCGCATACCAACTACGCCACGGAGCCGCCAATAATCTCTAGTCCACCTGCTGAACTGATTTTGCATTTAAAACGATTTCAGATTTTAGGACTTCAATCTGCAAAGCTGAGTAACCTTGTTTTCTTATTCCTTCTCTATGCTACTGAATATAACGCCATTCTGTTCAAAACGATATCAAGCTAAAGTGTTATATACATTATATGGTGTTGCGCAACATAGTGGTTTACTTCACGGAGAACATTATGACGCATATGTAAATATAAGGACTCCGTTAGCAATTTTTATTTAGAAATCAAAAACAGTTCTTGTCCTCGTTGTATATAAGTGCCAAAAGTAACGCTGAAGTTCCATCGGAAAAATGGTATTATGTTAATGACACTTGTGTTACAGAAGTGTCCGAAAAGAGGGTTCTTGAAACACAGGCCTATTTATTATTTTATGAACGAATATGAAACTATTTGTAAATATTTTGTAATATATTTTGAATAATTAAGACAACGTAACTTCTAATAAATAAATATATTTCGAAGTTAAAAAAAACAAACTAACCCAATAGTCAACTGGTAATAAAAATACTGTATGATATTACCTATCTAGCAATAGTTCCAGAGCATATAATTACACTAACACAAGAACAAATTACATTGCATCGTCGCCTGTATTTCCAACTGAAGATCACGTCTAACCGAATCAAGCACTGAAGGCTGATTGTCATTCATTTCTCTCTGCATATCTCACCTAGTTAAACATAGCGACACTAGAAATTCATTACAAGTGCTTTTGAAATTTTTTTAATAATGTTCCCTTATCCCGCGATTTCTTTCTTATCAGTGGTTCCTCCAATTCCAGAAACATGGCAATCATGTTCAAGTCAGAACAAAACTAGCAAGACTTTTAGGAAAACACGATAACGTTCCTAAATTCACTAAAAGAAATCGATAAACTAGTTCCATCCCTTTACGACAATGGCTGCTTTCCAAATACACCTTCAAGTTTTGGATGCGATGTCATGTGGTACACACTGTGCCGCGAGGTAGTTGTAATATTATTCCTTTTAATATTAGTTTAAACCTTTCTTGTTTAGTATGACACCCCGTTACAGGGTTTTAAGTTAGTATAAGATATGTATAGGACAGTGGTAGTAACCTGTTTTTAATCGAGTACCAAAGGCTTTGCGAGTATTGCAAGTATGCATTTGTTGAAATCCATTGAATCTCACCTTTCTGTATTTTGTTAGTGATTAATGAAACGGTTTTCTCTGTATAAGTTCCTATCCGTGTCCGTAGTCAAAGTGTATTATTAATACCCACCTGTAGCCAAAATTGTTAAAGGATTTATAAGAACTGGAATTTATGAATCGAAAACGTAGGTCGCCAGTAAAACTGAAATCTCTGAAATAGTATTAAAGACCCTATATCTAACATTCCAACGCTCCACCTACAGGTACTACATTGGTCAGGAAACGAGTTTTTTTTACGTTGAACCCTTGTTATTCCCAGCAAGGTTGGGACCTTTAGCGTACGTGACAACACCCACGTGGTATCTACATTTTACACCTCATACGTACGAGGGCGTATTCTTGTGAAAAATGATTGCCGAACATTTTTCAAGCGGGTCCGTGGGAACCAGAGTCGGGACCTTGGGACCAGTGTACAAGACGACTGATGTGGAGAGTTACACAAAAATTCTCCAAAACACTAATTCGATACCACCGCAGTTTCCGCTGACCCAGTAACCGTCATACGACCAGTAGTAGCAGCAATTTCAATATCAGTAGCATTTCCGGATGTAGCCGTTGGTCTAACAACCTTAGAACCGTCAGAAGTAGCCGCTCACTCAACCGACACGGTGCTGCTGGAAGTTGACTAAACAACTACACCCACTACCACAGGTCACAGGAAGTGGCTACTGCATTCACAAGCGCGATTCACAAAGATTTTGAATATGTGTATTATAATTGCTAAATAATGAAAGAAAACCTAATGTAGTGGAAAAAAGCGTAAAAGATTAAAATCACCTTACCGTGAAAACAAAGTAACAAAAATAGTCGAAGAAGTGCGCGAAAAGAAGCTCAATCGAACTGCAAAAGTTAAGGCTGTATATTTGAAAAATGGAAATCAAGTCTAAAGTTAAATACAAAAAGAAGAAAATAAAAATAATAAAGCAGAAAAGAGGAGTCAAGATAAAGAAATACTGAGCCGTATGCAATGATGATAATGACTTTATGATTTACACTTATTGAGAAGAGAGTTATGATGATGAATTGAACTCGGTAGTGAAAGGTGATTGTTGTACGTAAAATTTTACAACGATTCAAGAAACTTTCCCACTGTGCGCAACTAAGGGGACTAAGAAAACAAATAATGAACATGAAATCGTATCTTTTAAACGAAATCTCCAAACTATGAAGTTTATGCAAGCTTCATTTGAATCGTTTACATGAGAAAGATGTGGTTACAAAGTTGTGAAAGCCTCTTAAAAGCAGTCCTTCTCCATTCAAGGATATGATTAGGTTTAAATCTGATTCAGACTTGACATCGGTTAAATAAAAATACTAAGTTAGCTGAAGTAATATAGTGCAATAGTTTTTAGTAGTGACTGCGTGCGAAGACTAGAGGAGTATTAGAGATAAATTGTTTAATCAGTTTCGCAAAACCACGTAACGCCTATGTTTTACTTGATAGTACATATGTCAAAGGTACTCCTTACCGTTTGGTTTTGGATGATTACTGCAGATAACAGCATGGTTTGCACGTTGTACTTCACGCCTTAGCACTGAACCCTGATTTATTCATAATTAACATACGCCTTACTCGATGAAGGAAATTTTGGTCGGCTTGGAATTTTGCGGTATACCTAGGACTCCATAGGTGATGTGTTTATGCAGCTACCAGATGTTTAAGTAATTTTAAATTAAAAAGACACATTTGGTATTTTGGAAGATGTTTAAGCTATTGCCGAATTATTTCTTTCTGTGCTAATTCGCATTTTTATACGAAACACAAAAGTTGAAAACGCTCCGTCATTAATTCACAGGGGTTGGTTCAGGAAAAATGAAACTTACAACTGAAGGCGAAATTGTAAAATTAAGAAATGAATTTCAGTATCTAGAATTAGTAAATACCACCGTATATTAATTTATTTAAAATCACAATTTTCAATTTAAAGTGAATTATTTACAAGAGTTTTCTACTGGTATAAAAATTCCGGCATTGCTATCTTCAAATTTATTTAAATAACGTCAACTAGTTCTTCTTCACTCGAAAACTGTAGATCTTCCTCTAAAGTAGCTGCTGACTTTGACCTAGGGCTACCCCTGCCTCTTTTCGCTTTAACAGAAGTGCAACCAGTATCTGAAAATTGTTCAGGTCCCTGAACATCAATGTAATGATAATCTTGCATGTGACCCCTAAAATATGGATTATCTGGCGAACTAGCAAAACTCATTTGGTCTGGTTCAGCTATAGTATAATTTTTTTCGTTGACAATAAGCCACGTGTGGTCATCATCTTGGTAGGCTTGATCTGAAGCTAAAGCAATTTTTGCTTCTAACTGAGTTAGGTGTTCCTCATGCTCAGATAATGTAAACTTACAGATGTTTACTAATGTTTCCGCTTTTTGAGTAATTGGTGAATCTTTACCATTATACAAAACGCAATTTTCTAAAATCTGTTGTACATCATTTAAAAACTCATGTCGGCTATGGTATTTATGCATGGATACTTTTTTAGATATCGTCTGCAAGTCCATTGGCCTTCTAATCACTGTATAATAATCTTTCGCTAACTTTTTGTTTACGGGTTTTAGGAAAGGCCATGACTCCGACATTGCTTTCAATTTATAACTAAGTACATTATCCAAAATATATGTTAATGCAAGTTGATCACTATCTAACAAAAGATTGATTGCTTTTTCCAGTCGTACTGGTCTATCCTTTTTTTCTTCTAATCTTTCGATACATTTATTTAACATATGCTGTGCGGCTACAGTTACACTACTATTTTTACCGTTATAGCAAACAGAATTTTTAAAAATTTTATCTATATCAACCAAAAATTCTTCACGACTATGGTATTTCTTTTGGTGCAAGTTATCTCGAATTGACTGTAAATTCATGGGTCGTTGGATAATATTTTGATAGTGTTCGACTAAATTCGCATTAACAGGAAATAAGAATGGTTGTACATCTGACATATCATTAAGTTCATTTAAGATTTCTTCAAGAATACTAGATAGTATAACAATTGGATCGGTTGTTCGTCTATTTGCAGGTTCATTATGTCTTTTCAGATAATCGCAATGTAGTTCAGAATTAGGCCGATACAGGTTTCTTGCATGCATTGTATCTCTAGGAACTTTTGAAACTAAGGTACGTCGTTTAATTTTTTCAGAATGCATTTCGTAGAATAGAATATATGCTTCTGCTTTTACTAGTGTTTTAGGGGATATACTGCACACCTTGGAATCGTTATATTCATGCCATACAAATGAGTTCGGGTGTTGACAGTATGCGATGTAATGGCCTCTCAATGTAGTCCCACTGTGTTTCGATATTGCATACAGGTTATAATGACAATTTTCAAGATTTGTTTCTGCAGCGTAGTGTCGCATATCTAGACCTTCTAATGGAAACTCTATAGGCGTAGATAGCTTTCTTTGATATGTACTTGTAGGTGAAAACCGTTTTAAGTGTATCACCAATATTTTAGGAAACCTCTGTATGGACAGTGATTTGATGCATTTTCTCCTTTCTTTGCACTTAAAACATACCGGTTTTTCGTCGTCATCCAATGTTTCAGGCCTAGTAAAATGATCTAAATAAAGCTGTAACGTTAAGCAGCCAGTGTGCTTAGGTATAGCAAGTGATAGATCCCAAAAGACTTCGAAAGTTACAGAAGAATGATTACAGTGTGTGTAACGTACTGTTGATTTTAACTGTCCAGCGAAAATATCAACAATTTTGGAATTGTTACTTCTTAAATATTGCTGCCAGGATTCATTACCTTTGTCAGAGTCACTTAATGGTTTATTTAATTCTGACAATATAGGAATTTGATTGGAGGTAACCTGATTAACGTCTTCATGAATACCATCTAGCAAGTACCGCGTAAACTCTTGTGCGTTTTGTTGATAGAAGCCCATAAAACAAGGTGCAAATCGATGAAAGTGTGATTTTAAGTTAATAGTATTTACCACTTTGTCGCAAGTATCTTCAGACCACAGATCTTTTATTACTTGTGCAAAAGATTTAATTAAAGCTCCTTTCATGGTTGAAGTGCTAGTATTGGTATGCTTCGAAAACGCATTATGTTTAATATATATTGAAGTAATAATTTTGTGTTTGACGTTTGAGAGGCACTGAACTATACAGTTTATAAAGCAAGTATTGCTCATATTTTTCAATCCTTTTTTGCCTAAATTTGTAATTGTATTTGAAAAATCATTTAAGTTCTTAAAGTAAGGATCGAGTTGTGATGCATTAATTGTAAGTTGGAGATCAGTAGATGTATTTGAAGAATGACTCAATCTGTTACAGCAATTAGGGTTTTTTGAAATTTCTTCTATTGTAAAAGCGATCAGTGTTTTATTTTCTTCCATGTCAACATTATCTAGCTGTTTCTTAAAGACAGTGAAAGATGATCGAATGGTTTGGTTTTCTAAACTGTAACATTTTGAAGGTAGGTCAAAAATTTCACTTAAATCTTTGGAAGGTGAAATGGTTCCTAATATGGATGCAGCAGTACCTCTTTGAATAGCTATGCCAATTCTTTGTAATAAAAATGAAGTGGATCTTTGATCAAAGGTATTATGATAGATTCATCTACCAATGTCCTTTATGAATTCCAATCCTTGACTACCTAGAACTCCTAAGGTTTCAATTGAAACTGGGTAAAAGATATAAAGGTCTGATAAAGAGGAATATTTTTTGTTTTTTATTTTTTCGCCAGCTTTTGCTGCTGCTCTAGTTTTGTTGGATCAAGCAGTAACATGAGAACTAGCAAGAGTGTTGGTACATGTAAAATCCCACATTACTGATTTACCGTATTTCCAAGGAATTAAACTAATGCCGTCAGGTCCTTTATCATCTTCTCTAAATAAATAGGTAGGTTCCAGAATAGAAGGAACATCGGCAGAGACTAAAGCTCGTTTAATTAATTCATTAACTGTTTTGTGCCTGGAATGAATTAGTAAATTATTGAAATATTGATGTTCTAGTGATTTCAGGCAATACAGTACCAGACGATTTCGATCTCTTACTATTTAATACTTAAAAAAATGAAAAAAAATTAAAAGTAGAATCACATTTTAAAGAAATCTAGGGTTGATTATTGTAACGAATATATATTCTGTGGCACTGGTTTTAAAGAGATCGTATCTATTCATTGCAGATCTATGATATCTGATCTTTGTATTCAATATAGTAATATCTGAAAAAAACAATTTCACAATATAACAGGACGTTATTATCATTTAATTAGCTTTAAATGCATTACTAGGAAATATTTAATAACAATAAACACTTTGAAAACATATTTAAAAAGGACTACGTAACGAACAAGTCATTTGTGTTGCCTAATCCGTAGGCGGATTATATCCTTTCTTAAATTAAATTAAAATAGCGCTTGCGTAAATAGTGTCACGAGGTGACGCGCAAGACAGATGAGCTGTTCTCTACGTGGAGGATACTAAAAGGCAAACTCGTCATTGTGGTTAAAAATGTGAACGAAGTTACAAATTCATAGGATGCGGACACGATTGCGTGTCAAATGGTGTCTTTGGATACCCATTGGAGAGGGGAAGAATTTGTGGTCGTTTTGGGGGACCTGGAATGTCATCATTCTTCAGGTTCCGGCAAGACAACGGAGCACGCTTCTTAAGAAACATGGCTTGATAGATCGGTGTCTATTAACGCGTTTGGAATAACCAGTATCATAATTAGAATGAAGCCAACTTTTGTTATGGATGTATTTAAAGCTGTTGTTTGATATTTATTGGGGAAGACGTGTTGAGCAGATGTTAGTCGTCAACGTTATATCCTAGGCATCAAGTTTTGTAAGCAGGACCTGAACTTGTGCATCGCAGTTCGTTTAGAAAAGGTAACTTCTTCGCCAAGTCCAGGTATTTAAACTTTCAGTTACTACGTTTGCTAGACTTTTAAAAGTGTTCATTGGATTGATGAACGGTATTAAATTTTAAGAGAGGATTAACTTAAATTAACTTAAATTTTACGAACGAATTAACTTTGCGTAAGATCATAGAAATGGTAATATTTCCTTAATTTGATAACAGAGTTATTTTCTAAAATTGTGCTAAACAAATTTAAATAAAGTGAAATATGATTCTTTAGAAAGTAGTATTAAAGTAATTTTGTAAGACTCGTGGAATATACATGTGTTCAAAAACAAAGAGATTCCAAAGTCCACTTCCTGTTTAAAAAGATTTAATTACAGATGTCTAATCTTTAGTAGGGTCATTGTGTCATTTCTATACCAGGATAAATTTGAAATTTTATTTACCTAAACTAGCTACGTGTGATTTAGATTTTTTATAAGAAATATGAACTAAATTTATTTGATATATATGTAAACCAATTCACAGATCTGTTTGTTGGAAATTAAGAATATTGTTTTAAAATATTATTAAAAAAGGTCTTGTTAAGTCAAGAAAGATTTATAATTAAAATCAGAATTCAATTTTATTATTTTATACTTGTAACTATATTTAACAAAAAAAAAAGGAAAGAGAGAAATTGCATTAAATTACATTTTTGGATTCGAGTTTTTTATTCTATGAGTAATTAATTTTAATAAGAATGCCTTTGAGAAAATAAATTTTTGAGTAACAAAATTAGACGAATGCTGAAACAATATAAAAGTACAGACATGTTACAACTGATTTATTCTTGATATCCATTTTTAAGTAAAATACCTTTGGTGTATTAATCTCAAGATGATTAACTCATAAGTAGTATTATGCTCTTTTATTGAAAAGCACAAATAGTGTCTTTTTAATAGAAAATTTGTTGTGTAACATTTTTTTTCAGGATCATCGTGATAGAAGAGGATGCAGATACGTTCAAGAGGTTTCCAGATGTGTTAGTACATTAACTTGTAAGTTTTTTTATAGTGCTTATATCCAATGAGTTTCTGTATCTTCTCATAGGAGTATTGAATTTCTTGTATTGTCCATATAGATACAGTGGCGCGCAATTTTCCTTTTTCCTTCTATGATTGCTTATTATTGAATTTACACCATACCCACGCCCATTCTCATTACTCACCCTTGGGGTAATTCCCAGACTAAGTCGCGAACAACAAAAACGGATAAAGCTTCACTTGCGTCCAACGCGTGGAGCTTAAATCATTTCATTATACTTAACTCCTTTTTTGGTCTTCAACTTTCTTTATACCCGAACAAGTACGTCTACTAATTTGGACTTTGTTCTCTATACGTGTTGTACCAATCAATATATCCTATACGATCTATTAGATCAGGTTAATGCTTAAATCACCTGTGGCATTGATTATTTTGGTATTGTGCTATTATTAAATATTTCCTAAGTTCTTGTATATCTACTAAATCTTGTTTATTGTATTTAGTGAAATTATTTTTACGTCTATTATTAAATAAATTTTATGAAATCAATTAGTTATATTTGGGGTTAC
This sequence comes from Platerodrilus igneus, assembly GCA_036346225.1. Classification (NCBI taxonomy): domain Eukaryota; kingdom Metazoa; phylum Arthropoda; class Insecta; order Coleoptera; family Lycidae; genus Platerodrilus; species Platerodrilus igneus. Next base: position 518,551 of record JARFIW010001361.1, read on the forward strand.
TCACTTCAATTACAAATTAATATTACTTCGTTCAGATGTAAGATTGCCAATAGGAACAATTGCCCTATATTTACTACTAAATTATTTTTATGTTATTGTATTTCTTTTTATTACTTGATTTATTCTTTCGTTATGCAGACTAATATTCTGCCACTATTTTATATTTTTGTGTACTAATAATTTTCTTTTCAGCTAAGTAAATTGTTGTTTTTGGGTGTTGTTATATTCCCAAACCCAATCTACGGCTTCTTCTAGCCATTGTATCTTTTATTTTCTTTTGTTGGTGTACCGAGAGCATACTTCAAGGTTCTGGTTTTACGAGGATTACCGCGGCAGGTTCCTTTTACAAATCTGGTACCAATTAACCATTAAATGCAACTACCTAATAGACCTAAGTTTGGCGGAAGCTGGTTTCAATGTAATTTAATTGTACGCTCCACATAGGTTATTGTAAATAATTGAAATGGTTCCTTTTCTGTTAATATAAGTCTTTGGTCTAATGTTACAAATAAATGACAACTATTTAAAGAATTTTTATTACTGCAGACTCAAGTTTGTAATGCTGTCTCGTTCTACTATACTAATAAAGGAGTAATTGGTTTCTAATTGATATCTTAACTTGACGAAGTGTTCCTACAATGCCAATAACTTCCAAATTGTGTGACTTATATTAATTTTCTATCTTATTTTCTAAGCGTTACTGGCATCAGTCGATTTTATTTCTTAGTTGTTGTTTTCTAAAATGATAAATGTCATCATCATCATCATCATTGGGTCTTCAGTCCTGAAACTGGTTAGACGCATACCATCATTGTTTCCTATTCTGAACTAACCTACAGATTTCCCCGAAATTTGCACAGTCTGCATCTATCACTATCTGATCTAGGTCTACATCCGCCTCTTTTTTCTTATCTCTGCTTGTCATATATCCCATACTATTCTCCAAAAATGCCTTAGAACGTATTCTGCCCTTCTATTTCTCATATTTTTTCCCCAAAGATTTCCTTGTTCCCTTACTGTTTCTATAACCTATTTGTTATTACCTTTGTCTGTCCATCCTCAAACATCTGAAGCACGGCATTTTAAAGGCCGCTACCGTTCTTCTGTCTGCTTTTCAGACTGTTCGTATTTCGTAGGCATATTGTCTGTGCTGTGCTCCACACATACGTTTTCAACAACTTTTTGTTCTATGTTGGTTGTCTTTCATCATAGGCGCCGTTCTTTCTTGTTAGATGCAGTTCGGTCACTTTCTATTGTTTTACAATTATATACCCTATTTCTCTGACATTCAGTGGTTGCGAAGGGGGGTAAGCAGCCTGTGGCTGCCAAGTTCCCCCAGCACTTGAACATTTACTGATTTAATATTTTTTCCAATATGTCTTTTCGCACAGTCAGCATTAGTTGCAGATATTTCACAACAAACAACTAGTTGTTTATAATAATCATCAGATTTGTCTGCGTTTATTTTTGGTCATTGGGTTTCCCGTCTCAAAACTGGTTGGACATGTACCTGCACTTATTTCTTTTCTAAACTAACCTACATAGTTCCCTGAAATTCTCACACAGCAATACAGCTCGGTTCCCCTTATATTGTTTTCTAATATTATGCCGTATTTCACAGAGATTTATTGAAGGGGGTTAAGCAACCTGTGGCTGCCAAGATCCCCCAACACTTAGACATTTGCCGAAATAATAGTTTTCTAGTAAATGCTTTCATGCAATTACCATAATTCGAGAATATTGCCCATCCAATGCTTGTAGTTGCTTATAATAAATATCATGTTTCTTCTATTGTTTTCTAATATTATGCCCTTTTTCACTGAGATTTATTGAAGGGGGTTAAGCAACCTGTGGCTGCCAAGATCCCCCAACACTTAGACATTTGCCGAAATAATAGTTTTCCAGTAAATGCTTTCACGCAATTACCATTATTCAAGAATATTGCCCCTCCAATGCTTGTAGTTGCTTATAATAAATATCATGTTTAAGTGCAGCTACTTCGACATTAATTTATCCATCTTGAAACTGGTTGGATGCGTACCTCCATTGATTTCTCTTCTTAGCTAGCCTACACATTTCCCTGAAACTCCTACAGCCTACATCTTTCACTATCTGTGTGCAGTAGTCTAACCTAGGTCTACCTCTTCTTCTCTTTTTTCCTATCTCTGCTTCTAGTATATTCCGCACTATTCCTTCATGCCGTAGTATGTGGCCTATCATCCTATCTCTCCTATTTTTTACCGTTTTCCACATATTTCTTTCTTCCCCTACCATTTTTAGTACCTCTTCGTTCTTAACTTTGTCTGTCCATGATATCTTCATCATACGTCTGTAGCACCACATTTCAAAGGCTTCTACCTTTTTCTTGTCCGCTTCTCCTACTGTCCAGGCTTCACAGCCATACAGTGCTGTGCTCCACACATATGTTTTGAGCAATCTTTTCCTTGTTTCTATGTTTGTAGTTTTTGAGCACAGTAGTTGCTTTTTCTTGTTAAATGTAGCACGACCTTGTGCTAATATATGTTGTTACAGGCGGAAAAGCCACTAAGTGTATCTATTCCAGTCAAATTATAAAATGGGGGCGGCCTGTAAAACAAAATTTAAAGGGGGGTCACCGGCACTAGCTAGCGGAAGGTCGTGGATCATATAGAGGGTTAAAGTTTTGAAAAAAGGGTTAAATTAATTTATAAGATACTACAAAAATGTGGCACTTACCTTTCATAAAATATTGTGGCTTAATGACAATTGCCAAGGGCGCCAGACAAGTCGAGAATGTCCAAATGTTCGTACAAAACCTTGAGAGACTTGTCATCCCAAGGAGGACAATTGTTTCTTTTAATCAATTCCTCACTTTTTTACTACTTATATATAAAAAAATAAGAAAAACTATTGACTTAATCAACGGCAAACAAAACTATTTAATTCACAGAGCAATAAACGTTAACCTCTTACATTCATTGATTTAGAAATTTAAGTGAATAGGTGACTATGGAATTTATGAAAATTTTGAGTACATAAGTAGTTATCAAACACTTGTATATGAAACAAACTTATATTATAAATCGTACACTAATTTAATCCTACGGTTTATGGCCAAAACGTCCTAACAGATAAACTAACTAAAAATTGGTCATGCTACTTAACTATAAAGACTTACTTACTAATAATTGTCCATTGTTTGAGGGTTTGTTTTCCAACGTAGAGCAGTTATTAAATTTGGGGAGAGAATCTCGCTTGTTGCTTCTGTTTGTAATGTTTAAGAAAATTGACTGGCACACGAACTCGGCAGAATTTTGACAATATCACTTACTTGTGCGTCACACGCCTACAAGTTTTTAAATATTTATCTTGTATCACTATAAATCCGCGAACATATGGGCATAACCCTCGCGAAACTGGAAGAGTAACACTTTTTTTCAATTTTTACTAACGTGATACGAAGTGGAATATTCTATATCATGCCAGAGAAACGCTACCCGCAAACTACGTTTCTCTCTACTTCTTGACCACAGACGGCCCCATTGGAAGAACTCCCCGTCTTTGGCTAAAGCCTTTAAATATATAGACTATTGCTATCCTAATAATTATGAGCTTCATTTTCTGTTATCCAATGACTGAACAGAACCTCCCACAAAACAAGATTTCAGAAACCAAATCCAACCCCTTTTTAGATGAGAATCACGGAAGCAACTATTTTCCCAAGAATTTAAATTATCTTTTTTTCTTCTACAAATTTCTGAATTATGGCAATGTGGAATCTACCTATGGCGGCCGTAGTCTGGCATTAACAAAGACCGGCTAACCTACTTGAGCCGAAATGGATTTTAAATACAATGGATGTCTCCAGACTACTTAAGATTACTTGTAATAATTTAACAAATCAAATTGGAAATAGTGTCCGCTTATTATAATGTTTTGTTTCCTATAATCCGCTGTAAATCAACGAAAGTATTCAGAAGGTTAAGCTTTTCAAACTGAAATTGGTTTTCCTTTTTTTACGCTAAAAAGTACTATACATTTTAAAGTGTTTATTGTATTTGACTTACGATGGGGTCTAGAGCTTTAAATGATGACCTGCCGCTGGAATTTACTAGCCCGAAGCTATCGGTAAATGTGGTCTTTTATTACAAGGGAGCCTGACTGAGTGTGAAGTAATTCATTGTGGGAAGTTTTGTCTATACTTTATTCAAGTTACTGAATTTTTAATTAATTAATTTATTTAATCGTTAACATTACAAAATAATGTTACAATGTTTTATATCTTTTGTGCTTTTCCCATCTTGCGTTATTTGGCTTCCTAGGTAGCAGAAATCCTTAACCTCTTGTAAGTTCGTGTTACCTATTTGTATTCTTGTTTTTGATTTATTTTTCCCTCCTTTGCATACTAGTACTTTAGTTTTACTTTTGTTAATTTTCATACCGTATTTCTCTGTTAGAACCGTTTCCATTTTATTGAGAGCAGCTTCTAACTCTTCCTTGCTAGATGCTAATACCGCTATATCATCTGCAAATCTAAGCATATCAATTTTTGTCCCTGCATAGTAATTCCAAATGTCTTCATGCATTTGACAGTATTCATTGCCTCCTCAATGTACAAGTTAAAAATTAGTGGGGATAGGGAACATCCCTGCCTTACCCCTTTCCTGATGTTTACTTCTCTACGTTCCTGCTCTAATTCTATTACTCCTGTTTGCTCTTTGTATAAGCTATGTACTATCCGTCTATCCCTATAACTCATTCCAATCCTTTTGAGTATTTCGAACATTTTTTCCATTTTACATTGTCAAATGCTTTTTCCAGATCTACAAACCCTATATACACGCTTTCCCCCTTTTCTATTGTTTTCTCCATTATCACCCTCAGAGCTAAGATAGCCTCCCGTGTTCCCCTGTTTCGCCTAAACCCAAATTGGTCTTCTCCTAGTATTTCTTCAGCCCGTTTTTCCATTCGTCTTTGTACAATTCTAGTTAATATTTTTGATACGTGTGCTGTCAAGCTTATTGTTCGAAAATTTTCACATCTATCTGCGCCTTTCTTTTTTGGTATAGTTACTATGATGTTATGTTTGAAATCTTTTGGTATTTCGCCTGTCTCATACATATAGCTTACAAGTTAGAAAAGACGTTCTGTTACTGCTTGACCAGCGGCTTTTAGAGTCTCCGCTTGCACCTTATCTGTACCCGGCGCCTTACCATTTTTCAGACCCTTTAATGCTATTTCAAATTCATGTTTAAGTATAGGATATCCCAAGTCATCATTTTCAATGTCTGATTCCTTTTCTAATGCAGTTAGTTCTGCTCCTGCATATAGATTCCCTATATATTCTTGCCATCTACCCACTTTCTCTACATTTTCTATAATGACATTTCCTCCCGCGTACCTTATATTTTTGCTATACGGTTCTATATCCATAAAATTGATTCTAATTAGTTTGTATGCTTCATCTGTCTTTCCTACTTCCATCTTAGTTTGTACCTCTTTGCACTTTTCATCAATCCATTGTTCTTCAGCTTTCCTGCATTTTCAAATAATTTCCCATTTTATGGATTTGTATCTCTGTTTTCCTGTTTCGTCTGATTTATTTTTGTATTTTCGTCTTTCTTCTATTAAATTCAGGATATCCTTTGTTATCCGTGATTTCTTATTTCCTTTTTGTGTATACCCCAGAATATCTCTGGCCGCCATGTCGAAGCTGGATTAAATGTTATTCCATTCTGTTTCCACTTCCTTAGTATCAGATATTTTCCCGATATCTTTGAGCAATTCATTTGACCTTTTTTCGAATCTTTCTTGAATATCTTTCTCTTTTAGTTTCTGTAGGTCCAAGTGCCTTTTTCCGTTTCTTTTTTTCAAATTTTTAAATTTAAGTGCGGCTTTCATAATTACGATGCTGTGGTCAGTATCTATATCTGCTTCTGGGTAGCTTCTACAGTCTTTTACTTGATTCCTAAACCGTTGTCTAACAAGAATGTAATCTATTTGATATCTTCCTGTATCTCCTAGCATCTTCCACGTATATCGTCTTCTAGCATGATGTTGAAATAATGTGTTTGTAATGATTAAATTGTTCTTGTCGCAAAATTCTACCAGCCTATTTCCTCTGCCGTTTCTAGTGGCTAAACCAAATAAACCTACTACCGCTCCTTCCCTACCCTCACCTACCACTGCATTAAAATCCCCCGTAATTATTAAATTTTCATTTTCATTTTCAATTCTATCAGTTTATTTTCCCTGTCATTTATCGTGCCTAAACCAAATAAACTACTACTGTTCCTTCCCTACCCTCACCTACCACTGCATTAAAATCCCCCATAATTATTTAATCTTTATGTCCTCTTATGTATCTTAGTATGTCTTCGATATCTTTGTAGATTGCTTCTACCTCTTTGTCACTGTAGCTAGAGGTGGGCATGTATATTTGTATTATTACTGTGTTTACCGGTTTAGATTCTAATCTAACCATGAGTACTTTTTCATTCTTTTGTAAATAATTTTCTAGTAAATTTACCTCGTATTCCGTTTCAAAAATGCATATTATTCGTATATAAAAAATTATTTTAGATTTCTCTGATGCCCTTCGGTCAAGTAAAAAGCCGAAGAATATTTAGTCGTTGTAAAATTATGTTTTAAATACCACTACTGGCTTTACTTAAGTTTTATATCGTAAAACAGTTATCGCTGTTAATTTAGTACAGCCACAAGTACGTGACGCAAAAATTGCAAAACCAATTTTTTATATTCTTATGGAATTCAGCATGACAAAATTTGTTACTTTTAAGCCGGAAACAATCAAGCCAATCTATTACCTACCACATATAATGCAGTACAAGGTGTTTTTGCATTTTACAATTTCAGCGCTATTTCAAGACATAATTATTCTTTTCTACAAAGGTTTCTTTATCTTCACCATATAAATATTACAATATGTGTCTGCATATAATCTCTGGTTGCTATTTATGTGTTTTGAGTGTTTGACCGATGTTGAAATTTTGATTTTATACCTCTGAATGATAATAACAATCAAAAGGAAACTGCTTGAAGCAAATGATAAGATATACTTGGTTTTTTTTTGTTTTGGTAAATTATAGCATAAGAGAAAGCACTATACAGCAGTCTCAGGTTAAATATTTTGTTTTGTTTCCTTTTGCTGCTATCACTAGTGCTTTTAGTGTATTCAACCATTAGTATTGAAGCGTTGTTTGCTTACAGAGTTTCTACACTAGCTCTTTCCGTTTTTCTTGCTTTCTTATTCATTTCAGTGTAGTGATGCCTGACATTGGTACATGACTCACAGCCTAAGTTAGAGTTCGTAGTTGGACCGGAAGTCATCGAAAGGCCTCCTTTATGCGGATTAAAAACCCCGTCTATTGTTCAGCCTTTCGGAGAGGATGCCAGCCAACAGGTTGCATCTATCTATCTATTATTAAACCTGAGGGTTGGATACTTCCTACCATGTATTATTATAGCCTTTACTGTTACTTCTACAGTGAGAACGTATCGCTGACACCCAACAAATGAAAAAGAAAGAATGTTACTAGGGATTTAAAATGCTAGAAAATATTGTTCATTGGGTGTTGACCAACAAAGCATACCTACTTAATGGAGGTTATGTGTCTTTATGAATTAACAGCTCAAATAGCCCTTAAGTTAAAATGATCTGTAGTTGCCATGTAGAAATTGTAAATTTATTATACCCTAATGTATAACTTTATTTTATTTTGGAAATACTACATTTTATTCAACTGTTCGAATTCTCTGATTTTAATTTAGATATTTTAAACACAGCATCGTGTGAAATATTTACTTAGAAAAAGAATAACTTGTAATATTTGCTAGAAATAGTATTTCTAAATATACACTCACATAAAACTTTTATGTAAAATGACAGTAATAATAATGCAGGTTTCACAAAACTAATACTTTAATCCTTTTCAGGTACGTAATCACAAGTCTTTGTGGACCAAAATGTGTCAATCCTCAGTTAGTGGTAACGTTGGTTTTCTGGGTCGGCTACTTCAATTCAGCACTAAATCCTCTCATTTACGCTTATTTTAATCGTGAATTCAGAATAGCGTTTCAGAAGACACTGCAGAGCTGTTGTCAGGTGGCATCTAAACTTATCTGCTGCTATCGAGGATCAAGAGCTGATCCTGTCACATACAGCAACGCTTCAAGCGAAATTCACATGAACAATCACTTGAGAGTAGATTATCGAACAACGGAAGGTAACCAAAGACTGAGTTATAACGTATCAGAAGGTGAAACTATTAATTTACAAACTGAAGCCGTAATTTAAAGTAAAAGGGTTTAGAAACCCCAACAGGAATACGCATATCCTTCGTATTAGATTTATAGATTGTAAAGTTGCGAAATAGAATATATTGTACAGTTGTATATATTGCTGTGAAAACTAGGTTAAACTAATTTTGGTTATCTAAACAGAGAGTAAAACTTTATATTTAATTAAAGCTTTTATTTCGAAGTGATAAGGCTAGAGTAATCCAAATGACGCTACCAAACTAACGATTTTATGTTTGCAAAGTCTAACAAGATTTATTTTTTTTAATGCTGGTAAACCTGTAAAATACTTTTAATTGCCATGAAATGAATAAGTCCATCGAAATATTGGACTTAGAAGCATTACTTATTTATTTCTATTTTTCTAGGACAACAGTCTTATATTTGAGTCTGACCGTGAGATTGTCAAAAGACTATTATGGAATACAAGATTAATGTACTAAACTAGGGTCGGTTGTCTTGTTCACAACTAGGTTGAATGGTTTCTGGACAGTTGTAATGTAGTAGATATCACTTAAAACGTGTAGTATTCTGTTTTTTAAATATTAGCTCTGAAAGTACGCACCAGGTAAGAAACTTTACAATAACCCGGCCAAAACTTAAAAATATTAAGTTATTGCAGTTCTGATATGATGATATGTGCACGTTTTACAAGGTATGCCAAAATATAAACTAGTTAATACATTCTGCTAACCAAAATTGCAGTAGGGTAAATAGATGAAATTGAAGAATCAAACTTCATCTTGCTTCTGATTAAAGTTGTGCTAAACTAGGCCCTTTATTGTGCTAATTTTTATTTTAGGAAACTCGTTCTCAATGATGTTAGTTGAAATTTCTTAATTTTGCTAATATAATTGAGTTATTGTACCTAATATAGAAATAACACCTTACAAATTAAGCTTTGGAGTTAAGCTTTTAGTAGCTAGAGTCGTCTCCAGGTAAGAAATAAAATGTGCGACGGCAACATTATCAAAAAGGGTTGCTGAAGCTAACATATTTTGTCTAATAGTACACTGAAAAAACATTATTTAATTTTTACAGATTTTGGAAAGTGTTTATAGTACATAATACACATTTTTGGTCATGTGAGGACACAGGGTTCATCGGAATTTGAAGTAGAAGATGCTGATTCCCACGCCACTTACAGCAACGATTCCTTAATTTTTTCTGGGATACGCATTTCAGAAGAACTGAAATGGATCATTTGGTGTTATAATAGTAAACTGTTCAGCAGTAGCCTATTTACCACTTACTACTTTAAAAATAAACACGAATTCTCAAACAAAAACGAGCTCCTAAATTCTTTTGTTTGATATTTTGTAGTCAAATTTTGCTGCTTGTTTGTGTAAAACTACAATTCTATGAGTGGAAGTTAAAGAAACTGGAATAAAATTGTTTAGTTCTCTCATTGTTGGCGACGTTCCTGAAGAAAACCCACCTTCGTTTTCAAACTTAAAACATGCTCCAAATTGTTTCGTTACAGAAATTTAGAAAAACTATTGCAGCAATAGAGTTATATCTTGTCAATGCCTTTATAAAACTAATTTAACATATTATCAGGTTAATTTGATCTATATTATCTATCCAGCTATGTATTTTGGTGTGCTGATTTTTTCAATATACAGGGTGTTTCAGAATAAAGTATCATAAATTGGGGAATATATAGATCTTAACAAGTTGTCAAGAAAAATTAGAGTACAGTTTCCTGTAAACCCACCTATTTCCATTATACAGGGTGATGATGTGATATTTAAAAATACATGCTTTTTAGGATATTTTCATTTAGGGTAGAGACTTTAACTTGAAAATAGGTACACGTTAGTTGTTGACTAATACGAATTATTACACTTCATTTCGACAAAATAGGATAATCCAGGCGTAGACTTCAATTTTCGAGATATTTTAAATTCAGTCATACTTAACTCATGCATGAAAACAACGTATTATTTTTGCACTCAAGAATGCAAAAGTATTTTATGAATTCGAAACTGATATCTGATTTAAATCAAATACAGTAAGTTGACAAACATGTACAAATTTCGTAAAAATAAAGGTTTTACTATTAAAATACAAATAATTACGTACTGTTGTTTCTGAATCTAGTCTTCTCTTACTCGGTGTGGTTGTCAAAAGTACTACTCGTTCAATAGGTAACTACAGGTTGCTTATTTCTTATTATTTTGTTAACAGTCAAACACAAAAATTGTAATATACACATTCTCTGAATAAGCTGACATGCATTTAGTACTAGGAGAATGCCAAGGCAATTCTGAAAAGATTGTAAGAAGATATGCAAAGAAATATCCAGGACGCATTGTTCCTGATAGACAATAAACTTTTGTGGCAGTAGGTAGACGGATAAGAGAAACTGGAACTGTTTTACCTGCTGCTCAACATCGTGGAAGCGAAAGAGTAAAACGTACATTGAGAAATGAAGAAAATGTTTTAATTTTAGTAGAGGATAACCCAGGAATAAGTACCAGAAGATTTTTGCTACAAACGGGAGTTTCTCAGATAACATGTTGGAGAATTCTAGACGATTAACAGTTGTATCCCTATTACCTGCAACAAGTTCAGGACTTTATAGAAACCGACTACCAACCTAGAGTCGAGTTTCACGACTGGCTGCTAAGACAAATTAGATGAGATAATGAATTTGTTAGCAATATTCTTTTTACTGATGAAGCAACTTTTGGCAGATATGGCATATTTAACATGCATAATGAGCATGTGTTGTCAGATGAAAACCCACATTTCACGAAAACCAGCAGTTTTTGGCTGGAATAATACACAATCAGCTGATAGAACCATTTAGTTTCGAAGAAAATTTAACTGGAGTGCGATATACAGCTTTTGTAAGAGAACATTTAATAGGTTTATTTGAAGATGTTCCTTGTTATCGAAGACTTAACATGTGGTTCATGCATGACGGGCAACACCTCATTTTACATTAACTGCAAGGGAGTGGTTAAATAACAATTTTCCTGGCAAGTGGATTGAACGTGGAGTAAATGCTCCGGTTGATTGGCCACCTCGGTCCCCTGAGTTAAATCCTATGGATTATGGAATTTAGAGTATTTTAAAGCAAAAAGTTTATCCTGAACCTATTAATACTGTTCAGGAGTTAAGAGAGCGGATGGAAAATGATTTTAGGTACATAGCTCATTTTAGGTTTAGTCTACAAAAAACTACTCGCCAGTTAAAGAAACGAGCCCGAAAATGTATTCAAGTTGGAGGACGTCACTTTGAACATTTACTTAAATTATGAGCGATATGAGCTAATTTTTATTTTGTAGTTTGTAGTGGCTCAGTAAGTAAATTTTAGATTGTAGAGTCAAATATTCTTCAGTTTGTATACATTGACAAGTTTATTAAATGCGTTTTTTTTTTACTAAATGTATGTGATTTAAATCATATACCAGTTTCGAATTCATAAAATAAACCTTAGCATTTTTGAAAGTAATAATACGTTGTTTTCATGCGTGAGATGAGTATGACTTAATTTAAAATATCTCGAAAATATCTCTACAGAGATTAAGCAAGAGTACATCCTTTGTGGCGAATTGTATGAGGAATAATTATGAGTTTTATTTTCTATAAAATACAGCGTGTGCAAAAAGTATAGGTCAAAATTGTTTGATAACCCCTTTATTCTACGTCAATGGAATATTCTATTTTGTCAAAATGAAGTGTAATAATTCGTACTAGTAAACTACTAACGTTTACTTATTTTCAAGTTAAATTCTCTACCCTAAATGAAAATATTCTGAAAAACATATATTTTCAATATCATTTCGCCACCCTGTATAATGGAAACGTGTGGGTTTACATAAAACTGTTATCAAACTTTTCTTGATAATTCGTCAAGATATATATATATATATATATATATATATATATATATATTACTCATATTTAGACCAGGGTAGAAAATTAAATAATCACATCAAATAATTTTAATCACCGTGTATAATGAATATTATTAGATAATACGCGTTATTAAAACCGTGAAGCATAAAAATTTATTAGTTTCAGTAAAAATAAGAGATTTAAATCATGTACAAGACGCTTTATATCAAAAGAAACAGCTCTACGTGTAATGTATTTATTCCGAGGAAAGAAACAAATGGAAATTACGTGCAAAATTTATATTAATTAACCTTATTTTAAGTAACCGGTATTAAACAAAGTGTACAAATAATAATTAATATTTAATTTGTATTCGCTAAAATGAAAGGATAGAAGTCAATTTTAATTGGAGTTAATTAAACCATTATTAATAATAAGCATAAAAGTCTGTGAAAATCCAGGATTATAATACCAGAAAATAAAGCTCTGAGAATTAATAGTATGTTTGAACACCTGCGTAGTTTAAAAAGCTCATTCGGCGAAAATTTTGTAGATAACAAATGGTTTCAAAGAATCTTGGAGAAACCGGGGCTTAATATTCACGGGAAGGCGCGATACGGGGTTATTTAACCCAGATAGTCCACATGGACTGAAATAATCGATAGTAAGGAATATCAATTTGCACCACTAAGAACAGGTTAGAAGGAAAGATAATGTGCGTAAGACAAAGACACTAATAATTAAAGGCGTGATATGAGCAACGTCACGAGGGTCACGATTGGTTGAAAATAAGATGCACATATGAGAGGTAGAAACAACAATTTCTGTATAAAATTTAATTAGTTATTCTCGGACATGTTTGCGTGCCGTGTGAGAATTTCTGAGATTTAACTGGGACGAGTGCAAAATTCGTAAAAATCGAATGCCGAGCTGCGGACTGGGAACCTAGCATGCGAAATTCTTTAGAATTGTCCGTTTTGGGGAACAGACCGACAGACAGGCTAACCGCTATATATACCGAGGTAAATATAAACAAGCTCTCTGACATCCGCGACTTGATTCAGTACGTTAAACAGTGCATTTTAGTTTGATAGAATAATTTAAAGTTTGCTCGTATATTTTGGTGATTTAAAACAGTTTGTTATTTACGTGCTAACATGAATGTACTTGAGTGCACTTAGATACAAGGTAATAAAATTTAGTATCACTGTACCAATTAGTAAAATTTACAACGACAAATGAATACACCAAAAGTAGGCAGTTTTGGCGTATATTGGTGAAAGAAGTATGAATTTCTTTGCTATTTTGCGGGGGTGTGAATAATTAAATGGTTCATAAACGTGTCTGGATCCACAAAACAAGGGTCAGATATACACAGATGAGTTCCGGAAAAGCCCTGAAACAACTTTAGATGAATGGTGATGGAGAAAATTTGAAAAGCGTTGAGAATCAGAAGCCGTAAATATAACCCAGTTGGAATGGTGTGATTAACAAAAGGGACGATGTACATTGAAGCTACGAGTGCAGTAACCTTCAGGTAATTTATACTATTTTGTTTGAACTTTGATATTTTTGTGTGTGTTGAATTACTTTATAATTGATTTACTTTAAATGGACATTAGTGAAATTGTACTAACCATAAAATTTTAATGTTAAGGTGAAATTTGCTTGTTTAGGCAGAAAGGGGTATTTAGTTTTGATGTTCTGGATTATGATGAAAATTTGGGTATGTCTTTGAGCTCAATTAGACGAACCTGGTTAATTAACGTAAAGGGTGGTAGATGCTCCTTTGTACTCAGACTCCGGTCTGCATATATTGTTATATTAATTAGTAGGCATCCAACAAAGACTTTAATTCAGGATGCACATTTAAATGATAATAAATGTAATCTTGAAAATTTCTGATACTGAAATTTATGCCAAAATTTAATTTTGAAATTTTAATGTATTGTGAATATTGATGTAAATAGAGTTAACGTTCGTGTTTGTGGTAGGAATGTGTTTGTTTTTTTATGAATGAGGATGAAAGTTATCTAGGGAGCAGCCGAGGCGATTAACAGAAGAAAGTCAATGGACCAACACAGTTAAAGTAATGAATAGCTTTTCGTAGGATTCACAGCATTCTGGACATCCAATTCGTAGGGGCTCGATTCGAAAAGCGGAGTATCCGGATTTTGGTGGTATCACAGCAAATATGACGCCCAATACTTTAATCCTTTTCAGGTACGTAATCACAAGTCTTTGTGGACCAAAATGTGTCAATCCTCAGTTAGTGGTAACGTTGGTTTTCTGGGTCGGCTACTTCAATTCAGCACTAAATCCTCTCATTTACGCTTATTTTAATCGTGAATTCAGAATAGCGTTTCAGAAGACACTGCAGAGCTGTTGTCAGGTGGCATCTAAACTTATCTGCTGCTATCGAGGATCAAGAGCTGATCCTGTCACATACAGCAACGCTTCAAGCGAAATTCACATGAACAATCACTTGAGAGTAGATTATCGAACAACGGAAGGTAACCAAAGACTGAGTTATAACGTATCAGAAGGTGAAACTATTAATTTACAAACTGAAGCCGTAATTTAAAGTAAAAGGGTTTAGAAACCCCAACAGGAATACGCATATCCTTCGTATTAGATTTATAGATTGTAAAGTTGCGAAATAGAATATATTGTACAGTTGTATATATTGCTGTGAAAACTAGGTTAAACTAATTTTGGTTATCTAAACAGAGAGTAAAACTTTATATTTAATTAAAGCTTTTATTTCGAAGTGATAAGGCTAGAGTAATCCAAATGACGCTACCAAACTAACGATTTTATGTTTGCAACGTCTAACAAGATTTATTTGTTTTAGTGCGGGTAAACCTTTAAAATACTTTTAATCGCCATGAAATGAGTAAGTCCATAGAAATATATATATAGAAACTTTGAAGCAAAGCTTGGACTTAGAAGCATTAATTGTTTAATTCTATTTTTGTAGGACAACAGTCTTATATTTGAGTATGGCCGTGAGATTATCAAAAGACTATTATGGAATACAAGATTAATCTACTAAACTAGGGTTGGTTGTCTTTTTTACCACTAGGTTGAATTGTTTCTGGACAGTTGTAATGTGGTATTTATCATGTAAGATCAAGCACTCAACTGAGACATCACTTAAAACGCGTAGTATTATGTTTTTAAGTATTAGCTCGCAAAGTACGTACCAGGTAAGAAGCTTTACAATAACCAGGCCAAAACGTAAAAATCTTAAGTTAATGCAGTTTTGATATAATGATATGTGCACCTTATACAAGTTATACAAAAATAAAAACTAGTTAATACATCTGCTAACCAAAGAGATATCTATAGGAGGGAACGTAGAAAATAAATGGAAAGAAATAAAAAGGTCTGTGCATGATACAGCAACACAAACTATAAGTAAGAAAAAAGTAGAAGCGAGAAAACTCTTGTTCAGGGATTTGCAAAAAATAGGAATCTCTCATAGGAATAGAGAAATTATTTACAGTCTATATAAAAACCAAAGCGTAGTAATTAGATTTGACAAAATAGAAAAGGAAGCTAAGATTAGAAATGGTGTTAGACAGGGCTCTGTACTATCACCTTGATTTTTAATGTTTATATTGAGGAAGTTTTAAACTTAGCTAGGGAGAGAAAAGAGATAGGTATTAGTGTACAGGGACAGAAAATAGACATGTTACGTTTTGTGGATGATATAAACATTATAGCAGAGTCTAGAAAAGAGTTAGGGGAGTTTCTAAATACTTTACATGAGATACTATAGTATAAAAATTAAGTCAGGAAAGACGAAGATATTGACAAGTGAGTTACAGCTTTGTTGTAATCCAAAATTAAAAATAGGTAATACCGAGTTAGAGAAGGTAGATAAATTTTGAAATTTAGGTAGTATAATTACAAACGACGGACCTAGCAGAAGGAATATAGTAACTAGAATAGGTTAAGCTAGAAAAATGTTTTTAAAAAAGAAGACTTAATAATAGCTAATAGTATTAGTTTAGATAACAGAAAAAGTTTCTTAAAGTCGTACGTATGGAGCGTTCTATTATACGCTAGTGAGACTTGGACAATTAAAGAGGTAGATAAGAAAAAGACAGAATCTTTTAAAACTTGGTATTATAGGAGAATGTTAAAGATTAGTTGGACAGATAAAGTAACAAATGAGGAAGATTATAGAAGGATAGGTGAGGAACCCTATATGTGGAAACAATGAAAGTTCAGGAGAGATAGAATTATAGGGCACCAGTTAAGAAATGAGGAACTATTTAGTAAAGTCTTAGATTATAGACTAACAAATAAAAATAGAGTAGGAAGACCTAGACAAAGCTATATTAGTCAAATAATTAGAGATCTAGGTTGTGAAGGATATGTAGACCTTTTTAGACTAACTCAGAATAGACAAGAATTTAGAGCTGCATCAAACCGACCTTAAGTAAATTCGACACGAAACAAAAAAAATAAATAAATAAAAGTCAGTTAACTAAACGTCACCATGACATAACTACAATTAGTTAGCGGTCTGGCAAGTTGGTAGCGATTCGTTGCTTAAGCCTTACTATAACATATAATTTAATAAACGCCACCATGAAATAACTCACGATTAGTTAGCGGTCTGGCATGTTGGCAGCGATTCGCTGCTTAAGAACATATAACTTAATTAACGTCTCCATGACGTAACTCACAATTAGTTAGCGGCCTGACATGTTGGCGGCGATTAGTTGCTTAAGCCTTACCATAACATAATCTAATAAACGTCACCATGACATAACTCACAATTAGTTAACGGTCTAGCATGTTGGCGCGATTCGCTGCTTAATCCTTACCATAACATATAAATTAATAACCGTCTCCATGACATAACTCAGAATTAGATAGCGACCTGGCATGTTGGAAGCGATTCGTTGCTTAAGTCTTACTATAACATATAATTTAATAAACGTTACCATGTAATAACTCACGATTAGTTAGCGGTTTGACATGTTGGCAGCGATTTGCTGCTTAAACCTCACCATAACATATAACTATATAAACGTCTTCATAACATAACTTACAATTAGTTAGCGGTCTGGCATATTGGCGGCGATTCATTGCTTAAGCCTTACCATAACATATAATTTGACACTTTTCCTTTCTTGGAGGGAATAACCAGGTAATATTTCATTTCCTTATAAATGGAAATCATTTATACATGTTGGAGTTCTTTAACAAACATCAGGTTGCTAATATCTATGTAGAGCCAGGTAGATAAGAAAAAGATAGAAGAGTATAGGAAGTCCCAGACCAAGCTATATTAGTCAAATTATTAGAAAGTTAGGTTGTGAAGGGTATGTAGAACTTTTTAGACTATCACAGAATGGAAAAAAAGTTAGAGCTGCGTCAAACCGACCTTAAGTATGGTTGAAAACAAAATGATGATGAACCAAAATTGCAGTAGGATAAATAAATGAAATTGCAGAATCAAACTTCATCTTGCTTCTGATTAAAGTTGTGCTAAGCTAAGCCCTTTATTGTGCTGATTATTATTTAGGAAACTCGTTCTCTATGATGTTAGCCGAAATTCCTCAGTTTTGCTAATATAATTAAGTTATTATACATAATATAGAAATAACACCTTACAAATTAAGATTTGGAGTTAAGCTTTTAGTAGCAGAGTTGTATCCTGGTAAGAAATAAAGTTGCGACGGCAACATTATCAGGAAGGGTTCCTGAACTTAACACTTTTAGTCTAATAGTACACTGAAAAAACGTTATTTAATTTTTAGAGATTTTGGAAAATGTCTATAGTACAAAATACACATTATTGGTCATGTGAAGTCACAGAGTTTATCTAAACTTAAAGTAGAAGATGCTGCTGATTCCCATGCCACTTACGGCAACGATTCCTTAATTTTATGTGGGATACGTATTTCAGAAGGACTGAAATGGATCGTTTGGTGTTATTATAGTAAACTGTTCAGCAGTAGCATATCTGCCACTTACTACTTTAAAAATAAACACGTATTCTCAAAGGCCAGACGTACTTTTATAGCCATCTATAAAATTTATTATGTAGTTTCGATTCAATTCTGTACTTCCACACTTAGTAGTGTTGGTGTTTTATCATCTGATGGCGGTTTTATTTACTTTTGCCATAGTACAGAGATTGTTTCGAAATTATATCATTATAATAGCTTCGATTACTTCATAGGGTTCTTGGAAACTATTTCACTCTAATGAGGCTTAACAAGCCGAAAGCGTCGGTCAGTGAATGTTTCCTCCCCTGTAAACTAATAAAGCTAATGTTTCGTTAATGGCTATATAACTACTAGCTCGATTTGTATTTGTCAATAGCTCTTATTATTTTCATAAGAGTTTGTTTACAGATACATCTTACTTTATACACTATTTCTTATTGCGGACTGCAAATACCTTGTCTTTTTTTTATTTGCATTGCCTTTGTGGCATGAACCCGGGTGTCGCCACGAGAAGGTTTGTTACGTTTGCAAATAAATTTTGCTGTAACATTCCGTAAATCTCAAAGGCCAGGCGTACTTTTATAGCCATCTATAGAATTTATTATGTAGTTTCGATTCAATTCTGTACTTCCACACTTAGTAGTGTTGATGTTTTATCACCTGATGGCGGTTTTATTTACTTTTGCCATAGTACAGAGATTGTTTCGAAATTATATCATTATAATAGCTTCGATTACTTCATAGGGTTCTTGAAAACTATTTCACTCTGATGAGGCTTAACAAGCCGAAACCGTCGGTCAGTGGATGTTTCCTCCCCTGTAAAGTAATAAAGCTAATGTTTTGTTAATGGCTATATAACTACTAGCTCGATTTGTATTTGTCAATAGTTCTTATTATGAGGTTTCCTTTAAATCGAGCCCCAGCGTTGGGTCATAATAATACTGTGTAATCTACCTGTTTATATCGAACCCCACAAATGGGGCGTCATATTTATTATGAAGTTTTCCTTTTGGATTCGCCCTACAAAAAGTATTAACTATCCTACTCTCCTCTTCATCTAACTCTAAACCATTTACGTTCAACCCAGTGTCATCCTCAGTGACCTTATAAATACTTATTGAGAGCAACTCTACGTCCCTTACCTTCACCAAACTCTTATCACAATTGATTACAATACCCATCTTCTTCATACAATCTACTCCTAGAATACTTTTAAATTTGAGTCCAGGAACGATGATAAACTCCTGCTCACAGCTTACCAATCTAATTTCTACCCTTAATATGACAATACTATTTACTACAGCAAACCTTTTCTTATTAGGAGCTGTTAAATGACTTCTTTTTATCGGCATAACTCTATTTTAAATTACAGATTGGATCTCCTTAACGAATTCCTCCGATACCAAACTCGCCTCCGCTCCTGAATCGAGCAACAATCCTACACACCTATTTAAAATTTTTATTTCAATCATCGGCAAACAAATTTTCTCTTCCTCTTCTGGTTCCGTCTCGTCCTCTATATTCATAAATTCGCGTGGATGTTCATATTTATAGATCTCAATTTCTAGTGGTCTATCTGGTTTTAAAAATCCTGCCTAGCTCTGGTCTCTCCACTAGGTCCTAATTGTGCTTCCACCACCTGCGCGAATGTCTTCCTACTAGTGTCCTGTCCCTCAGATCTCTCTCCATTACTCCCACTCGTCGACGTCCTATTTATTTCCAGCTAGCTATTTTGCGTCGGTACTCCCGATTTTGCAATAGCTCCACTAGTGCTGCTATTACTCCTAAAGTAATTTCCTCGTTGTCCCCAGTTGTTCCTGAAGTTTTGATTTTGATTTGTACCTATTTTTTTTTTTTTTTTTTTTTTTTTTTTTTTTTTTTTTTTTTTTTTTTTTTTTTTTTTTTTTTTTTTTTTTTTTTTTTTTTTTTTTTTTTTTTTTTTTTTTTTTTTTTTTTTTTTTTTTTTTTTTTTTTTTTTTTTTTTTTTTTTTTTTTTTTTTTTTTTTTTTTTTTTTTTTTTTTTTTTTTTTTTTTTTTTTTTTTTTTTTTTTTTTTTTTTTTTTTTTTTTTTTTTTTTTTTTTCCCCCCCCCCCCCCCCCCCCCCCCCCCCCCCCCCCCCCCCCCCCCCCCCCCCCCCCCCCCCCCCCCCCCCCCCCCCCCCCCCCCCCCCCCCCCCCCCCCCCCCCCCCCCCCCCCCCCCCCCCCCCCCCCCCCCCCCCCCCCCCCCCCCCCCCCCCCCCCCCCCCCCCCCCCCCCCCCCCCCCCCCCCCCCCCCCCCCCCCCCCCCCCCCCCCCCCCCCCCCCCCCCCCTTGCCCCACGTGACACCGCATGAGCTGGAAGAGCTCATCAGAAGAGCGAAAATCCGGAAGGCACCAGGTCCCGACGGCATCCCATCCAAAGCCGTCAAACTACTTCCGGTAAGAGCGAAAGCCATGCTACTGGCCTTACTTAACGCCATATTACGTCTGCGCCATTTCCCCACACCCTGGAAGTGCGCAGATGTAATTCTGTTACAGAAGCCTGGGCAGTTTGCGACCTTCCCGCAAAACTACCGCCCCATCAGTCTGCTACCGGTTCTCGGCAAGATAGCGGAGGATGTCGTACTTCGACGGCTACGGGACGAAGTCGAAGAGCGAGGGGGCATCCCCAACGAGCAGTTCGCCTTCAGATACGGCCATTCAACTGTTCACCAGATCCTGCGTCTCGTGGAGTTCGTCACCGATGGGTTCAACAGGAAGCAGTCAACCGGCGTCATCTTCCTTGATGTTTCCAAGGCCTTCGACCGAGTGTGGCATCAAGGACTTCTCTACAAGCTTCTAGATTTGGATATCCACCGAGGACTGGCAAGACTCGTCGCATCTTTTCTAGACCAAAGAAGATTCCGAGTGAAGATAGGCAGCTCCCGTTCATCAGCCCGACAGATGGAAGCCGGCGTGCCTCGGGGCTCGCTACTTTCACCACTGCTCTACTCGCTCTTTACACGCGACGTTCCAAAGACTAGCGACACCCACCTGTCTCTCTACGCCGACGACACCGCCGTAGCCACCAGATCGCTAGCCCCGAGGTTAGTGACAATAAGACTCCAGGAAACCGCCACAGCCTTGGAGAGATGGTACCGAACCTGGCTGATCAACGTCAACCCGGAGAAGAGCAACGCCGTACTCCTGACAAAGAGGAAGCACCAACCAGACAAGGACATCGAGATCTTCAACGAAGCCATCCCGTGGAAGACGCAGGCCAAGTACTTGCGAGTAACCATTGACCGAAGACTCACCTGGGAGCCCACATCGTCAACACCGCCTCCAGAGCCAACGCAGCAACAGCCAGCCTGTATCCACTACTGAACAGAAGAAGCCAGCTCGACATCGCCAACAAGATCAGGCTCTACAAGACCGTCATCAGACCGACCATGACCTACGCATCGGCAACGTGGGGCTACGCAGCCAAGTGCCACATCAAGAGGCTGCAGACCGTCCAGACGAAGAACCTACGCATGGCACTTGACGCCCCATGGTACGTGAGGAACGACCAGCTCCACTCCGACGTCAACATCCCAACGATGGTGGAATTCATCAAGGCAGCTGCAAGGAAGACCTTTGATGGAATGACTCTTCACGACAACCCCCTCATCAGGACAGCCGTGGACTACGACGAGACCGCACCGACGAAGTATAGAAGACCCAAGACCGTAGTTATAGATTAGCATAGTTTAGTTTATAAATGCAGTATCTTAAGTCGGCTGTCACTAGGACAGCAAGTAAACACTTATTTCTTTCGCAATAGTCAGATCAAAAATGTAAAACTTTTTCCAAATTTCAATCCCAAAAACCAATTAGATTAAGAGTAAAAATTTGTTAATTGAAACTCAATAAAGAATATGTCAATGTCAATGTCAATTAATTATTAAATATACAACCTCTCGAGAAATGGTAAATATATAAATAAAAAGTATTATATTTTCTGCCTTAAAGCTGTTTCAATACAAAGGCATATCTGCACAATAGTGCACTTAAAACTAAACCTATTAGCAAAAATATCAAGGGGTACTAAATAATTAACTTTAATATTAAGAGTGGTATTAGCTAGGAAGAGTTAGAAGCTGCTCTTGAAATGGAAAAGTCCCTAACAGAGGGTTACGGTATGAAAATTAACAAAACTAAAACTAAAGTACTAGTATGCAAAGAAGGGAAAAATAAATCAAAAGCAAGAATACAAATTGGTAACACGAACTTACAAGAGGTTAAGGGATTCTGCTACCTAGGAAGCCAAATAACGCAAGATGGAAAAAGAGCAAAAGATATAAAACAAAGATTAGCACAAGGTCGTGCTACATTTAACAACAAAAAGCAACTACTGTGTTCAAAGACAACAAACATAGAACAAAGAAAAGATTGCTTAAAACATATGTGTGAGGCACAGCACTGTACGGCTGTGAAACCTGGACAGTAGGGGAAGCGAACAAGGAAAAGGTAGACGCCTTTGAAATGTGGTGCTACAGACGTATGACGAAGATATCATGGACAGACAAAGTTAAGAACGAAGAGGTACTAAAAATCGTAGGGAAAGAAAAATACATGTGGAAAACAGTAAAATATAGGAGAGGTAGGATGATAGACCACATACTACGGCATGAGGGAATAGTACGGAATATATTAGAAGCAGAGATAGGAAAAAAGAGAAGTAGAGGTAGACCTAGATTAGACTACTGCACACAAATAGTGAAAGATGTAGGCTGTATGAATTTCAGGAAAATGTGTAAGCTAGTTCAGAATAGAAATCAATGGAGATACACATCCAACCAGTCCCAAGATGGATAAATCAATGACGAAGAAAGTCACTGTACCTAAACATGATGATTATTATAAGCAACTACAAGTATTGGTTGGGCAATTTTCTCGAATAATGTTAATGGTGTGAAAGGATTTTATGGAAAACTATTCATTCGGCAAATGTCTAAGTGTTGGGGATCTTGGCAGCCACAGGCTGCTTAACCCCCGTCACTAAATCTTGGTGATATAGGGCATAAAATTAGAAAACAAGAAAAGGGGAACCGAGCTGTGTACAGGCTGTGTGAGAATTTCAGGAAACTGTGTAGGCTAGCTCAGAATATAAATAAATGCAGGTACGTGTCCAACCAGTTTTGAGACGGAAAACCAGTGACGAAAAAATAAGCGCCGACAGATCTGATGATTATTATAAACAACTACATGTGTTGGTTGTGAAATATCTGCAACTAATGTTGACTATGCGAAAAGATATATTGGAAAAATATTAAATCGGTAAATGTTCAAGTGCTGGGGGAACTTGGCAGCCACTGCCCCCCCGCTTTCTAAAACCACTGTATATCGAAGAAATAAGGTATATAATTGTAAAACAATAGAGGGGACCGAACTGCATCTAACAAGATAGAACAGCGCCTATGATGAAAGACAACAAACATAGAAACAAGAAGAAAATTGCTGAAAGCATATGTGTGAAGCACAGCACAGCACGTCTATGAAATACGGGCAGTAGGAATATCAGACAGAAAAACGGTAGCAGCCCTTTGGAATGCTGTGCTTCAGATGTATGAGGATGATACCAAGGACAGACAAAGTTAATAAACAAATAGGTTATAAAAAATGTAGGGGAACAAGAATATTTGTGGAAAACAAAATAGGAGAAATAGAAGGGCAGAATACGTTCTAAGGCATTTTTGGGGAATAGTATGGGATATATTACAAGCAGAGATAGGAAAAAGGAGGTTGATGTAGACCTAGATCAGATAGTGATAGATGCAGACTGTGCAAATTTCAGGGAAATGTATAGGCTAGCTCAGAATAGAAATCAATGGAAGTACGCATTCAACCAGTCCCAAGATGGAGAAATCAATGACGAAAAAAGTAACTGTATCTAAACATGATGATTACTATAAGCAACTACAAGTATTGATTGGGCAATATTTTCGAATAATCTTAATTGTGTGAAAGGATTTACTGGAAAACTATTAATTCGGTAAATGTCTAAGTGTTGTGGATCTTGACAGCCACAGGCTGCTTAACCCCCGTCTCTGAATCTTGGTGAAATAGGACATAAAATTAGAAAACAAAAAAGGTGAACAGAGCTGTATACAGGCTGTGTGAGAATTTCAGGGAACTGTGTAGGCTAGCTCGAATATAAACAAGTGCAGGTACATGTCCAACCAGTTTTAAGACGGAAAACCAGTGACGAAAAAATAAGCGCAGATAAATCTGATGACTATTATTAACAACTACATGTGTTGATTGTGAAATATCTGCAACTAATGTTGACTGTGCGGAAAGATATATTGGAAAAATATTAAATCGGTAAATGTTCAAGTGCTGGGAGAACTTGGCAGTCACAGTATAAGGTATATAATTGTATAACTATAGAAAGGGCCGAACTTGCATCTAACAAGAAAGAACAGCGCCTATGATGAAAGACAACAAACAAAGAAACAAAAAGGAAAATTGCTGAAAGCATATGTGTGAAGCACAGCACAGCATGCCTTTGAAATACGGGCAGTAGGAAAAGCAGACAGAAAAACGGTGGCTTCCTGGCTTCCTGTGCTTCAGATGTTATAGAAATAGTGGGGAACAAGGATATCTGTGGAAAAAATAGGAGAAATAGAAGGGCAGAATACGTTCTAAGGCATTTTTGGAGAATAGTATGGGATATATTACAAGCAGAGATAGGAAAAAAGAGGTAGATGTAGACCTAGATCAGATAGTGATATGCAGACTGTGCAAATTTTAGGGAAATGTGTAGGTTAGTTCAGAATAGGAAACAATAATGGTACGCGTCTAACCAGTTCCTGGACTGAACACCTAAAGATGATGATTAAGAGTAGTAGATAAATTAAGTACAAAATATAATAAAAATAGTACAAAAATGTATTGAACATTGCAAATATTACCGTACTTGAATGAAGGCGATGCGTATTGATTTCAGTATGGGCATCGTATTAATAAAATGACTAATAAATAAATTGAAAATCATCTTGCGAATGACTGTAGAAATAGAAGATCCCGAACACTACTACCTTGTCAGTTTCAAGCGAGAAATAGAACGTGCAAAATTATAGGGGGCAGTTTCTTATCAGACATAATAGGTTTAAGCGTTTAACCGAACTAGTGATATATAGTTAGTTACATTGTATGAGAGATTACAATAATTTAAGCAACATTTAAATGAAAGTGCTAGTTCATTTTCAATCATGATACGCTTAGTGATTAAACTGGTAAGCAAACAACCTTTAAGAAGCAAAAATTACATTTATTATGTTGTGGATTATGTGCAATAAGTTGAAGAACAATTTAGACATCTGTTCAGAATACAAATAAACCCTTATTTCATCAAGAAGTAAAATCAAGCAAATGTTAACTATTTAACAAAATGAGGGCCAAATTACTGAACATACTTTGAACAATAATACACCTAAAAGGATTTCTTGTAATTGTTAATTTCAAGAATAATCTCCCTCCTTCAGTCAGGGTTATAGTTGTTGCAAGATAAATTCTTAGGATTGATTAAATCGTTAGAATGCAAATAAAACAGCCTGGAAGCTGATAAAAGTAAGTTTGATATAAATAGGTAAGACTTTAATTTCATGGACAGTCTAAAGCAACAATGATCTATTCTTTAGATGATGAATCCGCTAATATGATTTGTAATAACATATTATTTGAATTTTGAATTTTTATTTAAATAAGTTTATAACGCGTGTTT
Organism: Platerodrilus igneus; assembly: GCA_036346225.1. Taxonomy (NCBI): domain Eukaryota; kingdom Metazoa; phylum Arthropoda; class Insecta; order Coleoptera; family Lycidae; genus Platerodrilus; species Platerodrilus igneus. Next base: position 544,399 of record JARFIW010001361.1, read on the forward strand.
CGTTATGTTAAATAAAAACCGGATGAAAAAGAGAAAATTAATTATGATCGGACTAAATAAATACGAATGTGCCCTGTATATTCTGATTTAATGAATAGTAGTGTTCATTAAGCTTAACAGTTTGATAATTTTGAGTCTTGTAAAGGGAATTCAAGCAATTAATTTAAAACCACAAAACCATATGCATATTTTTTCGAATAATACATATGTGAACGTAACTCTGGTCCATAAATTATTTAAAACCTGCAAAAAATTTCAATCGTTCGTGATATAAAGTTGTATATATAAATGTAAGCCGAGTTATCAATCGAGTAAGTAAGTAAACAAAATAATTATATAACTAAGTTTTTACAGCTTGGTCATTATATTTTAAGATTTTCTAGAACAACACAAAAAGTAAATACCAGTGAAATCATTGGTATATATGTTCCATACCATAATTATCTCAAATGTAGGAGAGATTAAAATTAAACAAAATTAAAGTTACGGGGACATACGTGTAGTTAAAAAAAAAGTACCCTCCAGACAAGATAATAACAATATCAATACAATACGGACGTTTATTTAATAAAACTAACCAACATCAGATTATCAAGTATCTCAATAAACAACCCAAACATAAACACAATGTAAAAAAGTTTTCAACGTATTCATTTGCAGGATTGTTGAATACGCACAATAGCAATATTTACGTATTTTTTACGGGTAACCATAAATTCAATAGGATGACTATAACATGGCATAACACCTTCAAAAATATGAAGAGTGAGAAGAATATGACGAAACTTAGATAGTCAGTGGCAAACAACTAATTAATGAGTCGCGATTCAGTAACAAGAAAATCTGTAAAAGGTTATATATAAAGGAATTTGAATCACCCCATTGGCTATGAGTACAGTAATCGGAAGTTCAACGTGGTGATCCTCGGTAAATCGACAGAAACCCGATGTTTAATTTAAAAAGTTTAGCTGCATACCACCTTGGTGGGAAATAAAATAATTATTTTGATATGGATTCCAGTTGGTGAAATGGATGTATGTTTTTGTTCAAATTGGGACTTAGTTGTAAGTGTTGTAGATAATTGCAAATTGCTCTTTCCTTTTATGCTGGCATGCAGTTATGAAACCTGTTTAGCTGGACTTTAAGAGTGAAAACTTCTCGCCTAGCCGCCTCTCTATTATCGTGAAAAGCTCCAACGGCTTTTCGTTTCCCCTGAATTACGACAACAAACACGTTAAAATACTTGGTAAATATTTACAACGGCCGACCGTCCCTGCTATTTATTAGTGGAAACTAGCCTCAACTGCAAATCGATTCTCATTGTATTCATGCCTTCAAACTAAAATAAACATCTTTTATCTCCCTTGTTCGTATAGTCATTTTTCACACATATGCTTCCACCAGCTGAATATTTGACCTACCTAATACATATTTGTCGCACGTATATCTGTATTGTCCAATCATCTCGCCAATTTCTCTCCATTGCATTCAACCGATCTGTGTCTGCTTATAATTTTCCTAGAAATTATTGATTTGGCTGCCCTTTCCAAAATAAGTCTGTGTCACTTCCCTCCTATACTACATCTATAATTAAATCTCAAAATATCTTGTTTCTCACTTGGATTCATGCGTTTCTGCTCCGTCCTTGTTCTCCCATGACAGTTTGTTTTAGGTTTTCTCCTATACTACCTTTATGATTAAAATCGACATCTTATACAAACATATTACGTCTTCGTCATACTTATATGTTCTTTGTTCTATCCTTGTTGTTTATTGACTATACTAGCTTCCCACGGTCACTTTCCTTCTTGTAGCACATTAATTTTTATGGGCTTGTTTATCGTAGCGTGTTATCTTGAAATATCACCCCCTTTTAGTTTGTACATTATGCTTTAAAACGTTTCTGGTTTTACCCTTCAAAATAATCCTACTCTAACGACTATGAAAAGCTTTTCTGTTTTTGTATACTACCTTAATTAAATTAAACGTGGTATTTTTACCTCGTTGTTTATAATTCTTATTGCCCTATCCTACTATTGTAGAGACTTTGACTTGAAAATAGGTACACGTTTGTTGTATACTGATACTAAATATTACACTTCAATTCGACAAAATAGAATAATCCATTGGCGTAGAATAAGGATGGTTGTCGAACAATTTTGATCTATACTTTTTGCACACCCTGTATTTCATAAAAATTGAAACTCATAATTATTCCTGATACAATTTCCCACAAAAAAGGTACTCTTGGGTAATTTCTGTAAAGCTTTCCATTTTCGAGATATTTTTAATTAAATCATACTCAACTCATGCATGAAAACAACGTACTATTAATTTTTTCAAAAATGCAATGGTTTATTTTATTTTATCAGATTACCAATGATCTCAATAAACAAGCCAAACATAATCACAATGTAAAAAAGTTTTCAACATATTCATTTGCAGGATTGTTGAATACACACAATAGCAATATTGAAGTATTTTTTACGGGTAATCATAAGTTCAATAGGAAGACTATAACATGGCATACAACTTTGAAAAATATGAAGAATGAGAAGAAAATACAAAACTTAGATAGTCAGTGGAAAGCAACTAATTAATGAGTCGCGAGCTAGTAACAGAAAATCTGTAAAAGGTTATTTATAAGGGAAGTCAAAGAACCCCATTGGCTATGAGTATAGCAATTGGGAGTTCGACATGGTGATACGCGGTAAACCGACAGGAACCCGATGTCTAATTTGAAAAGTTTAGCTCCACTCCACCTTGCTGGGAAATAAAATACTTCTTTTTGATATGGATTCCAGTTGGTGAAATAAATGGATGTATGTCTTTGTTTAAATTGGGACCTAGTTGTAAGTGTTATAGATAATTATAAATTGCTCTTATGTTTTATGCTGGCTTGCAGTTATGAAACCTGTTTAGCTGGATTGTAAGAGTGATAAGCATCCTCGGGTATTGTAGCTTGTAGTATTTACTTTATTAGATTAGCGAAGTCTGGGCATTAGAATTAAAGTTAACAAGGTGAAGTATGTGGTTATATTGCTCTAGATAAATAGAAAAGCTGTGACCAATCGAAAATGACTGATTTATGTAGTTTCAAATCCTGTATTCGTACAGCTTCACAAGACGATTGTTGTGTTACTTGTATTAAAATGTTATGCGAACATTTTTCACAAAAATACGCCCTTGTTCGGAAGAGAGGTAAAATGTAGGCTGCGTGTGTGGTCTTGTCACGTACGTTGACGATTCATGCCTGGTTCGGAACAGCAAAGGTTCTACAAAATTTTAAATTTCCTGGTAAAAACGAACCCGGGTGGAGCATTGGAAAATCAGATATAGAGTAGAAGATTGAAATTGCACCTATTTAATTTCTACATTTACAGCTTTTACCATTTCCTTTTATTGTTTCTCTAAGCACCCATTCTCACACCATTGTAGTCATAAGGTGCTCTTTCAAGTTGTTATGGGATTCCCGTCCCTTCTAGACAATTTCAAATTTAATAATTTAATTCTTCATTTACACGTAACAAGTAACGTCCAAGTAATTTAAAAAGAGGAAATAATCGTTGTTCTCTCATTATTCAAGTTTTTCATACAACCTTGAAGCAAGTTTATATACTTTTTGTCTTCTTTCCTTTTACGATTATATTTACCGTAAATATTCTGATAATCCTTGCAGTGTAAACCTACTTTTAGAATAGATCAACTATATCTAGACAAGGTTCGGGACCTAAAAGTAACGCCAGGCTTAAACTATATCAAACTTAATTAAAATGTTATGGACGGAGTGCCATAAAAATACTAGAAACTAGTTCCAGTTGCGTATTGTTGCATGAGCCTGTATCTTACAGGTTCTTGCAAGCGCTTTTGACAAAACATTTTATTGTAGATTATGGGATTTCTAATTTCTGGACTTCGTTTCCATATTGCAAAATTTTTCTCTAAATAGGGATCTGAACGATAATCCCTACATGTAGCTCCTACTACCGATTTCGAGGTTAAAACAAACTACCCTTTGTAGGTAGTCGAGCTTTCGTATAAACTGAAAACAAAATCTGAATATTTCATATAATTCAATGTTATTCAGGCAAAAAAGCTAAAGCTTCGATCCCTTTTATAGAATTTGTATCCGCAGGTGCTTGAAACCTACACACATACCAAATAAAGCATGACAGTTGATCATCATTTATCACTTCAACCTGCGTATTATACATATTATTACCTTTTGCGCTTCATAATATTTCAAAAAGGGTTTTAAATCAAATGGATGCTGTAAATTCTTTGTTCTGCTGTTTTAGAACGAAGAAAAGAAGGCAAATTTCAAATCCCAGGGGCGCTCGCTTTGTTATTGTCGCCGTTGGTTACTGCCAATGGAAAATCTTTACTTTAAGGAATATATGAACGTGCTTGTAGCTGTTTACCTAAAAAATCCATATCTTTTTCTATATACATTTCCATGAACTATAATTCTGTCTGCAAAATCTATAGAAGGAATGGTTCGCTACTCTCTTTCTGGTGTGTGCATAGTCATTGCAAGGCTAGTCGAATATATTAAAACTTACTCAGTTCATTATGAAGAAAATTGGTTAATCAACAAACTCCTTTGAGAATAGAAGAAATACTTGCGAAACACCTAGCTTGCGTAACTGACTGTAAATTTCAGTAATATGAGCCCCTGTAAAAGCGTTTAACGCTTTTTCATAAATATATTAAGAAAGTTAGAAGCAAGTTAAGATTGAAATTTTTTACTAACTTTGTTTGCTAGTAAATTCCTAGCGCCTACTTCATTGCGCTTGGGATGTCAGCTTTATTGTTCTAAACTTTCAGTTGACTTGAAATGCAATGCCTCTACTTTGAATATTGTTTAATTTTTATCGATTAAATTTAAGTCATTCAAAAATTAGAGCCTAACCAGCAGGTTGCTTTAAATTCTATTTTCTGTTGAAAAGGTTTCAAGTTTCGTTAGTTTCCCTTTAAGCTCTTATTTAAGTATAATATTAAAGTTACTGTGATAATACACGATGGGTTTGACTATTTTACTTAAAGAATATTCGAAAAAGTTTCGTTTATGTGATTTGTATATTTATACATATTGTAGTGGGCTACTGTTAACGCGTTTCACTAATTTAAAACAAGTAATAACAAAAGTCTTTTCACAAGTTTAATTAACAGTATATGCCTTATTTAAAGATGCTTCCAGTCCAATTAACAATGAAGCACTATCACACTAATGCTATTGACAAGCACGAATATCTTCTTAAACTAATTCCTTAACCATAAGTCTTCTTTTGCAACACTTCAGATCGTAAGAAAATCAGCCATTAAAAAAACCGCGTATGCCTTATTAATTGAAAAAAAGCTTTAACCATTGAAACTGCTTTACCAAACAGTAATGTTAAAAGGTTAATTTAAATCCATGTGATGGATGATATTCACAACCAATATCTCCAGTTTTCACTTAATAATCAAACGCGTACTTGATATTTTTTAAGTATTTAGAATGCCATTGTAGTAATGGTTTCCAACATTAAATAAAACTAAATTTTGTACCTAAATTAACTCTGCAAATAAAGAGTATTACAGATTGTTAAAAGCAAACCTCGTATAAACAATCAACGAAAAAATCACTTAGAGAACCAAGTTTTCTCAATTTCTCAATTTCGACGGCAATTCTAAGATTGTAGTCTTAAAAGATACACGGACATGCTTTATATTCGTTCAGAAAACATTCCATACACGCGCAGGCGTAAAAAGACACCGATGCGACTCTGATTAAAACGACACATAGGTATTTATAATAAAGGAGTTTCAACACCTGAATATAATATCCTACAATATATGCAAGTATAGCCTGAAAACTTCTTAATTGATCCATTTTTAATAATAGAACCTTAGAAGATATAATGTAGTCAATTATGGCAATTTAGATCAAAAATACTGAAAATTGAATTATGTGTTACAACACTTTTCTCAGGTACGTTTTATTTTCAACATATTTGCCCGTTTCCCAGATTCTATAATACTCCGTATGTATACTGGCATTATGATTCCTTAACGATTATCATACAAAGTTGACCAATAGTTATCCAGCCCAGGTTTTAGTATGGTTATTTCCCTAAAGCAGAAAACGTAAAAAAAGATTTCCGGTTGAAAGTTAAGATATGTGTATTTTTGATATTCCAATTACTTACAACCACGTACAGCCCTTACCCGAATAACACCTACCTCATACATTCTGGTCCAATCACTGCTTCATACTCTTATTCACTGAACGCTTAAACTCCGACTCCAATGCCTAATTAATATCAAGGATGTACCTATCACTAAATTTAAAAATAGAGAGAAATATTTTTAAGTTGTAAAGCCTGATAGGATTTGTTTATTGGGATTGGTATTTCATTATTGATTTTGCTGTTGCCCTCATTGTTCACTGTTGCATTATAGATTAACACTATTTTTCAAGTTGCATCCTACCCTTTTCTAGCTGCCATTGAAGTAATACATGCACGACAGAGTTAAGTTTCACTCTAACACAGCTATTGTTAACCGTTATAGGTCACGTTGAGAAACAAACAAGTTACATGAAAAAAATCTCAGGGAGGTATAAACACACCTTGGTAACGTTGGTTCTATATATGTTAACGATAATGTGTAGAAACCGTTAATGTCCACATTACCTAGGTAGTGTGCATATTACCTGGACCACTCAGTTAATGTGCAAAATTTCCTACATAATTACACTCTTCTACACATTACCTAGGTAATATGTACAATAACGGCATGCCGCCAAATAAACTGCGAAATCATAATTATTTAGTTAGAGCGAGATTCAAAATGGAGCTTCCTGTTCGCCCTTGCATCCCACTTTTCACCTTTAGGTACGGCTTTGTGTCGCCAGTATTTGTTTGCATTGCATTCGAGTACATCGCGTTAGCGTAGCGCTCGGGTCCTTTTTCTTTTGTAACATTGACTATTTAGTTTGGCATTCCTGTTTGTTATCAGTGCGCTAAAACATTACAGTCACAATGCAAGCAACTAGTCGAGATCAGGTAAGCATGAGAGACAAATTCAACACGTTACTTCTGAGTAAAGATTTGAAATATAACAGTGTTTTACTAACGAAGCATAGCTATTGCGCAATAATAGAAGATATGAAGCGTATTAAAACTACAGAACAGAAGGAATCGTTCCGGGATTACCAGATCATCGAACGGTACGACCTACTGACTTTACAAGGTTATGATAAACTTATCGAACCTTTAACTGAAAATCAAAACGGCGTTAAGCTGTTTGTCCACACAGACGAGTTGTTGACATATTATATTCAACACATTTATCAATCGGTCATGGCGAAAGGACAGGATGGTAAAGGAAATAAATAAGCGTTACAAAAATACAACCCAGGCTCATATAAAATTGTATCTAAGTTTATACGAGTCTTGTCAAAAAAAAACAAAAGCGAAAATAAAGGAATTGTTGTAAAACCAATGATATCCCCTCACTTTAACAGCAGATGCCAAATCGATTTATTAGACTATCAGTCCCAGCCCGACGGAAAACTTAAATTTGTCCTTGTATAAATACCAAGACCACTTGACAAAATTTGTGGTTTTGAAACCGTTGACATCTAAGCGTGCCGACGAAGTGGCATACAATGTACTAGACATTTTTCTTCTCCTGGGGGCTCCATGTATTTTACAATCCGACAATGGTCTCAAGTTTTGCAATCAAGTATTGGAAAGTCTAAAAGAAGTGTGGCCAGAACTAAAAATAATTCATGGCAAGCCTAGACATAGCCAAAACCAAGGCAGTGTCAAACGAGCAAACCCAGATATCGAGAAAATGATAACTACCTGGATGGCCGACAACAAGACTGATAAATGGATTGAGAGAATGAAATTTGTTCAATTCATGAAGAATCGGGCTTACCATTCTGCAATTAAACGTAGTCCTTATGAAGCGATAGTTGGCTGCAGTGCTAAAGTTGGCCTATCCTCATAATTCATACCTTACATGTGATTTTCCAATGCTTCACCCGAAGGTACTACATTGGCCAGGAAGGAGATTTTTACCTTGAAAATTTGGAATTTTGCTGAATCCTTGCTGTTCCAAGCAAGGTAGGGATCTTTAACGTGTGTGACAACACTCACACATGGGACCTCCATTTTACCTCTTACCCGAACGAGGGTGTATTTTTGTGAAAAATGCTCGCCTAACATTTTTCTAGCGGACCGTGTCAAAATTTGAACCCGGGACCTTGCGCATAGTAGTCACATTATTCATACCCCAAAATGTACTTTACACGGTGCAAAGTGAAGAGGATCTAGAGGAACTCAGCGCTACACAACAAGTGGCAACTACGGAGCGCTTTGACAATACATCCACTTGCAATCCCTAGATCACAGATTCAGGAAGGACATAGAACTGACCCTCCTCAAGACCATTTAACGGCAGATGAAACTCTACTTTGCAGTGTTTGCTCCAAAATAACATCAGGCGCCCATAGTTGCTATAAATGTAGCATGTCTCTGCATGCCATCTGTGGTGAAACCGATGGCTTGGAAGAAGGTTTAAGCAAAAACTTACTGTGCAGAATCTGTAAAAATCATCTTGATCAAAACATACAACGAGTAAAAGCCAAAGAAGGCTTGGAAATACAAGCAAAAAAAATGCTAACAGTGTCTGACGCCAATCACTTAGCTGCTAAGGACGGTGACTCCTTAAGAGTAAAGGTTCCAGCTGTGGATCAAACAAAAACAGATGGCCATTCAGTTCTAACTGTAGTTCTTAGTAAAACAAACGACGGATTTTACAAACTTGGCACTAGAACTGGTGTTCTAAAGCAGTTGTACGCTAGATCCCATTTCAGTGTTTGTAAAGAACAATTTATTTCAAAAGATGACGTTCCTAAGTCGAAGTGTCTTTGCGCACTACTAAAACTAGCCAGTTTCTTCATTCTGGTCAAGGTTTTAAGAAGTGTGGGTGTAAAACTAAATGCGCTACAAAGAAGTGTGTATGTCGTAATAACAAACTACTGTGTAATTCAAAGTGTCACCAGTCCTAAGATTGTACAAATAAATAATTTCTGTTTTAGGGTTTTAAACTTTATTGTAATTAGCTTTCTAAACATGTTTACCTAAATAATTATGTAACATATTTTCTCACTCTATTTCATGTTCCGATATGTTACAAAATAATCTGCCGTACGTATGTTGCAATTAGATACCACATACTTTGTAACTAGATATGGATGGATATAAATTGCATTAATACAGTACACTACAATGTTACGTCAATTTGAAGGTAATTCTTTTTCAGATGTTTGTTATGACCAGCTGTCTAAAATTGTGCTCAATAAATAAATATCAAATGTAGAATATTTCTGTTTTGTTTAACCAGGCCGTGTTGTCCAAGAAAATATTACCATTATTATTATAGCGGTGGTGGGCCTCACTCTATCTGAACCACTATTGTATATTTTATTACGTTTGCACATTAACTAGAGATCGGTGGATAATCTGTAGACTACCTAAGTAATGTACAGATTGCCTAGGTAATGTGGATACAAGGCAACGGTTTTGCACTCTAACGTATCTGCTTAGGTAATCTGCAGATTACCTAGTTGATTCGAAGATTAACTGATTTTCGCACATTATCGGTAACATATATAACTGAAAATTCTACTGAATTACATCCAAAGAAGTTTTTAATCACTTTTGACATGTGTGTATAGATATAAGTAGAAATAAAATATACTACATACTAATTGGTTTAGGATTGATTCCCACTTTGTGGTGATCCTTACTTGGATGCAGGATATCACCACTGTGATGTGATATTAAGTATTAAGATTCTTCTACTTTTATGCAGATCCTGATTTTATTGATGACTTTTTACATTTTTATTGTTTGACATAAGCTCCTATTAAGCTAAATATCAATAATTTAAATAGACTGTAGTAAGTAGGCCGGGCCGCACCTCAGTCAATGCATGCAAATACATACACTGATGTTTGCAAGTATGTAGACCAATGACCGCACAACACAGATAACAGTAGTACTAAACATACCGGCGGCGTTGAAATTACCTAGTTTCAACAAACTAACAACGTAAATTCAATATTGCAACAAAGCAAATATTGTGTTCAAAAACGACAACATAACTAGAGTATATAAAATTGCATAATCTCAAAGCAACATTTGAGAAATTTTAAGTACTTAATTATAGATGAACAACAATAGCAATCGTCTAAAATTGCGAACGAACATTAATAACTAATCGACAGGTAAAACACTCAATTTAGTTATTGCGCGTTTCACAATGCCACCTGTAGTCAAGACGCTCACCACTCTCGCTATACCGTCTTTACCTGGATGGACGTCTGTAATTCTGCCTATTGCCCACTGCTGAGGCGAACTGTTGTCGTCTCGAAGTATTACCAGACTACCAACAAGGCTGTTGGTTTCCTTTTTAAATTTCCATTTGGTTCGCTGAAGAAGGTTGTGTAAATAGTCTCTCTTCCAACGAGCCCATATATCTTGCGTCAATTTTTGTAGTTGTTAAAATTTAGATAGTTTATTGATTGACACATCAAGCACGTCAACTTGAGGTGCTGCATTAAGAGGCTGACCAATTATGAAATGACCGGTTCAAGGTCATTTGGTTCAGAGGATAGGGGTACGATAGGTCGCGAATTTAATATCGCTTCCACTTGTATTAATATTGTGAGAAAGTTTTCATAAGTATAAGATTTACTTAACAATACACGCTTGAGATGATGTTTCAGTGATTTTACTGAAGCCTCCCACAATTCACCAAAATGTGGTGATCTGGCAGGTGTAAAATGCCATTGCATTTGGCTAGTGACAAAGTAATTTCGAACTGGCTGACTGCTTAGGATTTTGTAAATTTCCTTGAATGCATTGTTTGCGCCGATGAAATTAGATCCATTGTCGGAATGCAGATTGTTGCACATGCCTCGTCTTGATACAAAACGCTTAAATGCTGCGATAAAACATTCAGATGTGAGTTCGGTTACTAATTCAACATGAACTGCTTTTGTAGTAAAGCAAATAAAAATACAGACGTAGCATTTTAATATTTTTTATTTTGAAATTTTTCGTCTTTCAATAAAAAAGGTCCAGCATAATCGAGTCCGCAGTTTGAAAATGGTCGAGAAGATTTAACTCTAGGTGCGGGTAAGTTACTCATTTGGTTGCTGCTACGCGGTGGATCAGCCTTATAGCAAATTATACAATTTTGAATGACGCTTCGCACAGCGTTGCGTCCGTCCAAGGGCCAAAATCTCTGTCGGATAAAGGATAAAGTAGCTTCATAGCCGAAGTGAAAATTACGCTCATGCGTGTAACGAATTAGCAGTGTTGTGAATGGGTGGTTTTTAGTAATTAATATAGGATGTTTAAAATTAAATGACAAGTCAGAGTGTGCTAATCTGCCGCCTACCCGGAGTATTCCACTGCTATCAATAAATTTGGTTTAATGAGTTCAAGTTGCTATTTGGCTTCACTGATCCGTTTAATTTCAAGTTCTGTAAATCGTCTGCAAAGCACTGAAGCTGCATTGTCTTGATTAAAATTATCTCAGTATTTTGCCATTCGCGACAAGTAATTTGCAAGGAGTCAAGCTTAAATGTTTTCTTTAGTTTTTGCCGTTTGGTAAAACGCAAGCAGTATGATAATACATGTATTAATTTTATGTAGCTCAAAAATCTATCAAAATTATCGATACAAGATGAAATAGATAATAAAATAGTCTTAAGATTAAGTTCAGGGTGGTCTGAAGGAATTTGTGAAAAGCTTGTAATGTGATAATCTTGCGGCCAACAATCCGGATGCTGTGATAAAAACGTTGGACCGTGCCACCATTGAGAAGAAGTTTGTAAGTCGTTGGGATTCATTCCCCTCGAGAGTATGTCAGCGGGATTGTGAATAGATGAGATATGGTTCTTATTATTTATGGTAGGGATATTTTGAATCTCCGCAATACGGTTGCACACGGAAACTTCCCACGAGCGAGGTTCCGCACTTAGCCATGAAAGGACTATTGAAGAATCTGTCCAATAATATGTTAAAGAAATATTCAACTGCAGCGATGAGGTTACCCCTTTAACTAGTTGTGCTAGAAGAAGCGCTCCAGAGAGTTCCAGCCTGAGAAGGGTGAGCACCTTAAGGGGACCACTCGAGATATAGCGCCCAATAAAGTGACTTGTATATTGCCGGTGCAATTTTCCAATCTTGTGTAGACACATGCGCCATAAGCTTGCATAAATGCATCACAGAAACCATGCAGTTGGTTATTAATAGGATCCTTTAATAGGGCATGTCTTGGAATTTTTATAATGTTGGGATTTGGCATTAGGCTATAGAAGTTAATCCAGTGTTTATAAAGATTGACTGGTACGGGATCGTCCCAATTAAGTTTAGCTAGCCAAAGCTGTTGCAGTATAATTTTTGCCTAAATGATGATTGGACCAAGAAGACCAAGACGGTCGAGTATTTGAGATATGGTTGAAAGAATACATCGTTTAGTAACGGAATTGGACAAGTTGAAAGGTATCTGGGAGCTATAAACAAAGCAATCTGTCGCAGATTCATACGATATTTCAAGAGTTTTACTACTAGATGGACCTTGCATGAAGTGCTTGACAGGCGAATCATTGTCAGAGCCAATACTTTCTAACAGAGATTGATCATTTTAAGTAAACTTCCGCAGTTTGAATCCATAATTTCGAAAGATGCCTACTAGTTTTTTTTTGTATTTGACGTAGATCATTTAAAGAGCAATTACTAGAAACAAGGTCATCGACGTAAAAGTCATTGAGTATTACATCAGATTTGACAGGGAAGTGGACTTGACATTCCACCGCAATTTGCTTTAAGCAGCGTGTTGCTAGAAATGAGGCTGACGCCATGCCATACGTAACGGTATTAAGTTCAAAGTATGACAAGTTGTCATTAGCGTTATTTCGCCAGACAATACGCTGTAGGCTCCGCTTTTCCGCTCTGATATTGATTTGTCGATACATCTTGGCAATATCTCCAGTCAGCACGAATTCATGTCGTCTGAATTGAAGAATTATAGAAAATAAATCATTTTAGATAGTAGGTCCTATTTTTGATACATCATTGAAAGAATGGCCTGAAGCGGTTTTTGCGAAAGCATCGAAAACCACTCTCAGCTTTGTAGTCGTGCTATCCTTCTTTTCTACAGATTGGTGCGGTAAATAATAAATCGGAAAGGGACCTTTTTCTCTAGGATTTATTTTAACCATATGACCTACTTTTAAGTATTCATTCATAAAGTCAAAGTATTGCTCCTTGAGTTTAGGATTTTAATTTAGTTTCCTTTTTATCGAATAATATCGGTAAGTTGCTGTTTCTTCAGAATCAGCGAGTCTAGTATAATTATCCTTTAGAGGTAATCTTACCACAAATTTACCAGATGCGTCACGAGTGAAGGTTTTAAGGAAATGTGTTTCGCATTTGATTTCTTTATCAGTCATAGGTTTTTTGGGTGCATAGTTCTCTTCGATTTGCCAAAACTGCTGCAACTGAGTTTGAATAGGATCGGTTACCGTTAAGAAACTATGTGAGACAGGAGTGGCATTATAGGGTAGTTCTCCTGCTATAATCCATCTTAATTTTGTTTCATGTAATATAGGCAAATTTTTACCCAGTTTAATTTGGCCAAAGCTTAGAAGCTCATAAAATATGCTTGCTCCGAAAAGCACATCGATTTCAGAAGAAGGATTAAAGTTTTTATCTGCTAGCAGAATGTTATCTGGAATCTTTATATTCTTTAAGTTAGCTCTTGGTTGTGGCATTATACCGGTAATTGAGTCGATGATTAGAAACGCTAACTGGAAGGAATAGTTACTGTGTAGCGATTGCGCCTTGATGATTGCATATTTGGATACGTTTGTATAACTCTGGCCTATTTCGAACACCGGAATGTTGACCTGGTTGTACGTTGAGTTTAGTTTATCAAAGATTCGTTTTGTAATGAAATTAGATTGTGAGCCGCTATCTAACAAGGCCCTGCATTGAAATGTTTTTCCGCTGTTATCAAACATTTTAATCACGGTTGTTGATAGCAATACTGATGAGCATGTGCTTATATTTGACGTTGCAGTATGAGTGCATATACTGTGTAGGCTTACATTATTATTTTCGATATGCGTATTGTCAAGCTCATCATTGTGACCGTTTGTTTCAGGACCCTTCTGAGCACGAGTGTTGACGCTTTGAGGATTTGTTCGGGCTTGGCTATAAGGTTTTTTATTCATATGATCGCTGTTGGATCTGCTCGATCGATTTGAGGACAAATGCAGAAATGAATGGTGCCTTCTTTGACAAGAAGGGCATGTATGCAACGATTTACAGTCAGCATTCAAATGTCCTGGTCTCAGGCAATTCGAGCATAGATTAAATCGTTTACTTTCCGACAATCTTTTGTTGATGGGGAATTCTGCAAATAATTTGCATGCGTAAACGAAGTGCGGTTCATTGCATAACGGATAATGTGGACTTGTAGATAAGTGCGAGTAACTGCGACCATCGGGTGGTCGTTTAGGTTTGGTATTTTGATTGGAATTGTTAGCTTTAGTGTCCAACGACTCCAGTAATTGGCAGGGTAGAGTTAAAAATTTCGAGTATTCCTCAATTGCTGGTGAGGTATTGAATCTTGTGGCTATTTCCCATTCTCTACGGGTTGATGAATCAAGTTTAGAATTAAGCAAATATATCAAAATAGTGTTCCATTCATCAACATTCTCTCCCAGATTTCTTAGGCACCTAAAATGCATTTGAAATTCTAGCATAACAGTATTACTAAACACTAATAAGCGCTACCACTTTTTAATTTCTTTTCTGGTGCTCTAGTAATAGAAGTCCTAAAGTAAAATCTGTAAGTCTTTTTACCAAACAAATAGCAACTAATAGGATTCGTTGTTCCTCCAAAAAATATTATCTTGACCAACGGGATTTCACATCTACACATGGTTAAAAGTTAAGTAACATATACGCCCCGAACTCTGAACTTTGAACTCTGAAACATGTTATTGCTATTCGCTGATCTCTGGTTTATATTTTAACATAATCAAAATCATCAAAATTATTAATTCCTAACCATCACTTGAAGAAAATGTGCTCTCCGATAATCAATTTAAATCAATAATAAATTATTAATATAACCTAACGAATGTTCTCCATAACAATAATAGATAATATAATACCTACCTCGAACTCATCTCTGGACAAGTAAGGAACGAGTTCGTAGGAAATAAGAAGAGTTCTAAGATAAGAATCTAAGTTACCTGCCATCAAACACCAAGGTTATTTACGTATATATAATTATAAATTTTAACAACTTAAACACAACACTTACACAGTTTAAAACATTCGAGATCGAAAACTTAAGCAAGACTGACTTCCAATCTGTACAAAACACCGATAACCACCTCCAATCCAAAATCGTTATCGGCACAAATTAAACAAGACACATGCAACGACCAAATAATGGCGTTACTATTCCCCCCACCATGAAGCATCTTCAGAACGACCAAAAATAAAACCAAACTTTTTCTTCCTAACTAAATTAAATGTTAATCTAACTGAAACCTAATTTGGTAAAAAATTTAACTATACAATTTATCTGTTGGAAAATTGAAGTAAAATAAAATTATTTCTAAAGGATAACTTGTCTAAATCAATCTACACGGAAATCAAATCTATAGCATTGTGTGGGAAGAGGACATAAGCGTACAACTGGTCGTTTATACGATCCAATACTAGTCCTAACATTCACTACTGTAACGACTCCATCTCTTCCTGTGAAGATTTCGTCAACAATTCCTAAAGGCCAATGAAGGGATGGTGCGTTATCTTGATTGATAATGACTAATGTACCTTTATTAATCACAGTGCCGGGAACATTCCATTTTTGACGCAGTTGCAATTGCGTCAAATATTTAATATGCATCTTTTCCAAAACGCTTGAACTAAATGATCCAACAATTTCTTCCTAGCGAATAGGTTTTGTGGGGTGTCTGAAACTACGGTCGCTGGCTACAAAGATAATGGAGTTAATGTAAGAAAATGAGCTAGAGTTAATGGAACATGATCTGAAGGATCTGTACCAAGCCAAGATAAAGGTCTGGAATTTAACAAAGTTTCTATTTGAGCTAAAACGGTAGTAAATTCTTCACATGTCAATATTTGCGACCCTATGGTTTTACGCTGATGAGTTTTAACCACTTTAATTTGCGATTCCCAAACCACTAAAAAAAATGTCGGCTTAAAGGTGATTGAAGTTTCCAATCAATTTTTCGAGTTAATAATTCAGTTTCAACCGCCCTTTTATATTCGTCGGAATTTACTAATAAGTACAAGTCTTCTAATTCATTCTTGGCTCCGATAAAATTTGTTGCGCAATCAGAATATATTATAAAAGCTGCTCCCCGTTGCAACAAAAATCTTTTAAACACAGCTAAAACATATCTGTGGACAAGTCAGAAACTAATTCCAAATGTAACGCTTTAGTACATAAACAAATAAAAAGAAATAAGTATGCTTTATGACTTCGAATACCACGTCCTCAAATAGGAGTAACAAAAAACGGATCTCCGTAATAAACGCCACAGTGTAAAACAGGTTTCGCCTCCGTAACTCTTACAGAAGGCAAATCGGTCATTTTTGGAAGAAAACCTTTGGGCGTAAATCTAAAACAATGATTGTATTTGCTTAGTTGACAACGAATAACATTCCGGGCCCCAAGTACCCCAAACCTTTCGCGCAAAATCGCCGAAACTGGGCCCGGACTAGTGTGTAAATTTTGCCGAGGACACTGATCAATTAATAACTTAACAAAATTGTCCTTACTGGGCAATAGAAAAAGATATTGTTGATCAAATCCTAATTTAGAATTACTTAGCCTCCCTTCCACTTTAACCAATCCATCTTGAAGAAATGGACTAAGTGCATGAAAACGGACCGAACACGAATTTTACTTTTCTAACAACAAAATTTGCGAATAAAAATGCACAATTCTGATCAACACTAATTCTGCCATTTTTAAATCGGAAACTAGAATGGTCCCTGGTGATAGTAAAATTTTTAAAAATGTGATTACGTACAAAGTTCCAGTCTTGGGATGGACTGAACCTTTAGCGGCGCTACCTTGCTTTTAGGATGCATGGTTTTCATGTAATCGACCACACCGTACTAAGCAAGCATCGCAAAAAACCCCCAATAAGATAGTTCCATCAGGATTATCAATTAGCATTCGAGGCATTTTAAAACCAGAAAGAAGAGACAATTCCTCTTGTAAATGTTAGCAATGCATGGACAAATCTCCTTCCAAAACTCATCCCAATCCAAACGAAAAATCCACATTTTTTTAAATAAATATCTTAATCAACAGTGTTACAAGAGCGATACATCCACAAGAGTCAAACAATTTAGCAAGAGTATATAACAAATTCCGTTTAGTACAAGCTTTAAGTACAATATTAATGGTAAATTTAAAAACATCGTAGTGGGGATGCCACTGTAGACCTAGGACCTTAAGGAGTAGAGTAAAATCAGGTCTTCCACTACCACATTTCCTCCAGAATCCCACATTTCCTCCCAAATTTACATGTAAATCCCCATAAGGAGGAAATGTGGTGGAATCTATTTCCTCCAGAATCCACATTTCCTCACACATCTGGACCAAATAGTTTTCTTCGACTAACCATTTTCATCTTTCGAGATAAATGAGCATCCTCATTTGCTCCACATCTAAACCAAATAGTTTTCTTTGTCTAGCCAATGCATCTTTCGAGATAAACCTATCTTGTTTGGTATCAATCAATATTAGAATTTTCTCAGCTACCCGAATCTCTAGGAATTTTCTGATTGCATCACCCCAAGGAGCTACCCTCATTTTAAGATTTCTTACCTGTAGCGACTTTTGAGCGTTCTTATAAACTTTTTAGTCACGCGATACATCTTGTTAGCTTAGAATTTTATGCAGAATCTGAATCTGCAAACTGATTTGAAATCGGACCACGCCCTGCAAAGTTATACCCTTTAAAGTCCTGATCTTCTAAATTTTACTCTTTGCTTTATAAGCAAAACTAACAAATAGGTTTATTCGTCTAACCAATGCATCTTTTGAGATAAACCCATCTTGTTTGGTATCAATCAATATTAGAATTTTCTCAGCTACCCGAATCTTTAGGAATTTTCAGATATCATCACCCCAAGGAGCTACCCCAATTTTAAGATTTCTTACCTGTAGTGACTTTTGAGCGTTCTTATAAATTTTTTATACATGCGATACATCTTGTTAGTCTAAAATTTTATATAGAATCCAAATCTGTAAACAGATTGGAAATCGGATCACGCCCTGCAAAGTTACCCTTTAAAGCTCCCAAACCTCTTTAAATTGTTTTGCTCGTCTATGACATATGCTTTAACCAACTATTTCCTAGAAATCTAAAACCGCAAGGATTTTAGAAACGAGTTCTTTATAAGCCATAAGTGCTTAGTATTTAAAATCATTTTTCAAACAGTAATGTGCTTTTCTCAGAATGTTGCAAAACCCACGACTTAAAATTTTCTGGTTTTAACATAATTACATGTACAATGCTAAATTGTTGGAAAATACATAGACAAGGACAAACTAATCGCTTTACAATTATGTGACGTATAGTGAAAGTAGCGTAGAGGACAAACTAATTGCTTTACAATTATGTGACGTAAAGTGAAAGTAGCCTTTCTTTTTATTAATTAGCAGCTATGTGATTTGAAAAATACAATAGATATGCTCAATGCTAAATGCTTGGAAAATACAAGTCGTTTCAAATCAATTTCTTAACGAGCATGTGAATCACATGTGAAAACTGTATATAATTTCTTTTCTTGGACTTTCTATTAATTATGTTTGTGTATTAGAAATTGATTAATAATTGCAAGATACAAATTTTAAATAAACACTTTGCTAAGGAACACCGAACTTGTTGTATACAGAATACTTACTAATAAAGCAATTTAATTTTAAATAACTTCTACGCCATATTTTTCGAAAATGGCATGCTTTGGAAACAATCGAAGATTACCGAAGACACTCGAAGAGTGCACAAACGCAGTCAGTAAACCATAATTAATAATCGCCTTTATAGGTTCCACATTTCGACCATTTCCCAATGACTTTAATTTCTTATTAGAGAATTCTTATTCTCCACGCACTGCTACGTAGTTGCATGTCCATTCCTTTTGAGTATATGCTCGTTATAGTTGTAGCACCCGCGGTTTTCTTAACTACACTTTGAGAGATCCCTTTAATCTTTTTTAATCGTGTCCTTCTCGCGTACAATACAGTAGGACTTAGCCTTACTACCTACAAATTCTAACACCAAATCTCCGTTAAACTCGTCTTTAAATTTCCCCACAACTTTTTGTTAACATGCGGTATATTGTGTTTATTATTTCCGCGTACACCACTTTAAACCTAAAAATAAAAACAGGATAGTTTAATACGTCTATTAATAATTTATGGTAATGTTGGCGATACAAATATGTAAAACAAACTTTATCAAGAAATATGTTTTAATAGAATACATACATGTATTGATAACATCTATAAACCGCTGTGGTAACCAGAGTCTGGCGAATCTGGGATAGCCAAATCTCTAAACATTTGCGCAAGCGATTGCCTTGCAGTTGCATCTTTTAAGTACTGAATGGGAAACATTTAATAAGTTCCAACACTGTCAAGTAATTTAAATTGCTGCAATCATTAGACAGAGAAATACTGGCACTGCTCTCTCCCTCTAATAACGTTTGAACCCTTTCTTCCTCCGTCGTATTTCCACATACTTTTTATATCACCAACAAATTTTCGTAAAATTCTGGAAAGTTTCAACACCTTAACTCAACCATTATAAAACAGATCAATTCTCGCAAATTTAATAGCTTGATGCACTCGTACGCAGGTAGCACAATAACATTCCCATCTTTCGTAATCTCCATATTATATAAATTCTCTTTTTCAAAATTGTTCTAAAACCATATACTTCTATTAAAGGCTGTGCTCAGCTGCAATTTGAAATCTTGATCCAATTGTATGTCAACAACATCGTTTCCAGTAGTCAGATCATTTAATCGTACTTGTTTTGAGTCTTGAGCAAATTGGCGAATTTGAAATTCCACTTGAAAAGTACACAATTTCTTCCAATCGAAGCAAGAGAATGTTATCGTGGAATCAGCACACATACCACTACAGCAAATCACTTGGATGGCAGGTTGAAGACCACCATATAAATCAAAACCAACTTCTAATATATGGTGGTGATAATTTGGAGGAAATTCGCCTAACCTATAGGTTGACTTACCAACTAGTTGGTTGATATTTAATTGTGGTACTCGCACATCACTTGTAACGTCAACACAAGAAAAATCCATCTTTAATTTATAATTTTAATCAAACTCGACGATACTTTGACGACTAATGCACTGGAACATGGCTCTCGCCTTTTATGCTGATGGTCGAGCGTGCGCAGCTCTCATTATATTAGTTGGCGTTATATGCAAGTCTTGACTGGAAAAGTGACGTCTATAATTGTTTTGTAGTGGGTTTTACCTGTATGTATTTAACCACCAACGCCATTTTAGAATTATTAAACAAAATTACTCTTAGCAGTATTTTTAATATACCATCGTGTAAGATTTCAATTATTATTGTGTTTTCCTCAGGTTCTCAAATCCCTCGAAATTTTTCAAATCGAATGACCCTTACTGATTTGCAGAATAACCTTTTGCAAGCACTGTATATAATTCATCTTTAATCTATTTCTAAACCGTATCGCTCTGTCTTTTGAGATAAACCCTGGTGTGTCCCACAATCGACTTCCTTTCCACCCCAAACACGTTGACACTGATGTTGTTTAATTCCTCGAACCGGGGTATATCCTTTATGGATATCGGGAACTGCAGTCCTGTCAAATTGAGAATGGTGCTGTAATGGGGTAACTACCGACCCTTTGCGGATTGTGAGCACTGGGGTGAGCGCAGCTATCACGCACCAGGCAAAGCATGCGTTGTCGTCATTTGTATATTAATAACAGCTCTGGTGTTTCGAACCCATTTGGGGGCTCGATGTATGAGGATCCACGCAAAGGGTTGTACTTGTTTACATTAATCTCCAAGTACAACGCCTGTTTCAGAGTCCATCCTAAAATTTAAAAAATTAGAAAAAATAAATTATTGTAGAAACTAACCAGAATCTCGTTCTTAGAACTCCTCTGACTTAGCTGACATCCTCTCCACAAAGTTGTAGATCTCCCTAGGTTACTGGAGGAGGTGAGCACAACATTTCAGTGTTGAAAGATTTAACATCCTCTACACTGTCCATCTTAATGTAGCCACTAATTAGGTAGTTTACTTTTAAATTAGGAGAAACCCAGCGTCGTTTAACCTTGAGTAACATTTCATACCAGTCTATTCACGTCGGTGAAAATCAATTAACTTCTTGCTTACGCGCTACATCTATAATTATCGGATGTATCAAACGAGAACAAAGTTAGACGGGGTAAATATTTATACATATTTTTCGAAATTGTGAAATTGGAATAGTCTGCATTTGCATTTTGATAAGTAAACATCGTAATAAAAATGAGCGGGGAAAGAATTATATCCTTAGATGCTATAAAAATTTTAGAAGAAGTTGTCAAGGAGATGAAAACAAGTTTATCAAACAATTCAACTAGCCAACATTTGAATGGTATGTCTAATGAATCTCTGGTAAATACTAAAATAGTGCAAGATAAACCTACACATGATAATGTTGATGCGAAAGATCAGAACATAGACTCCAAGTCAGACGTTTCTGACAGAAAAGAAAGAGACAACTTAAATCGTATACTAAAGAGGATTTAAATAAAGCCCTTGACGAAATAAACAAAGGATGGATTACTGGTTCAGAAGCATCCGAAATCTACAATGTTCAAAAGCTACACTCTATACGAAACTCAGATCAAACGAAAATCGTGTGCAAAATTTGGATATGTATACTACATTTGCCAATTAAAGGAGGAAAAAGTGACTTTTGTGTGTGTGTGTGTGTATTAGTTTTAATGAATAAAATATATTTCTATGTGAAGTGTACATGTTAAGTATTTGAATTGTAATATAAATATTGTTTCAAACGTTTTGGTTTTATTTATATATAATGGTATTGTTAGGATACAATTACTCGGAAGCAGTAGCAGAATTTTGGTTTATGTAATATCATAGAAGTTGAAAAAAACAAAAACTAAAGGTATGTTTGAAACACGTAGTTGTAGTCATTTCTATTAAAATTAAATGTAGCGCTCTTTGTTATAATTCTTTTCATAATTACTTAGATACCCATTTCAGTTACGTGAACATTTGAAAAATTAAACAATACCAATGTATGCTTTATATTTTAAAACATAAACAAGCTAATATATACAAAAATAATTTCTAAATTCACATCATTCATTTCTTATGATAACGTTGTGGTGGTTAAATTGTTATTTTAAAACTTACAATTTAGTATATATTCCATTTGAATATCTGCCAACAGTTTTATAAACCCCATCTCCTCGATTATTTCCATAAAATCATCCAGATCCTCAGGCATTGATAACACTGCAGTACAGTGCTGTATTGCTTCCTCGTATGACTGAGACATAAGACATTTTCTCCTTCTATCGAAAGCGTTGCCCACATTCTGCTTTTTTTACTCGTAGAGCATTGCGAAATCTTCGAATAACCTCTCCAAAGTCTTTATACATATTTGTTATATTGTCTCTTTAAACCGTACAATCAACAAATAATAACTTCTACGCGAACAGTCCTTTTATATGGGCTACTCCTATTCGGATATGTACCGATTGCATCCGATTTGTGTGCACACGAAGCAACCGGTATGGAATGTATTCTATGAACAAAATCATTACATTTCTTAAGAAAAATGCTAAGGACTTTAAAAATAATTATAACTCTTGTTAGACCTCTAGCCTCCGGATAAACGTTATTATTTTAGGTTGTGTCACTGTTTTCTGAATCAACTTCCTACAACTTTTCTAAACTATGCGTATCAATTGGGGGTTATACTTTACTCCATAACCGACTTGTATATATTTTCGTATTCGTCTCTAGCTAACACGTCCGTATAATAAAGATGTACAGGCTCGTCGTCAACTGGTAACTTAATCTTTTTTAAAAAACTAGCCTTTGTTTTCAAGTTTAACTCTTGTTGTACGTGTAAGGATTCTTTCCGCTATTCCTTGTGACTAGGAATCGGTAATTTTGCAAGGGATCAATCAATTGTTTGTGCACCTCTTCGATTTGTAGAGATGTAGCGTCTCCCTTTTTGTATACCGCAAAGTTCTTTCGTACAGAATCCTGCATAAAATGAAGCTTACGTTTATTTACAATAAAATTGTTAACGTTCGTCATCATCGGACTCAGGATGGGAACTAACTTTTTTTTGAATAATGTTAAATATTTATATACTCGTCGAAATTCTTCCTATATCGACCATTATCCAAATCAAAATCTTTCACAACAGTTATAAAATTATGTTTTGACTCACCCCAACACTGTAAACACATTTCTTTAAATTTCGGATATGTCATGTCACCATTTATATGATCCGAAAAGATATGTCCGAGATTGGTTTCATCCTGTTTCCATAATGCGATTACATTGGCGTTATCTCTGAGTCTATGTTTTAAGGCACTAGCGTAAGTCTGACATAGATAGAACGAATCTATTGCTTTATGTCTACCGAACGAGAAAAACTGAGTGATTTTACTTTGCTCGTTTGCAGGTATATCATCGAAAACCATAATTGAATCTTCTTTGGTATCTCCGGGTTCGATCAAATCATCGTAATTTTCAAACTCATAGTAACCAATTTCTTCTTTTAATGGTGTAAAAACGTTTCTTAACAATTCGTATTTCGGTTGATACAAACTCTTCGAAAATACATAGACATTTTGAAATCTAAGACCGTTCTCGTGCAAGATCAGAGATATTAAACCGTTGGTCTTCCCACAACTCGATGGTCCCACGAATATAGCTCGTATGTTAGACGGGAACAAGGACCATATTTACCATCCTCTTTTGCATTAGCAATAGCAAAGTTATCATAATTCTGTATAGGTATTTTAACTTCTGGTATAACATCTCTGGATGCATCGTTGGAATTATGTAATTTCTTCACGTTCTGCAACCTTTTAACATATCTGCATAACGTTGTTCTAGGTATATTATATTTTTTACTAGCAGCGTAGAAACTCGAGCCATCCAGGATATCCTCTGCTGCTTTTGTAATAGATTGTTTGGAGCACCACTGATTGCTTGAATGCGACATCTTTCGAAAAATGTTTTACTATAACTAAGCTCAACCCAAAACTACTTCCTTATATACCAAATTTAATCTCCCTGCTCACATAACCACATGACCATATGACCATATGACCATATAACCACATGACCACATGACCACATGACCATATGACCACATGACCATATGACCACATGACCATATGACCATATGACCATATGACCACATGACCACATGACCACATGACCATATGACCACATGACCACATGACCACATGACCATATGACCACATGACCACATGACCACATGACCATATGACCTAATTGCTTTTAATGAGGTTTTCTCATTAAAACCCATTATCACTAATTGCTTTTAATGAGTTTTCCATTAAAAACTAAGTGTGGACCTAGGTTAGATAAAGGAAAAATTGGTAGGTTGGGTCAGCGCCGCGGCGCTAACCTAATTTCCTTTATCAACCTGGTCGTACAATGGAAACTCTGCGGGGTTTTAATGAAAACTCGTGCGCAATTGTAATGGGTTTTAATGAGAAAACTCATTAAAAGCGTGGGTCATTGGTCGTGTGTCAGTGATCATGGTCATGTCGTGGTCGTGGTCGTGTGTCATGGTCTGTGGTCATATGATCATGTGGTCATGTGTCATGTGGTCATGTGGTGCTGTGTCATGTGGTCGATGTGTGTGGTATGGTCTATGGTCGTATGTGGCAGTGGTTGAGTTGACAGGTGGGTGGTTACAGTGGTCGATGGCTCGGCTGTGCTGCAAAAATGCGGATCTGGATGGCTCGGTTCGCTGGTAAATGAATGCTGGAACGTTATGCGATATGGGTCGAACGATGGCGTAATCGATGAAGTCGTATGCTGCAGCTGATAACTGCTGGTATGCAATGTGTGTGATGGTCGCTGTTGTCCGTCTGGCATCGTGGTGAATGCGGTTGTGAGGAAGCGGTCAAATGTCTTCAGGCTGTCAGCTCAGTGCGTTGCAAAGCGTGCCGATTAAGAAAGTTGAATTGACTGGTTGCGATGATCGAACCGAGTATGTGTTTTCGATGTCTGCAGGCAGAGCAAATCACTCAGTTTCTCGTTCGATGCATAACTAGATTCGTTCTTGTCGAACACGCTGGTGCTAGAACTCGAGACTGAAGTGTGTATGAAACGGATGCTCGGACATCTTTCGGATCATGCTGACGCATCGGGTAAAGAAATGTTTTACGTGCGTATCAACTGTTGTGTAGATGATTGATATAATCGATATGGAGTGACTGGATATTGTTGACTATCAAAAGGTTAATCGTCGAATGAGTTTGTAAATAACGTAACTCATTTATGCGGATTCTGTGCGCGCGGTATAAAGGAGCCTCAAATCGATGGGCTGACCTGAAATCCGATTCTGGTCTGGAGAATCGCACGCAGGTTAAACGAAACAGGCTGGTTTAAAGATGAGATTACCGATTGACGAGTCTTTGACGTGTTACAGAGACGATGACGAATCGGTCGGTTATGGTAGTGAACGTGATTGTCGCATGGTTGGGAAAGTGTGAATGATTCGAAAACAGTGACACACAAAATAACGTTTATCCGGAGGCTGAAGGTCTAACAAAGTTATTTTTAAAGTCCGGAAATGGATTTTGTTCATAAACATTCCGCCGGTGCTTCCGATCTTCGTATCGAAATGTAAGGACTGTTCGCGTGTTTGTTGTTGTTAACAATTAAAAAAGGAAGGTTGAAACGCTGTTGCGGGGAATGAAGTGAAGGGGGAAAAATGTGTCCTGGGTGCTGCTGATTCCCGAGAGGATTGACGGGAATGAAATTTGGGAATTTAAATCTTTGTGTGGTTTAAAATTTCCGTTATAAATGAATGATGTTTGATTTCGTTTATGTTTAAAATATAAAATACATTTTGTTTTTCAAAGCCGTCTGAAATGGTTCTGGTGAAAATTAACAGGGGCAAAAATGACTCTACGTGTTCAAACATGCGGTTTTGTTTTCGGCTTCTTGTAACCATGCTGCTTCCGGTCTGTCGTTTAAATAAAAAACGTTGAAATGTTTTTATTCTCAAATTTTGCCGAAATTTTTTATTCTTAAAACAAACGCACGAAAGTCTCGCGCTGACAGGGTTTTGGGTTGTTGGCGATGGTGGGTGGGGCAAAAGGTTGTTTGTTCTCGGGGCCGTCTCTTTTGGTTTCTTTTGTCGGCTCTGGGTTGTTTGATCTTTGCATCGCGTATCGTGTTTTCCTTTTTCCGGGTTCATTGAACGTTCAAATGTTGACTGTGTTTGATAAACTGTTTTTCTCTCGCAACCGGCCATCAATGGCTTTCGCTGTTTGTCTGAACCTTTTCGAAATTTGTTGTTGCCCCTTTGTTTGCATGTAATGTGGGGAGATTGATTTTCACCGATTTGGGGTTGTTCTCAGGTACGCTGGGTTCTTTTAAGTAAACTGGGTGGGTGGAGGACGGTGAAGGATTCTTTCGGCACTCAGGGGTTCGGCCGGAGATCATCGCTGTAGGTTCGGCGGCTGGTTTTTGATTTTTTAATTTTGGATGGACTGGGGCGGGTGTGGGTTTGCCCTGCGTGGATCTGGTGGGCTGGGGTTGCAAAATGACGCAA
This sequence comes from Platerodrilus igneus, assembly GCA_036346225.1. Classification (NCBI taxonomy): domain Eukaryota; kingdom Metazoa; phylum Arthropoda; class Insecta; order Coleoptera; family Lycidae; genus Platerodrilus; species Platerodrilus igneus. The sequence goes on from JARFIW010001361.1 coordinate 571,399, forward strand.
CGCCGGTGCGTGGCTGCTCCGCAAATCGTGGTACCATTCTTTCGGCGCGGTTGGTTCGGTGCGGCATCGGGTTTGTGAAAGTCGTGGTTTGGGGTTTTCAAAGAAGGGTTTGAAAAATTTAAAGGATGCACGGCTTTCTGCAAATCGTAGTCTTCGGAAATTCCGGTGACGGAATATTTACGGTTAAAATGCTGGAATTTTTTTAAAAAATTTGATTAGGGTAAAAACTAAAAGAATGCGTCCTTTCCGGCAGCGCGTCGCCGGCTTGAGGCTGCGCCGCTCGGCACGAGCCATTTGTCGTCGTCGGTGGGTTTATAAATTAAGATGGTTTTCGTTACCAGTGATGCGGACCTGTGGGGGAATAAGGTGGCTTCTTATCCCCCATGATTGGTTTGTTATTGGTTTCAACCGCCATCAATGATTTGCTGTGGGTTGTGTTGGTTCTCTTCTTCGTGGAAGAAAGTGCTTTCAGTGGAAATTCCCAAATTCGGGAAGGTTGGTTCTCGACTCAAAAAGTGCGATTAAATGAACCTTTTGTTGACCTGGGGATCAGTTTCAAGGCCGGCTTTTTTTTTAAAAAAAATTCTTTGAAGGGGGGTTTGGCCCGGGGTCCTTTTGGGGTTTTTCCGTTTTGGCCTTTTTGGGGAAAGGGGGTTTTTTAAAAATTTTTAAAAGGTTTTGGGTTTTTCCTTTAAAAATTTTTTTTTAAAAAAAGTTTTTTTAAATTGGGTTTTTTTGGGGAAAAAAAGAATTGGCCCTTTCCGGTCCCCTTTGGGGTTTTTTTTTTTTGGGAAATTTTGGTTTTTCCCGGGGTTTGGGTTTGGCAAATTTTTTTTTTTCCCCTTAGAAAGGTTTTTGGTTTTTGGGTTTGCTTGGGGGGGGGTTTTCGGAAGGGTTTCAAAAAATTTTTTTTAAGGGGGGTTTTTGGTTTTGGGCCCCAAAAAAATTTGGGGGGGGTTTTTTGGGGGAAAAAAAGATTTTTCCGGGGGGGGAAAAAATTTTTTTAAAAAAAAGGGGACGGGAAAGGGGAAATTAAACCCTTTTTTTTGGGGGGGTTTAAAATTTCCCTTTTAAAAATTTGGGAAAACCCCAAAGGGGGGTTTTTTTTTCCCGGTTTTAAGTTTAATTTAAAAATTTGGGAAATTTAAAAAGGGAAAATTTTAAAAAAATCCTTTTTGGGTTTTTCCCAAGGGAACGGGGGTTATTTCCCAAAAAACCTTAAAATTTTACATCTGACGAAAGTCAGCATTAAATGCTATAGAGAATAATCGAAAATTCGAAAATATGTCAACACATTACTTTGTAATTTTGGACCTGTATATAACAAATCATTAAGAGAAACTTAGGTTGAAGTTTTCGCACTTCCATCAAAAACACATCGTAACGGTGTTGTAGAACTATCCTTAAACACGGCATGAGGTAAGAAATAATTCAAGGCGATATTTCCGGATTTGGAACCAACGATATATATCCTTCATTGAAATAATCTTAAATAACTTTTGAATATTGAACCTCAAACAGCGGCGATTTATCTAATTTTCATTCTAAAGAATAAAAATGGTTATGTGGCCGAATAAAAATCTCTAATTTCGAAGAACTGTACTTAAATGGCAGCGCCATATAACGACCACTTAAAACTTGGTGCACCGTCAATACGTAAATTTTTCACATTCCCGATCATCGGGATGATCAAAACTTTGTTTCGGAAAGTTTTCGACTTTCCAAAATTTTCTAACTAAGGAATCCAATATAGGTTCGACAACTGAAGGAAATGTCTGAAGCTTTCTAGCTTACGGACAAACTGCTGGTGCGGTTCCCATAACTACATATCCTAGCTTACTTTCAATAGCAATAGGCGAATGAAGGACCCAGATACCTTTCGAGAACCTAACAGAGTTGGAAATAATTCCGTTCCAATTATTCCGTCAATAGTAACCGGCGTATCAAACTTATCGTCAGCTAAAGGTAAATCCTTAAATATTCCAATAAATCGCGGAGAACCTTGCAATCTGGTAATCTATCTATAATTTATAGACGAGCAAAACAATTTAAAGAGGTTTGGGAGCTTTAAAGGGGTAACTTTGCAGGGCGTGATCCGATTTCCAATCTGTTTACAGATTTGGATTCTATATAAAATTTTAGACTAACAAGATGTATCGCATGTATAAAAAAATTTATAAGAACGCTCAAAAGTCACTACAGGTAAGAAATCTTAAAATTGGGGTAGCTCCCTTGGGGGTGATGATATCTGAAAAATTCCTAAAGATTCGGGTAGCTGAGAAAATTCTAATATTGATTGATACCAAACAAGATGGGTTTATCTCAAAAGATGCATTGGTTAGACGAATAAACCTATTTGTTAGTTTTGCTTATAAAGCAAAGAGTAAAATTTAGAAGATCAGGACTTTAAAGGGGTATAACTTTGCAGGGCGTGGTCCGATTTCAAATCAGTTTGCAGATTCAGATTCTGCATAAAATTCTAAGCTAACAAGATGTATCGCGTGACTAAAAAAGTTTATAAGAACGCTCAAAAGTCGCTACTGGTAAGAAATCTTAAAATGAGGGTAGCTCCCTTGGGGGTGATGCAATCAGAAAAATTCCTAGAGATTCGGGTAGCTGAGAAAATTCTAATATTGATTGATACCAAACAAGATAGGTTTATCTCGAAAGATGCATTGGCTAGACAAAGAAAACTATTTGGTTTAGATGTGGGAGCAAATGAGGATGCTCATTTATCTCGAAAGATGAAAAATGGTTAGTCGAAGAAAACTATTTGGTCCAGATGTGTGAGGAAATGTGGGATTCTGGAGGAAATGTGACTCCACCACATTTCCTCCTTATGGGGATTTACATGTAAATTTGGGAGGAAATGTGGGATTCTGGAGGAAATGTGGTAGTGGAAGACCTGATTTTACTCTACTTTAAGGCCATCGTCGTCAGAATTCACTATTTTATAACAACGATCTGTATTCGGGAATTATATGCAGTAATTCCTCCGAGCCCACTTTGTCAAATGAAATTGTCCAAGTTTAAAAATATCAGCTAGTTGCCAATATAACGTTCTAGCTTCTTCCATACTAGCGCAAGACGATAACAAATCATTTATGTAGAAATATTGTTGAATTATTGTACGCGCCAGTGGATATTTGTCTCCTTCATCTAACACTAGCTGCTGCAACGTTCTGAATGCTAAAAATGGAGAACATTTCACACCAAAAGTGACAGTATTTGAACAATACACATCAACTGGATCGTTTCTTGAAAACCGCTAGAGAACTTGCTGATATTTCCTTTGCAAAGGATCTACTTGAATTCTCAAGTACATCTGACGAAAGTCAGCATTAAATGCTATAGAGAATAATCGAAAATTCGAAAATATGTCAACACATTACTTTGTAATTTTGGACCTGTATATAACAAATCATTAAGAGAAACTTAGGTTGAAGTTTTCGCACTTCCATCAAAACACATCGTAACGGTGTTGTAGAACTATCCTTAAACACGGCATGAGGTAAGAAATAATTCGGAAGCGATATTTCCGGATTTGGAACCAACGATATATATCCTTCATTGAAATAATCTTAAATAACTTTTGAATATTGAACCTCAAACAGCGGCGATTTATCTAATTTTCATTCTAAAGAATAAAAATGGTTATGTGCCGCCGAATAAAAATCTCCTAATTTCGAAGAACTGTACTTAAATGGCAGCGTTACCATATAACGACCACTTAAAACTTGGTGCACCGTCAATACGTAAATTTTTTCACATTCCCGATCATCGGGATGATCAAAACTTTGTTTCGGAAAGTTTTCGACTTTCCAAAATTTTCTAACTAAGGAATCCAATATAGGTTCGACAACTGAAGGAAATGTCTGAAGCTTTCTAGCTTACGGACAAACTGCTGGTGCGGTTCCCATAACTACATATCCTAGCTTACTTTCAATAGCAATAGGCGAATGAAGGACCCAGATACCTTTCGAGAACCTAACAGAGTTGGAAATAATTCCGTTCCAATTATTCCGTCAATAGTAACCGGCGTATCAAACTTATCGTCAGCTAAAGGTAAATCACTTAAATATTCCAATAAATCGCGGAGAACCTTGCAATCTGGTAATCTATCTATAATTTTATCAACCAACACAACCTTTATTTTAAAATATATGTCTGAATTAAATCGAGACGAAATTGCTTTTGTAGTAACGCTCTTTCTTACATTACCACAACTACCAATGCCTTTAACGATTGAGGTACAAGGATCAATATCCAATTGAAACAACTTGGCGCAATTTAAGGTAAAAAAATTGGCTCGACTATCCGATTCGAGTAAACGTCTAACCTTAGATTGCTTGCCATTTTTACCAAGAATATTTACTATAATCGTCGACAAAATCACAGTGCAATTGTCTGTGACATTATTCAAAATTGAGCAAAACGATGCTGTGTTCGGGTTTTCCTGCATAGACTCTGCTACTGGTACATCGTATAATGTCCCAGGAACAGTGCAAACCACCTTAGAATGGTCCTCCTTTACCTCAACGACATAATAATTTTCTTGGGAATTAATTTTGTCCCCCGTAGAATAAGATTGAGGTTTACCAAAATGTAAGAGGGAATTATGTCTACATTTGCAAAAATCACAAGAAACACGACATTTACATACAGCTACCCTGTGTTGTCCAAAACAACAAATACATAAATTTTTATCTTTAACAACCTTGAATCTTTCAGGCGGCGGTTTAGCCAAAAATGTATTACACTGGGATATATTATGGTGCAACTGACAAATAGCGCATTTATTTCCACCGATTTTATCCTTAACAAAAAACGACTTGCTTTTACTATAATTAGATACTGAGCCGAGGTCATAGCAAAAATCTGAGCTTGTTCCTTTATAAATTCTATTACTTCCTTATAAGTCAAGACAGTTGATTTTCTCCGATTATTTTCAAAAAGATTTCTAGTCTGCACATCTAACTTAGACCATATTAAATATGCATAAATAAAATCTAACAAATCATCTATATTCAATTTTTGTAACGCTCTATGTGCTAAATCGCACCTCTCTAAAACATTGTTTAATCCATTTAACGAGGCAGTTACTGCATGTTTCAACTCTAAAATTTGTTCTAAATAACTGGAAGCTAAAGCTCGCGAATAATTATATCTTTTGATAAGAGACTGCCAAAGAATTTCATAATTTGCTCCTGTCGGAGGTAACCCTGCTTACATATTTAAAGCTTTGCCTGAAAATTGCCCTAACAAATAATTCATTTTATGGAGATCACTTAACTAGTCATTATCATGTATAAGGCTTTTAAAGCATTCGTAGAAAACAGGAAATTCACGATTATTACCGGAAAATGTGGTAACGACAACTTTGGAAACCGAGGAACACTTGCATGCGAATCACAATCTAAAATCTGAGTTCTACCTGAAGCTTGCTTAACACGAACATCTTCAGCTGCAACCAAAATGTTACAACATAAATCGTTAAGTGCTTCAATACCTTGATAGTCAGGGTTAAATTTATCATCTCATAATAATTCAATATCATTTATCTCATTTACAATTTTTTCAAATTCTACCTTAGTTTCGTATAGAGTTTTCAATCTAATAACAAAATTTTTCACAATGTTTGCGTGATTTAAATTTTTAGTGTCGTTATGCAAGCGTTGAATCCTTTGACAATACATTTCTTTTCTGGAATTTAAAGCTTTTAAACGAGTTTTTTAGTTGCGCTTTACTTTCGGCCATTCTGAAAGTGGTATGCGCCCAATTAATACCCAAAAGGTAACCAGAATTTTTAAGCTAAGTTTGATAGCAGTTTTAAGTTATAAATATTCGAATAGTGAATATTACATACACGGTATTCCCAATATGTACATTATAAATAACGTTTGCCAACCAAACTAACGAAATATGATTATAAACAGTGATTCACTATTGAATGAGCAGGACACGAAATGATAATTCAAATAAAGTATGATAGTGATTCCTGTTATGCGTATAGGCAAATTAAATGTGTACAAATTCCTACCAAAATAAAATTGAAACTTAGAAATGTATACGTCCAAACAATTGATATTATTTTTTGATAACTCATGCAATGCATCTGAATGTTATAAAACCGATTATTATATTCAAAATAAACTTGTTTTAAACAATTAATTCTTATATGAATTCAATGCAACTAATGAAAGCGAAATTAATGTAAAGAACCTTTGATGCTATTGGCTCAGTCTACAAATTAATAAACCAGAAATCTGGCTCGAAAGTATACCAAATATGTTTATATTTAAATACCAAATCATCAAAATATTAATTTAGCCAATAAGAGACTATTACCATAATCAATAAATAAGAATAATTATTAATATAACTTACCGAATTCCAACTTGGAAGCAAAATCGGCCTCCTCGACTTACCTTTGAACAAGTAAGAAAGGGTAGTAGCAAAAGGATCTAAGATGAATCGTTACCTGCCATCAAACACCAAGGTTCTTTACGTATATATGATTATAAATTTTAACAGCTTAAAACAACATTTATACAGTTTAAAGCATTTGAGATCGAAAACTTAAGCAAGACTGACTGCTAATTGAACAAAACACCGATAACGATCTCTAATCCAAAATCGTTATCAGCACAAATTAAACAAGACACATGCAACGGCCAAATGATGGCGTTACTAAAATAGAACAGTACTTGATTTAAAATGGCAGCATATTCCAACATAAATAGAAATTAAATCCATGAGCACCTCACCATTTTTAATAATAAAAATGAGATCATCGCATCTTTGCATACAAATACCTCTTCTTAAAGAAGGTCTATAATTCTACTCATTTATTTTGTAAGGAGCTAACAAATACATTTATTAATGGCCCTATGTTTAGAGAATTATGGAAGACAAGTTTCTCTCAGATCATGACAAATCAGAAAATCAAATTGACAAAATCAACCATCCCGTCAATAAACAGGTATCACAAAGATAAAATGAAAAATATGAAACCTAGAATACTAAATAGAATTGACAAAATTAAAACTCGCTTATAATCATGTAATAGAGTAAGAGCATCACCGATAATGGAATTAGAGCATACACCTTAGCCAATTGCATAAGTGATTTACGTTTTAAATTGTATTAAATATTTAAATATAATCGAAGTTAATTCCGAAGACTTAAATTTATTTATATTTAAGCAAATTCATAAGTGTTGTATAGAATAAACTTATGTAAAGGAGAAATAACGAACGTAAAACTGAAAGGTTTACTCAGCTGGAACATGGAAATTTACCCTCGGTAAAATGGCAAGTTATACTGTACATGTGTTAAAATTGCTGCAGAGAAAAATAAAGTCTATTGTGTTATTAAATGGTATTTAAATGTTTAAATAAAAGTTGTGTAAGGTTTACGTTAAATGTGCTTCTGTCAAATCAAGATAATTGTTATAGCTATATCTTTAGCTACAATGCGAAGTCCGTATATTTGAATTGATTATAAAGATTATTAATATAACTATAAATATTTATCTTGAATCAACAAAAAGTATGTCCAAAATTTATTTAGTTCAAAAAGCAAGCCACCTTTACTATGTAAAGTAATTGTCAATACCTAGTTAATCTTTTTTCCTAGGACTATCCAGTAATGCACTTATGTGTTTAAGAATGAGTCAATAATGGTACTCATTATTCTGCAGGTGTATATGAATCCATAGGTCAATAGCTGTAACCACTCCGAAATATCTAGGTTGTGGGTTAGGATCATAATTCAACACCTGCGATCAATCAGTACAAACTTCCATTTTTCATGATCCACGAGATATATTTTTCCTACTGTTTGAATTTTTGCTTATCTGTGTTTGTGGTATTAGTTTAAACGTTAAAAAATATCTGATAATGAAGATTTGTGTATTCTTGAGAAGGGTATAGTATTTCACTCGCAAATCATGGCCGTTACTCTTTCGGGTTACGCCGTGAACCCCTTAGGGCGAGCAGTGGAAACCTTCTGAATGAGTAATAGCTATCGTAACTCGTTTGTTGAATAATATTTAATATTTAATAATATTTAATCTTGCTCCAATTCTTACTATTTTCTGTTCATTATTGCTGTGAGTTGTCACCAATAGTGTAATAAACTGAATATTAAAATTTTTTTTCGGTTTATTGCGGTTAGTAGAAGGATAAAGCAGGATCTTTGCTTGCTGGCTGATTTGATATACAATTTATTTTATATTATTTAATTTCAAAGTATTTCCTAGGTTCTGATAATCCACACATCTGTCCGTAGTAGCGTCTCAGTTCATTGAGCAATTTGAATACCTCGAAGTCGGATTTTCAATTCTATATACACAACGTATATATATGCATTACAATTTCATGTGTTTAAGTTACTAGAGACAACCAGGTCGACGAAAGAGCCGTAGTTGTCTGTTTTTTACCGGTATGGTGTTACAGAAAAAGGATTTGGTTACACTTTTGTTTCCGGATTATTTATCTGGTATAAAAAGTTAGAAAATGCATTCAGAAACTCTGTACGATAACAGCTTTTCCGTGTTGTAGTCGTAATCTACTTGCTACACTATTTAGAAAGCAACAACTAGAAAACTACCGACATAATACAATTCGCAGTAGAATAAAATATCTTTATCTGAAAGATATTTTATCATGCAAAGGATTTCAGCTCCATTTATTTCTTTTGACGGTTCAGTGACATATAACAAAACTCCGAATCCCAGTTTACCATAAAATCTGTAGCTGCGAGAGTACGGATGAAGGTGGTATTCAGAATACAAAATACTAGCAAACCTTACCTACGTCGAAACTAAGTGCTATAGCAAAGGGGTTTCACGTAGAAACTATATCAATGAAACATCAAACCCCGCATTGTAAATATATTTGCTCCTAGCTCTTGTACGTCATAAGTGGTTCATGTAGGATTATTTGGGGTAACTTCTTCATATTTTAGACAAATTAAAATTTATTTTTATTGGGTATCTTGTTCATCAGGCTACAATATGAATATGTCCTTAAACATAATGTAAAGCTGTCTATATAAGTCAATGTTCAATAGTAAATGCAGCGCATCCTTATAATAAGTGTATTTAATATGATATAAAGCACACTCCAGCGTATTTCAAGTGTCTCTCCTAAGCATTTCAAATTATGACAATGCGTTGTACAAAGTTTTGAATGAAAATAAAGAATCTAAGGCCTATACATTTAAAAAGCGCCAGCACTGAAAACGTTGCCTAAACAAAGCTCTATACCATAATTGAAAATCCAAATGGTTTAATAAGTTATCTGTAAACTTAATAATAGTAACTTGCCTTTTACTAAAAGATTGTATAAATGCCAACAGTTTCATACTTACATTTGCGAATCAGGAAAAACTCAGTTTTTTCGACGTATAATGTATAAAATTATTCCTGTTACCATACTTTTAAATAAGAAAACATTAAAAAATGTTATTATAGACTAACAAAGGATTATTATTAACCCAAAAGAGGATACAGGCAATCTGGAAGTGACTGTCTGTATGGTTGCAGAGCCGGTGCTCCTATGGTTTATTGTAATGCAACGTGGATCCGCTGACAAAACTTAGCTGGCTGACTATTGGTGAGGTGTTGCTCTGCATTTCCAGGTGTGAGTAAGGTAAATCCCGACACTGTCCGCTTGAAAAATGTTAGGCGAGCATTTTTCACAAAAATACACCTTCGTTCGGATGAGAGGTAAAATGGAGGTCCCGTGTGTGAGTGTTGTCACGCACGTTAAAGATCCCTACCTTGCTTGGAACAGCAAGGGTTCGGCAAAATTCCAAATTTTCCAGGTAAAAAAAAACTCGCCTCCTGGCCAATGTAGTACCTTCGGGTGGAGCATTGGAAAAATCACATGTAATGTGAGTAAGGTAAAATCAGAATGTAATTACTGACCGTGTAAAAGAATAGAATAATTTTGTGCCACCAAGATACAAATTACTGGTTGTATAATGATGTAGTGCAGCCGAGATAAAAATCACCAGCGCTGTAGTGAGAAAGTAATGTAAGTTAACAGAGACGAAAACCACTGGTTATGTGTAGTGTGTATTAATTGGCGTAAATTTGCACATAGCTTAATACTAGATGCTTGAACAGCAACCACAAGCATGCTAGTAGGTACTGTTACTTTGGTAAAAATCAACAAGGGCTGAATTTCTGGTCGACATGGAGCTGCCTGTATATGTTTTCTTCCGCCTGATTGCAGGCGTGGTTATCGTGATCGGGACAAAATGAATTACGCTCGTCTGAGATTTTATGTTTGGTAAATAGGTGTTTATGCATGGTAATAGTCTAAAGGTTATTTAAAAACTAAGACTGATTGCATCTGAAACGCAATGTTATAAACTTAGCTTGTAATTAAAACTCCATTATGGAGCTAATCGAACAAGTTAATAAGAGGTCTAGATTTAAAACTTAACCGTACGCTACAACTACAAGGGGTAAATAACGTTCTAATTCAGCCAGTGATGTATACGCAATTATAGTGGCTAAAAAATATTTTTAAAAAAAGTAAAGCATGCCTAACTAAATTGTACGATGTTACTCACCCTCAACAGGCTTTTAAACTGTTACCATCCGATAAGAGAGCATGATTAACTAAGAATAAACTCCCAGAACTAATGACAAGCTCAATGAAATCTATCGAAAATATTACAATTAGTTGATTCATTTTATTTACGTTAATACCGTCAAAAAACTCCAAACAGAAGTGTGCTATCTGTCGATAAGGGCAACACCTACATTTATTGCGATTTCACCTGCAGGTTCGTTCAGGCTACAGCAGTTACAAATATATATGGTATTACTGGTTTCGTAAAAATGTTATAGCTTTTAGAACGCTTTTCCAAAGTCATGTGTTACTAGTGTATGAAATCACATGTTATGTGTAGTTCCCGCATTAGAATATTTCCGTTCTTACCTAGTTAAATTTCACATTCCTTTAGTTATAAGCATTTGAATATTTATTAACAATTTCGACTGCTTCTACAGTTTAAGCGGTTGCTGTTTAATTACGTGAAATTATAATTTATAACACTTCAATCTATTATATTTTGTTATGGTATTAAAAATATGGGGTATCTCTTATCAGCGACGTTTGCTCTCCTAAATATTTACACTGAGTTTATGCACCTTACTGTAATTTCAATACGAGAAGCTAGGCAAATTCTCTTGCGCGTCCTTCATGATTTCCGTGAAGTTGGTTGTATTTGCTTCTTGTCGCATACTTAGATCCGTTGTAATTGGCCGTGTTTCGTTTGTTAAAGAAATAGAATAAATTTTGTTGCACAAATTGTCTTGGATAATTCTTTTAAGAAATATTAGTGTCATTTGTGTAAAATTAGAAATATTCTATTTCCTTTAATAAGGAAGAATATAATTTTTGGAATGTAAAATCATGGGACGATTGGAATCGTTTTCCTGCTGCACCTTCAGAGATATCATTTGTATTCCAAATCTAAATATAATCCCATTTTTTTGTGTTGTTTACAACTCTGAACTCTTGTACATTTACCTAGCCAATCCTAATATGTATTGATGAACATTTAGCACATTTTGATTGGAAATAAATAACTTCGTGTGATAATATTTTCATATTCAGTTAAGTGGTACAACAATGGTTTTTGCTCAATTTAGAGTGCCACTGTATGTTTATAAGTATAAGTATAAGTTTAGAAGTATGTTCTTAAAAGAAAGTTTTAGTGAATTTTGTTGATTTCTAAATTATAGTGTAAATAGTACTGAAGAGGATAATCCTATATAACCGAATTAGCAAAAGAACAGGTATGTTGTGCCATGTGATTAAGCAGAAGTCTACTACAAGAAGTTGTGCCCTAACAGTGATTTAACAGAACCTTCAAGATCACGTCGTATTAAGCTTAAAACGGTCACACTGTAAAGTTTGTTGTTTCTTCTTTGCGTCGTTTTGATGACCTGCATCAACAAAAATTGGGTCTCGCTTTTTTTTAAATTTTTCAGGTTACTCATCGCACAATGGGAGATGTTAGGGTGTTGAAATTGAACTTACTTCGCACAAATTGTTAGAATATGTAAATGGTAACGCTGTTATTGGTTGAGTATTAATTATAAAATAAAATTAGCATTGACTGTCCATAGGCTTCTATATAGAAATTTAGATATACACTTTTGTTTAGGTGCGATTATCAAATTCTATACCGTTTCTGAGAGATGTATTTTGTCTAGTAGACAGGTTTTTTCTTTTATTGCTATTGTTTACTATTATATTATTTTTTGATATTTGCTTATCAAAGGTTGCTTTTAAGAAGTGCTTATTGGCAGTATGTAAGAATATATATTTTTATTAATTTGTGTATTGTGTGAATATAGAGTATTTAAGAAATTGCATTGAACAGGTGACTGAGAACAATCCATAAAACATTTATTTGTTAATTTCTGTTTTATGTGAATACTTGAATTAAGGTTAAGTGTGTTATTTATTTTAGCAAAATTTTTCTACTATGTAAATCCTCCGGGATATGTTGGATAAATATTGTTCTCTGCGCTGGTTGGTTTTCCTTTTTGTAACATGTTTTTTTGATTAAAGGTTTTGTAAATAAACTTTCTCTCTTGAAGTTTTCTTTTCCTTTTTTTTTGTGACTGACCCCGCTCCACGCCCTTCTATGTAACAGGCATTCTTGGATTCCGTTTTGTTTTCGCACGGAATACCGTAACACACGTTATTTTAATACTCATCTGTTAGGGTATTTATTTAGCTCAATCGCATTGTCAAATTATTCAATAAATAGAAGTTAAGAATTAGTAAAATACTGCGCTATGTATTTTTACATTTATTTCTTACCATCAACGGTTAACATATAACATCAATTTTTATTTTTATTTTTCATAATCTTTAAGGATCGCTGTTTCAGCTAGCGTTTACCAGCCCGTAAAATTATAAAAGTAAACATTCGTTAGCAAAATCTAAAGGTAAAATGAAAATTTATATACAATTATGAATTGCTACTTCATTTTGATAAAAGTGCTTAAATTAGAATACGTTGTTCGTTTGTGAATGCATCATCACAACAAACTGAGAATTTTAAAAACAACAACTAACAAACAAATCGGAGGAACAGAAGATACCGAAAATGAAACAACGCGGTTGACAACAAAAGAATTATAAATTTGCGCGTGATTAAAGAATTGCACACTTTAAGCGAACTTTTTATTTCAGAGTGTACGCTGCGACAGGGAACACGTTTAGTTATTTTAGTCTTAAAAATAGAATCGTAAGAAGGTAATCACTAAATTGGGATATGTTGAACGTGTTAATAGACATTGATATTTTAATTCCTTGTTTACATAATGCAGCTTATATAATTGCGTATAATGTGAAAGTGATTTTATAACCAGTTGTTGGAAATAGTGATTAATCATAATTTCATAGAATATATTCAGTGAAAGATAGAGCTCCAGAAATACATTTAAGCGTGTAATAAACATACTAACAAATATCGATTATTAGACGTAGTTCGATAAAAATTCGATCGACGTTTCTATTCCAAAGAAAAGTAATAATGCCATGCAGGGTAAAGGACGAGATTGAAAGAAAATATTGCTTCGTAGTTTAATAGTTGATTGAAGTAAAAAATGCATATGATATAACCAGGCTCTTTTGTAAACCTAAAGAATTTTTAGTAGTAATGTAACGGCACCCTGGCCAGCTGCAAGAGTTTGTAGTAGGAAAATAAAGAACAGTAGGTTGCCGTTTGCGTTTAATTGTGGAATTCTGGAATTTCATCCATTTCAGTAGGCGAAAACTGTTGAATAGCCCACTCAAAAGGAGGCCTTTTTATCAAAATGGACCGTTCTACCATAAATTGTGCAAAATTAGCTGTCAGGGTAGCATACCTCTAGAAAGGGCGTCACTGGAATTTTGCTTCCCAGAAATGTGATAAAAATGACACGGATTTAAATTTTCGTGACATTGCGTAATACGATTACCAACGAAAATTAACTAGCTATGTGGCAAAGAATGAATCCAGGACAGCGTAATGGTTGAGTCCGAGAAAGCATATATATTAGCAATAGGTAGTCTAGGATGATGAATATTACAGACTACTTTTACAAGTTTAGACATTAAAACATTGGTACACAGTTCTAATCTTAGTAGCGTAGTTATTTTAACGGGAGAAACCTTTAGGTTTTGCACAAAGAAGTTGCATTTTCATCAGGTTGGTTAGCATGCAAATAAAACAACTTATCCGTAAGCTTCCAAACTAGCGTCGCAGAAAGCTACATGTTAACAACAGAATCTACAATAACCCTACCATATGGGGAATTGTTATTTTAGAAATAAGAGAAATTTCCTGTTGGAGTAACGTAAAACGTGTAGTGATAATTGAAGGCGGGGGCTCATCCCAGTCCATTTAACTATTCCAGAACTCTTTGATTAATAGTTTAGCGTATAATGTAATGGGTGAAAACAATCCAAGAACCTCAAACAAACGTGCAACAAAAGACAAAATAATGCATTTAGTACAAGGGATATCGAATTCACTTACTGTAAAATTGAAAGCGTCATCTAAACATAACCATGAAAGCCCAAGTACCTTTAAATTAGTGTCACAATCAGAAAAACCTAATGCAACGCGGTGTAACTTGGGAAACTTATTTAATAAAGTAGACGAATTAAAAGCCCACTTTCTCAGATCAAAATTTCCATTTTAGAAAATTTAATAAGTTATTGTGCTAACGAACACACGGCGTTATATCATTGGTCGAATAAATCAATCGTCCATGTATAAATAATTCTGCGCTATTTTAGCCGCTGTAAAAATACGACTAAAATCGTCCAATGACAATTGTTTAATAACACGCATGGTGAGGTAAGGACTTGGCTTTAGCCCAAAGGGCAGGCGATTAAATTAAAATGAGCTAACATTTCCGTCTTTATTGAAACGAAACAAAATTTATAGGTATTTTCTATGTCCTTCATTTGTCCCCACTTGCAAATACATTCGTGATATATCTGCGATCATTGTAATGTGAAATAGACAAAAATTTAATAATAGAGAAAATGAATCAGTTTGCAAATTAGTTCTGCTATACAACATGTCGTTTAACGAACACCCAGTTTGCGTTTTGCAACTATCGTGCCGAACAATTCGTACCTTGGTGGTTAGTTTATTATGCTTCAACACCGCATGATGAGGAATATAGCAACTTTCTTCTAAATTTTCATGAGAAATTACTTCTGACAGATAACCTTTATTTACATTTTCTATAATAATTTTTTTGTATTCTTTCCCTAGAATCGGATTTCTATGAAGCGTACGTTCTAATGAAATAAATCTGCGATACGCAATAGATGCAAAGCTACCAAAATGGCAGCGATACTGAATACTACCCGTCAGGATTTTTAATAAGCAATTCTGTAAACAAATTGTCACAATACATTTCCTCAGGGTTCAAATTCCGTAGTACATAAATTTCTTCCAATTCCCAGAATTTATGTAAGACGTTTTCTAGATTACTGAACGTAGTAGCATTAAAGGAATATGCATTAGATACACTCTGAGCTGATCTGACACTCACGTCACCCATAGAATACCGTTTGAATAGCAGGTGGTAAGGAAGGTCCACAATAAGTTTTGTTACCTATATAAACGTACGAAAATAATTGTGCACCTATTACAAGATGAGAGAGAATTTTCAAGGCTCTGTAAATTTTTACAATCAACAGGATGCGTAGGCAATGTGTCTGTAATATTATCGACAACTAATGCTTGTATATAATATGCGTGTTGATAAACTCTAGATTCAATGCTTATGAAAATATAACCACAAATTGGCCTAGCAGAAGAACAAATTCCTTTTATCCAGGATTTGCTTAACAGTTCGATTTTTAAATTAAAGAATTTGAAAATATCAACCGCAATTAGATTATTTTGGGACCCACTATCCAACAGGCATCTAATAATCTTGCGTTCTCTACTGGTGTTGCGGGCATAAACTTGAGCAGTTGATAACAAAACAGTACTATGCGTAGGGTCCACGGTAACGCGCTAGTCGACGGCTCACCGTGTTGAGGGATTTCAGATACTGAAATCTTAGATATAGGGTTCAGTACGATTGCGGATTATTATTATTATGGAGATGGCTTATCACAGCAATACGACCGATTGCGTTAAAATTACCGTTTTTGAAAAACAAAGAAGCGTATGATGCCTCCTTTTACAATGACGACAATCCTGATTTGCAATCAGGTGCGGAATGTACCAAACTTAAACAATTTATACAACCAATTTTTGACTTTATAACTTCACAAAATTTAAATCAAAGGGCCAACAGCATAAAGTGACATAAAAAGAAAATCCAAAGCTTGTGCTTTGGCAACTCATGCTTTTAATAACGACCATAATTTAGATTTTAAAAATCCAAAAATTATAGAAATTGAAATGAACGATTTAAAATGATCTTTTATTGAAATGTGTCATATTTACAAAAACTCAAAATCTATGAATAAGAAAAACGATATAGGTAATCTTAGCTGCATACAGGGTGTTTTGAAAGATCGTTTAAAGATTTTAAGGGTATACATACAGTACGATCGAAAATAAGGTTGAAAGTCATAATAAACATATATCCACAAATTAACTGTTCACGAGATAACAGCAATTTTATCGCAATTGCAGATTAAGTTTGCTTTATTAAGCTGTTATTGCATTTTAAGATAAAATAGATTATAACTAAAGAAGTTGTTCAAACTATCTTGCACAAACCAGAGGTTCAGTCTCAGATTAAGAGATAAATGATCCAAAAGTTCAGTTAAAATATTTTCCAAGAACTCGAGGTATGCAAAACCTGTAGAGCGTTGTGGCAAAACAATCGGTCCTAACAACCGATCCCCTATCATGCCTAACCAGATGTTTAGAGAGAAACGTTGCTGGTGTCTGGCTTCAACGATAGCATGAAGATTCTTGTCACACCAAGCGTGATTGTTGTGGAAATTAAATATTTCGTTTTTAGTAAAACCAGCTTCATCAGTGAAAAGGATGTTATCAGCGAAATCTTACCGATCAGCAGCTGTTCGCTAAAACCACTCATAGAAAGTCATTCTCGCTTGATAATCCGGAGCAGTAAGGGCTTCTACCCGTTGGATATGGTATGGGTATAGCAGTTGCTCATAAAAAGTTCTCCAAACAAGAAAGCTGCTTACACCCATTTAAGTCTACATTTTTCTAAGACTAGTTTCGGGATTTTCATCAATAATATTCAACATTCAATCTTCTATCTGTCGAGTACATGCTATTCTCTGCCGACCAGTATCATAACACCGCTTCTCAATCGAACCAGTTTCTCTTAGGAGTTGAAACACTATCAGAAACATCACATGCAGAGGCAGTTGGAGATCAGGAAACGTTTCAGCATAGAAGCGACGTGCTTGTAAAGAATTTCCATTAGCACGACTGTACATGAACCCATAACGCTCATTTTAGCATTAGAATTGCTATAAATTGCACAAAAAGTCCAATTAAACTGTCATAAATTAAAAGCTGATAAGCACCTGTTTACTGGGATGTTATCGTTTACTTACTTGTTATATCGTAAACAGTTAATTTGTGGACATATGTTTATTATGACTTTCAACCTTATTTTCGATCACACTACATGCCCTTAAAATCTTTAAACAATGTTTCAAAACACCCTGTATACACATATCTAAATTTTAAAGCAAGTTTTAAAACCAAAGTCAAAAATACAACAAAAAAACTTGATAAATATACTAAGGGTAATACCAAGTTCTACATTCTCACAAATATAGTAAATATAGAAATAAGCCATACCTTTTATATTATTTGGAAACAATGATGGACATAAACCACCCCATCTGCACATGTGCACTACTACTACACAAATATTACACACATCCTACAATAACTAATGAAACAAAATAAGTGAAGAACGACACAATCAAGAAATGACATCTGTCAAGTCAATATTTTGCCTATAAATCTAAACATGTTTTCAAATTTTAATTTTAATATGATGTACTATATAGTTTTCCACTAATCTCAGTGTAAGTAGTTTTATTTTTATTTTGCTTTATTTGTACGATCCAAATGTTGCATTTATAGTTAAGCCTTTGACAAAGCATTAAAACGTATATATATATATATATATATATATATATATATATATTGCTGTGATAAGGGGTTGTTTAAGGGTGTATTTTATAGCAATGGTCGTTTAGTAACCATAATTTATAATAGGAAGCAGAAAACTGCATTTATTTAGTAGAAAATTGAGTAATTGGGATACTTTGTAAATAGTAAGCATTTAACACCCTGTATATAAAGCATAAGTAGTCTTAAGCGACGCAAATAAACACATCTTACAATAATAGGACGCATAGTTAGCATAGAAATAGGTAATTCATACATTAGGTAAATAAAAAGTATTTAACACCCGGTATATAGAGCTTTAGTAATTTTAAGTAATACAAACAACTATATTTTTCAGTAGAAGCACGCGTATTTAAAGGAATGGTAATTAAACACGCATTCAAAAGGTTTCTAATTAGTTCTGATTTAATACGGAGATAAGAGATAAAACTTAACAAAGTCTTGTGTAAGTGCATAGAAATAATCAACATTTTGATAAGTAAAGGTAATCAAAGATGCGTAAATAAATAAACATAACATCGCATGGTCTGATAACGAAGCATCTGTAACAAACAACCATTACTCGAAAAGCCAAGAATGTTACATCAGAAAACCACTTTAAGTGTAGGAAATACAAAGACCTCATTGGTCAAGATTAGCGACGGACTTGTAAGTCAAGCCCACATACAAAGTGGGATCTACCCATATATTAACAGCAAGCAATGATAACAGAGCTCAGTTTTAACTCAACAAGGCCTAGCTGCGTTACTTTGAATCTAAAAGTCACGCGTAAGGATAATATTTAATAGTGAAATTGTATAGTGACAGCTAGTACTACGAATATGAAAATTCCTATTGCCGATTAACGTAAGTAGAATTTGGGGAATTTATTTTAAACTAAAATATAATAATAATAAGGTTCGGAGGCTGACGACAATAATTCGAAGCTGATAATAAATACCAAATTGGCGTATAATTAATTCATGGGTGTACAATAATCCAGAGGGTAATGATAATAACTCTGAGGCTGGTGAGAATAATTCGAGGGTGTATAACAATCTGAGGCTGGTGACAATAATTCCAAATGTGTGGATAGGTGTAATAATTTCGAGGATAGATAAATACCAAATGGGCGTATAATTAATTCATGGGTGTAGAATAATTCGAGGGTTTATAATAATTTGAGGCTGATGATAATGTACCAAAGGGGTGCATGATCCTGATTCAAATGTAATAATGGAAGCGAGTGGATAGATATTATTTCAAATAGGTGTATAATAATTCCGAATTGGTGAAGAATAATTTCGAATACGATGTTAATGATCCAAATGGGTGTATAATAAATCCGAGTATATGGAAAATCTTAGTTGGTTGATAATATTTCAAATGTGCTGATGACAATAATTCTGAATTGATCTTAGTTGATAATGGATGCGTCGATAATCTTGGTACAATTATAAGTTGCGAGAATCAATAAAGAAGCACGAATTAAAAGCAGAGCAGGTTAGACCTTATTAGTTTTAAGACATTTTTTTTCTATTTGAATTTGAATATTAAATTTGCTTAATTAATATAAACTTGTGTAAGAGAGTCAGCAACGAACTTTACATACGTTAAAAGTACGTAATATCATAATGGGGTTTTGAACGTTCCAGGATTCTTTGATAAAAAGAGTAGTTTTTGGTTACTGTAGATTGATTGCAAAGCATATGATTTTTGAGATAAATGAGACTTATAATATTGATTGATTGAAAAGTGTATTTTAATAATTTTCAAAACCTGTACATAATATTTTTTTTCATTATATGGAATTAATTAACTTCATTTTATAATTCAAATAAAAGCTAGCCGTGGCAGAATAATAAAATTAGTGGGAGTGTAATTTGATTAGGAAAACACAGAGAAGTGGAGTTATAAGTAGAAAACGCCATTGACACCGAGTACGGCGTTATCATATCAAGTATTTATTGAACGGCACAACAACGGGGTTCGAGAGTTCCAGTTAGTACATAGCATATATATATATATATATATATATATATATATTGCTATGATAAGAAGGTAATTTAAGGGTATATTAAATCGTAAGGGTCGCAAGATAAATGTAAATATTATTAACATTAAGAGAACCGAAGAATTCCACCATTAAGTAGGAGTAAATCGACTATTTTATATAAAGTTAATGTGCGAGCACACTGTATATAAACCATAAATAATTTAATTCATAAGAAAGAAGCTCATTATTCAATAATCAGATATTATTTAGCAAAAATAATAATGTGTACCTCGTATAATACGTTCTAAGTTAAATATACAAGTGTAGAACTGGAAAGAAACGAGCAAGTGAACAAACTACACTAACAAGTCAAGTTGTAACAATCCAGGTGTGCTGACCATCGATATTCAGAGACAGTTCCTAGAACTAACAGGAAAAACACAGGTCAGAGATTTTCTTCATTATTAGTATAAGACTGTTTTTTAATTTTTAACATTTAATATTTACTATATCAAATAGCTGTAAGGGTCATCAAAAATCATTTGAGAATTTGAAAAATAAAGAGAGGATCGTTTTGAACGTTCAAAATGTACTTAAAAGTAATTAAAGTGATATTTTTGCTGGGTTTCAGGGAACATAAATTTTAGTGGAATCAGATAAATATCAATATTTTATTCAGTGGCTAATTTTTGAAAATTAAAGAAATTAATAAGTTATTGACATAAAAGTGTACTTATTATCAATTACTATATTGTATATTTCTGCATTGCTTCATTTTTATTTTCATTTACACTATTTTAAGAGATACGTAATAAAAAGAAAAGGGGATAAACCATCTTTATTGTCGTAACGTAGGGCACTTTGTGTTTAATAGATTGAGTTAGCCGAGGCATTCAAATTCAAGGAATTATAGGATTGAGAGACGCGAAGGAAAGAGGCCGAGTACGAACATAACAATAAAATTTTAAAAGGCGACGGCAACGTTAGGGACTGTGACATAGCAAGGTTGTATAACGAAATAATCGTGGGCAATGATTACAGCAAAATTAGTACGACATCCAATTGTGGGGCTGAGATCACAGCAAGTAAGATATCCTACCAACGTTAGGGGCTATTCACAGCAAATAAACATAACGACCAACGTAAGGGGCTATTTACAGCAATTTATATAACGCCCAATCGTGGGGCTAATTCACAGAAGCTCGGATGTATAGTAATAACTTACGAGCAATTCAATTAGGCATTTTAGATAATTAAGGTATTTAAAATAATTAAAATAGAGTATAGTCAACTTTTGATAACTTAGGGTTAATTTAATTTAGTTGTATTTATTTAGAAAGGACGTAGCAAAATAGTTATTTTAGGATATGACAATAAGGGTCAGAAACAACGAGGTAAAAATACCACTTTTAATTTTATTTAAGCTATACGAAAATATAAAAACTTTCCATATTTGTTAGTGTAAGCTTATTATTTTGAAGGGTAAAACTAGAAACGTTTTAAAGCATAATGTACAAGTTAATAGGGGGAAAGATTTCAAGGTAATATGTCACGATAAACAAGCCTATAAAAATAAATATGTTCCAAGAAGGAGAAGGACCGTTGGAAGTTAGAATAATCAATATATAACGAGGACAAAACAGAGAACGTATAAGTATAACGAGGAAGCAGTATGTTTGTGTAAGATATTGATTTAATTATAGAGGTAATATAGAAAGGAAGCTAAAAACAAGCTGTCATGGAGGAACAAGGACAGAGCAGAACGCATGAATACAAGTGAGAAACAGTATATTTTGGGATTTAATTATAGATATAGTATAGGAGGGAGACGACAAACAAACTTATTTTGGAGAGGGCAACAAAATCAATGATTTCTAAGAATATTATAAGCAGACACGGATCGATTGAAAGCAAGGGAGAGAAAGAAATTCGCAAGATGATTGGACGATGCAGGTACACGCGCAACAATTTTGTATTAGGAAGAGCAAATATGCAGCTGGTGGAAGCACATGTGTGAAAAGGGACTATATTAACAAGGGAGATGAAAGATGTTTGTTTTAGTTTGAAGGCGTGAACATAGTTGGACTAAATTTCGGTTGAGGCCAGTTTTCACTGAATAGCAGTGACGGTTGGCTGTTTTTAAAGGTTCACTAAGTAATCTAATGTGTATGTTGTTCGTAATTCAGAGGAAATTAAAAACCGTTAGAGCTTTCACAAGAAAATAGAAGCGGTTACGCGAATAATTTTAAGAAAAAGGGAACGGTTGGTGCTTTTACATAGAATATTGTTGTACGTTAAAAATTTACGTGCAAACTTGAAAACAGGGGAGGTGTAGGATGCCTATATAAACCACCTTCTAAGAGGATGGCGCTCTCTTAATTTTCTTCATACCCTAGCGCATCATCGAGTTAACTTTTAGTGAAAGTATTTAGTGAATTTATGTATAATTGCACATAAGTTAGTGTAGTGTGATGACAAGTCGTCATTAAAAAACAAAAAAAAATCAAATAAAGAATCCTAAGCGAAGAGTAGATGAAGTATATAAGTACAAACGATTACAATTATAATTTTGGAATGTACGAAAATTATTAAAATTTGAAAGTATTTAATGGTGAAGGCAGCAATCTTTAATTAATTTATGATAAATGAGAATACGAAGTATAAATTTTGGAAGTTGGATGCCTATGGATTATTTTTAGATGAGGAGATTTTGGGGTAGCAGCATACACAGAGTGATGGTGATTTAATCGGAGAGCTGTTTCAGGGACTAGTGTCATACTGGACGGCATCATCCTCAAGGGTTGTTTAGCGGATACCTGTTGCAAGATAGTTACTAGGTGACAGATTGCATAAAAACATTTTGTGGTGAATATTTTCTATGGTTCTTTTAGTTTTTTTGTGTGCCTTGGAGTGTTTCTAATTTGATGTATTTAATGAACAGAAAATTTATGAGATTTTAGATGTAAATAAAATTTATAAAGGTAATCAAGAATAATTAACTTACAGATAACCAGGCTATGTTGTAAAAAAGTATAGGGGGCTTATTTTATTTTGGTAGTGCGGTAAATTTGCACTCACATTTAAGGTGTTTTACTATGTTAAGACAAAGGGGTTAATGTCAGGTATGAGAAACGCCCTTTTACTTTAATAAGATATTTGTTTAATAAGGTTATCGAATCGAATTGCTTTTGAAATTGAAATTGTGGACATTACTAACAACAAGAGTGTACATAATGAAACGTATTTAGAAAATGTAATATTTATTTCAAGCAAATAGAGTGTGATGTATTTTGTGAATTCCGTTATTTTGAGAGTGTGATTGTAGGGTGTGAATTTCTTATAGATTATAGCATAGAGGCAGTGAGCGGGAGCTTTTAGATTTAGCGGTACCAGGTAAGCGTCTGTGTTAGTTTCAAGTGGTTTTTGTGGATTTAGGAGGCAAGAGAGGAGCAGCCGAGGTAAAACTTACAGCAATTTATGACGACCCAACGATGGCGCTCGATGGTGTCCAAAAAACCTTACAACAATATGACGGCGCAACGCTGGGGCTCGATGGTTTCCAGAAAACCTCACAACAATATATATATTACTCAAATTTAGACCAGGGTAGAAAATTAATTAACGACATCAAATAATTTTAATCACCGTGTATAAGGAAGCTTTGGGAAAAGGTACGCGTAATTAAATGCCTAGTGTAAAGATTTAAATCATTCAATTAGAAGGTAGGGTTTGTATAGAATTTTATTAGATAATACGCGTTATTAAAACGTGGAGCATACAAATTTATTCGTTTCATTAAAAATAAGGGATTTAAATTATTCACTAGACGCTTTCTATAAAAAGAAGCAGAATTAAAATGCTCAACTTGTATGTAATTTAATTATTCCAAGTAAAGAAACAAATAGAAATTACGTGCAAAATTTATATTAATTAATTCAAGTTTCAAGTAACGAGTATTCAACAAAATGTACAAATAATAATTAATATTTAATTAGGATTCACTAAAAATTAAAGGGTTATAAGTCAATGCCATTCATTATTATTTTAATTGGAGTTAATTGAACGATTATTAAGGTATAATAGGCATAAAAGCTTTTAAAAAACCCAATAATACCAAATATGAGACGCGTTGCTAGCATACAAATGTATCTAGAAAGTTAGAATACGTGGAATATTCAAATCGTAGAAGTGTTATTTAAAATGTTACGATTGAACACCTGCGTATTTTTAAATGTCAAATTCTAATAAATTCGAGCTGATAAACATGAAAATTCTGCGTATATTGCAAACGGTCGGATAAACCGTAGCTTATATTAACATATGAATCCACGTGGACTGAAATAACCGACAGTAAAGAGTATCGATTTGCACCACTTGGACCAAGTTAGAAAAAGACTGATAAAATGCGCAAGGCAGAGGCACAGATAATAAAAGGCGTGATTTGAGCAACGTCATGAGGATACGATTGGTTGTAATAAGATGCAGATGTGAGAGGTGTAAACGTAACGATTTCTATACAAAATTAATTAGTTATTCTCGGACGTGTTTGCGAGCCGTGTGAAAATTTCTTAGATTTTCAACTGGCGTGTGTGTAAATTTAATAGAATCGCTGTGCCGGACTGTCGAGAAGGGAACAGAGAATGCGAAATTCTAAAAATTGTCCGTTGAGGGACAAAACCGACGGGCAGGCTAGCCATTATATATACCCGTGTTAATATGAGTTAGTCTCTCTTAGATTTTCGATTTTTATTCAATACTTTAAACAGTTTTGCTCTTTATTTTTGCTGTTATACCATACTTCAAGCAGAATACGTGCTACGATTCAAGTTATTATGCTTTAGTGCACCTACGGAAGATAGATAAGGTAATAAAGTCTAGTTATATTTGCGGGTGTTACTGTGCCAATTATTCCAATTAGTAGCGATGAATAGATACATTAAAGTATGCAGTTTTTAGTATAGCGTGAACGAATTATGAATTTCTGTGCTATTTTGTTCGGGAGTGAGAAATCAAATGTTATTAGTAAACGTGATTGGATCTACAAACAAGATTTAGATATACATAGATGCGTTCCTGAAAAGCCCTGAAACTTTTTGAACGAATGGTGTTGTAGATAAATTTTAAAAGGCGACCAGGAATCTGAGGACGGAAACAAAACCCAGTTGGAATGGTGAAATTAGCAAGGACGATGTACATTGAAGCCACGAGTGCAGTAACCTTCAGGTAAATTATACAATTTTGTTCGAACTTTAATGTTTTGGTGTGTGTTGGATATCTTTATAATTTATTTGATAAAAAAAAATGAACAGTAGTGAATTTGTATGAACAACAACTTTTAATTTTAAGGTAAAATTTTCTTGTTTAAGTAGAAAGGAGTATTTAGCAGTTTATGTTTTGATTATGATGAAAATTTGGGTCTGTCTTTGAGCTCAATTAGACTAACCTGTTTAATTAAGGTAAAGGGGTGGAAGATGCTCCCTATTATTCAGACTTAGGTCTGCACATATTGTAACTTAATTAGTATGCATCCTACCAGGACTTTAATTCTGGATGCATATTAAAATGATGACAAATTTAAACTTAAAATTTTATGATACTGATATTTATGCTGAAATTTAATTTTGAAATTTTAATGTATTATGAATATTGATGTAAATAGAGTTAACGTTGATGTTTGTGGCAGGAATGTGTTTGTTTTTTTTTATGAATGAGGATGAAAGTTTTAACTAGGAGAGCAGCCAAGGCGGAAAGAGTAAAGAGGCGATTATCAGAAGAGATTCAACAGGGCGAGAATCACAGCAAATCTTGGTGCCCAGTTCGAGTGGCTCGAGAATTTTTTTTTACTCTGGTGAGGCCTTTTGTAGGTTTCACAGCAATATATATATATATATATATATATATATATATATCGAGGAGTATGTGTTCCAAGCTGATTTAGTGATACCCATAGAGTTTTAAAATTTCTTAGTTTTACTAGATACGCCTTTAACCATTAGCTTCTAAGTACTAAAACGCTTGACGCAATAACTCAAACCTTTCTTGTGTAAATAGATAGCATTTTTTATAAATTGCGTTGGATTCTAAAATCGTTTCGCAGTTTTAATTTATATGGCTTTACTCTATTTGTACAAACCAAATTAAAATTTTCATTCCACTTGTAATATTTATTCATTAAAATCAAGTTGAGCGAACTCGGAAGTTGTCTCTAATATTAAGTTATTTTTAAATTAAGTGCTTCTCAAAGCTATGCTCTAGAAATGAGATTCAAATATTTCTTAATCTTAGCGTTAACAATGGGTTTTAAACCTCTCACTTTTGTGTCAGAAACAATTCATATTAACACAAGGATTAATATTTAACATCATCTCAACTCAAACGTAACTCAATAAAGGCATAATGAGAAAAGGCGGAGTTCCCTAAAAGCGCTTTCTGTCAATAGCGTTCGCGGAGTTGTAAACTTCATGCTAATGGCACATTGTGATAAAATTTTGAAATTATATTGGCAGTATCGCCAATATATTTTAAAAGCAAATCGAAAAATATATGGCGAAAGTGCTGTGTCTGTCAACAAAATAACAAACGGTATCTTGTGGCTTTGGCTTAATTGGGAGCGTTTCTCTTAATTCTTCTCGCAAATCCAAAATATTAATTGCTAGGGGTTATTTAAGACCACTAAGCAATAAAATTCTAGTAATAGGTGATGTAGTCATTACTTACAGGTAGAGGTTTAAAAACAAATTTCAGAAAAGTATAACCACTGAGATATAGTGTAAAGTGTTATGACTATCATAACTATTAAGTTAAAGCAACATAATAAGTGCAAATTTCTTTAAGTTAGAAATATTAGGAGGCGTTTCCTAATAACAAGTAAACGAAGTAGTAAGAGCTTAATATTTATATATAGAGGATGCAAAAACAAATCGATCGGGGAAATTTAATGTAACACTGTCTATAAGATCTTCTATATGGAAATTCAGAGTTACATAAATATTTAAATGTGTCTGTTGCGAAATGCATTTTGTGTGGTAAATTTTTTTTCTTTATCACTGTCGTTTTCATGGTATTTACTTATTAGCAACTACTGTTTAAAGTGCTTGTGGACACTGGGTAAGTATACGAGGTGTATCTGAAATAAGGGTTGAGCTCTTAGCAAGCGATTTCTAACGTTAGATTAGTAACTTTCATTCTTGGAAGTTTTTCAGAAGCGCATTCTGTCTGCGAGTTATTCGCTACTAAACTTTAGTCTGGTTCTAGAGTTTTCCTGTATTACAAGGGCTACTTTGCTGTCATTGGCATTTTCTAATTAAACAACTTCTATAATCATAAGTGATTTACATTACGTTTATTTCAGTGAAGCTAACCGTATTAGTTGATACGTATTATTTACCACTGTTATTTGGTTTTTGATTTTAATCTGCTGCAGTTAGTCGTTAAAAATGTGTAGTAATGCAGAATACTGTGATATCGTATCGATGTACGCGGAGTGTAGGTACAATGTGGATGCCACTCGGAGGTTATAGTCGGAACATTTTCCTACTAGATCATTATCCTCTAGAAATTGTATTTTACAGTGTGTACAAAGACTTCTGTATACGGGAACTGCGAGGCTATCGTTGAAATTCGAGGAAGAGAACTACAGCATCATGTTCAAGTAGCAAAAGAATAAATTTTGCAAATTGTAGACAATGATCCCTGTACCAGTACTTGTTAGATAAGCCGAATTGTTAATATTTCTCATGGCTCAGTGGACAGGATTTTATCCGATCATGTGAAAATGGTGCTATATCTGACAGACAACGATTTTGTGACAAAATTTGAATTTTGTGAATGGTTCAGGCAATAGCAAATTGCTCGGTTCGTTTTTGGTGCTAAGGTGTTATATACCTACGAATGTTGTTTTACTCGGGATATAGTACTGAATTAGAGTTATGAGAATCCCAATGTGATAAAGAAGGTCGGTTTCAACATCGCTTTTCCGTAAATGTGTGGGCCGGAATTCTGGGAAGCACGCTTATTGCACCGTTTATTTTGCCTTAACGTCTTGCAGATAAAGTATACTTAAATATCTGAAGTGCCGTACTTAACCAGGAAGGTATCATTGACTATTCAACATGTAGGAACTTCATGTTTCATCAGTATGTATCTATGTCTGACGATGTTCAATTGGACATTTGCTCCATTTTATACAACACAGTTACCTGTCGTCCACTCCATGCAAGAATTAGAGGACGAATACCTAAAGTTGAAGCTAAAAGAGTTAAGGCTCAATAATTACGTGCCACCTAAGAGAAGAAGTGAATGTGTAGGACCTGAGTTCGCTTCTGGGTAGACCTCGTCTCCTAAATATAATACCGGTTCCCATTGCCATCTCGGCACCACTTGTCGAATATCCCCAATAGAAACCTATTTTTATCTGTCGCTAATTATACGTTCGCTTCTGTACCTTAACTTCCAAAATACACTGTCCTCTGACAAATATGACTTCGAACAATACTCCGGATTCTCTCCTTAGATGTTGGGATGGTGGTCAAATGGGGCACATTTCTCCTAATTACTGCCGTTCCAAGTCTTGCATTGCTACGGGTGCGGCCACAAGGGAGCAATCCGGCGCGACTACCCATTGCAATATGGGAAACCGTTAAACCGTCGGTAAAGTTTTTGGACCGAAACGAGATTTCTACTTTGTCCTTAGTTTCGAATTTTTCATTCCAGGATCTGAAGCATCAGTCCCGATTTTTACTATACTTTGTGTTTGAAAATATTCATAGGACCGAGCTCCCATATCTATCAGTTTAAATTTTTAGAATCTGTTTTACTGACCTTCTGGACTCCGGTGCCACGTGTAATATTCTCGGTGGTCCCGCTTATGTCCTCTTCACCTTCCCCTTCATGCTTTCTCTTCTTCCTTCTGTAACTGAATCTGGGTATCGACTTTTGGAAATCGGTAGAATGTGTTCCCAATTTTCACGATAGCCAATGGACTTTTGGTTCTCCTTCCTCTTCGGTCATTACTACTTCCGAACTTGTGCACATTGTGTCCGACCTTACTTCCGCATAACGACATCAGCTAGATTCCTTTATTTTTACTGCCTCTTCCAAACACCTTCCTGGTCTTGATTGCACCTCCTTAGTCCAACATCATATCCATACGTCCGTAAAACCTATCAAACAACGCTGCTACGCCCTTTCTTTTCCTATTCTTAAGATAGAACATTCCGAACTCGCCGATATGCTCCGCTTTGGAGTTGTCAAACCCTCCTATCGTCCTAGTAAAAATAAAGTTTTGCAGTGATTTCCGCAAAGTAAACCAAGTTACTCAGAAGGACACCTATCCCCCTTTCTTATATCTCCACCATCCTAAACCGTCTTAGTAATACTCATTTCCTGTCCTCCTTAGATATCTGCTCAGCATACTGCTAAATTCCTCTCGCTCCCGAATCTAAGCCCATCAAGGTGTTCATGGTCCTTCATCGTGCTTTGTTTCAATTTTGCCACTTCCCCTACGGGCACCATAATTCTCCCGCTGCTTATCAACGATTTATCGATCTAGTAATCGGTTCTTACCTGGAATTGTTCTGCTTTGTCTACTTTGATGATATAATCATAGCTAACCCTTCCTTTGAAGAACACCTTCGGATCCCGACTTACTCATTTCTCGTCCCTTCCTTGTTGGCGTTACTCTCCGTCAAGAAATTTGTGATTCCTGCCTTGCTGAACTCTGCTATCTTGGGAACGTTGTTAACCTAGATGGTTTCTTTGTTGATCCCGATAAGGTTTCTGCTATCCTTAATATCTCTCCCCCTTTCTCTGTTACCGAAACCCATCGATTGATTGGTATGGCTAGATTGTACCGGCACTTCATCCAAACCTTGCCATCCCCACTTCTCCGCTTTCTTACCTCATCTGTAAAAACGACATTTTATCCTGGACCACGATAGTCAATGTGCGTTCTTTTTTCTTAATCATCACTAAGTTACCGCTTCCATTACTTTTATGCCCTGACTTCGTTTTGCTCTTTACTATCCAAACTGATGCCTCTCATTTCTTTTTGGGTGCAGTTTTAAGTTAGAACACCCTTAAGAAGGAAAGGTGGTTAGCAACATCAATTGCTTCCTCTCCAAACCGGAGCGTAACCATAATGCAACCGAGAAGGAGTGGTTAGCTGTTTTATGAACAATTCACAAGTTTCATCCATATGTTGAAGGTACTCGCTTTATTGTGATTACCGACAATCACTTCCTCATATGGTTGCATAAACTTCAAAGTCTTTATTATTGTTCACCTTAAAGGGCAACGTCATGTCGTCCCTGATAGACATTCTCATTCTTTTATTGTTCTTGAACTCATTTCTATTTCTGCCATTACCTCCCTCGAAATCACTCTCTCTACTCCTATCCTTTGGTAAATTCTTAGGATACAAAAGGTTTCCAACTTTCTTAGACATTATCATTCCTACCCCGTAGTTGACAACATTCTTTTCCGTCACCACAAAACCTATATCGCAGCAGACTCTCCGGACGACTAATAATCGCCGCCACTTCTGAACGCGTAAATGTGTAGTATATCTTAATCACAATACTTCTATTTCCGGTCTTGTGGTGTGACTAAAACTTCTGTCTGTCTCCTCCAAACGACTACCGGCCGTGTCCCAGAACGTATCTAGCTCACTGCATTTGACGTTGTTCCGTTTGTGCTGCTCGCATAATCGGTCTTTTCGCTCCTAGGGCCGAACCATTCTATCCTTGATAAGTCATTTCCTGTGACATCGGAAGTCCTATTCCTTGATTCACCTGTGGTCATTCCTATATCTTGTAGTGGTTGATTACCTTACCGAGTTTTCTCTTTCTTTCCTTTGCGTAGAACTACTAGAGTATCCGTGTCAAAAATTCTTGAAAACCAAGTGTTCCTGTTTTTCGGTGTTTTCCAAAACCTCACCACATGTAGCGGTGTACAATTCCAATGCGATTCCTTTTTTTTCTACATGCTTCCTGCCACCACCCATCTGCCACTTCCCACCTGCCACCTCCCTCCTGTCACCTTTCACATATTTAAATCTCACATTTTACCTTTCATCGTGCATATATAAAAACGTAAAATTCGAATAAATTAAACAGTTTTACTCTTACTGGTGTTATCAACAAAACAAATGAGTTTAAGAAAATGTAGACTCTGTTAAGTGCTACGAAAGCTGTAGAATGTAAGTAGAATTTTAAATTTTCAGAAAATTGCAACACCTAATTTAGCTCTTAAATTGTGTAGTATCCGTATTAATTATTCTACAATACGTTATAAACTAACTGTAATGAATTGATGACATTATCTGTCAACGTGACAGCTGTCAAAGTGACAGTTGGTGACAGTTGTGACAACAGGTGTGGCGAGGAGAAAGTGCAAAGTGCAGTGGTGGCGCACCAGACTCGTCCATTTACCCTACTTTTGGTTGGATATAAATGCTTGCAGAGCTGCCTTATAAATATCAGTAGAACATGATGTGTACCTACTAAAATTTTCACAAAATAAACGCAAAAATAATTTTCGACATCAATATGCAGGAGTTGACAAATAGGCTTTCTAAATTTTCAAACTGTCAAAGTCTGTTGAAAGAATGTTATAGAGTTTGAAATAAATTTACACACATTGCCAGCATGCATAGAATATATAACCGCAAAGGGTATTTAATCACTGCTACGGTTTTTGAATTAAACATTTTGCGCCAGATGGAATTACATTATGCATAAAGTCTGGTCGATTCGAATTACAGCCTGTGTTCAAATTTTAAATAAAACGCAAAGTAAGCATAATTCCGAGAGGAATTTATAATTACTTTTCTCGATTTGGTTTTTGTAAGCTCATTTCCAAAGCTTTTAGCGAGCAAAGACCTAGTAATGGCACTTCAGGAATGCAATCTTTACTGTGCTGTTAGACATGAGCGTAGTCTTTATTGGCTTAAGCCTTGCATATTATAAAGTTGAAAATAATGTGCTGAAAACACTTTTACCTGTGTTAGAGAATAAGAATCCAGTCATATATGTATTTTACCAAACAAAATGTGCAACACAATGTTATTTTTTCGAATTATAATTTACTTAATGTTTATTATTTCAGCTTAATGATTCCATGTGTATTAAACAATAATCAATAATATCTAAAACTTGTAACTACTATAATTATAAAATATAAATAAAAGAGAAGGTTCTAGTTGGCGCATATTAATTGGACCATCAAACAACAAATATTTATTTACACTGCAAATCTCATAATATTTATTCCAACAAATATTTTATAAAGAGTGTCTTGAAGAAATAACTTATAGCATTATTTGATCATTTAAATTATTGCATGGTTACTGACTTGTCAAAATAAATAACGGAAATATCGTTATCTAGCAATATGCAAAATTCTGTTGTTGCTGTTCATTAAAATGCACCTTCTGGATAGAAAATTGCAAAAAATGTAAGTGTTCCTCGAGGAAGAGAACGAAGCATATTTTCACAATTTAAAAAGACGGGTTACCTTCAAACAAAAATTAAAACCAGGCTTGCTTCAAAGATTACGAAAAGAGGTCAACTCTTTGAGCACTTATTAACCAAGACCGTCGAGTTTTCTTGTGAGAATTAGCTGTAAAATGGGCAAATGCAATTGTCAGACCGATATCAAAAATACTGTTTGAGGGGAAAAATGGAATATGGGTTCTGAAATATAAGTTTTACAATGGTAGAAGCTTCCAAATTTATATTATTTTACTTTAGGCTAAGGAAAAACCACTCCTCACACGAAAACAAAAAGTAAACCGATTTTTATCTGCAAAGCAACACTAACACCGGGTTGATTGTTAGTGGGACTCGGCTATCTGGAGTTACGAATATGCGTTGGCGATACATAAAAAGAATGATCCAAATACCAACGCAAGGATATCACAGACATGGTCTCAAAAAAATGGGTAGGTATCCGGCTTCCATGATGGTGTGAGGATGCATGTCATCACAACGAGTAGGACACCTTCTTTTTATTGACGACACTGTCAGTGCTACAAAATACAAAATAATTTAGCAAGAAGAATTGTTGCCGTCCATTAATAAGATTCAACTGGCAGAATTGGAATTTATATTTCAACAAGGTGTTGCAGCCTGCCGTGCACTACATTTGATTTTCCAACGTTCCATCTTAGGTACTACATTGACCACGAAGCAAGACTTTATTTATCTCAAAATTTTGAGTTTTGCGGAACCCTTGCTGTTTCAAACAAGGAAGAGATCTTTAACATGCGTGACAACATCCACATGGAACCTACATTTTACTTCTCATCCGAACGAGGACGTATTTTTGTGAAAAATGTTCGCCTACCACTTTTCAAACGGGCCCTGTTCGGAAACTCAGGACCTTGGACTTAGTTACACGCATACCAACTAAGACACGAAGTCGTCCAGCCAGTCATGCAGCAAATTCAGTAACATCATGGTTGTAAAATAGCCTTCAAACAGTCCTAATCCCTCCCCTATTAAAAACCTTTAGCATCACATGAAAGAAGCACTTCGAAACACACCAGTTTGCATCATTTCATATGGAATAGAATTCAGGAAATTTTGAATAAATTCTAAC
The DNA here is from genome assembly GCA_036346225.1 of Platerodrilus igneus. Classification (NCBI taxonomy): domain Eukaryota; kingdom Metazoa; phylum Arthropoda; class Insecta; order Coleoptera; family Lycidae; genus Platerodrilus; species Platerodrilus igneus. The sequence goes on from JARFIW010001361.1 coordinate 605,159, forward strand.
CAGGGTGCTGCAAAACAATAGTCGGCAGAATGCCAAAAAGAATTGATACCGTGTTAACACGAAAATGTGATTGCACGCAGTGGTAACTCCGTCTAATTGTTCAAAAACTTTGGTCCAGTCATTACCACCAGACACTTTTTCTTGTTATTCATATTTGTAATTATTGTTACAGATATAAGTATTAAATTTTGTTGATTGATTGTTAAAAAGGCACAGCATCAAGTAAGCTTAATTGTTTCTGTGAAATTATTAAATTCAAATTAATGCTAATTCACATAAATAACATCGTTTTGCATATTTCCTTTGGTTCAATTCAGATGCGACTGGTCTCGTACTAGCGAGTCTTTTTCATGATATTTATTGTGATCTCAGAAAGATTAGGGATAGAAGTTTGGTTAATTGGGGAAAGAGTAGGTTATTTATGAGTTCAATAAGAAGACAAAAGAAAATTATTGATAATTTGAACATTTTAACTAAAACAAGGAACCCATTCAATTTTCCTTGGATTTGAATTTTTTAATTTTATAAACGTGGTGTAAGAAACTTTTGTGATATTTTAAAAGTTACGATGCGCAAATATTGAAATTATAATTACATGTTTCGTCTCTCCAAAGTTACCATAAACCTCCAAATTTTTGAATATGCACTTAAGTCTTCTATTTTAGATTTCAAAAGTACTTGTAGTTTTCGTATTTATTCCAACAGCGTGCAATATTTTATATTTTGTACCGCGGGGGTTATTTTAATTAACAAGTAAGGTAGCAATATGGACCACCTTAATTTCAGATTGGTAATTTGAACTTTTGATGGGAAAGTGAAAATTAAACTTTGGAGGGTCGGAATAAATATAATCGCATACTGAATAGTAGACTTCACAAAGAATTAATCTTAACTAAGTATAATAATGAATAATTTTGCCTGGCATGGGGAAAAGCAGGAATTCGGTCGTTTGTTTATTCATTTTGCATCTTAAGTCTGATATTTTAATATTTTGTTTCTTTAAACTTTAACTTTAAAAGTTCTAACATTATTTCTTTTTAAATACATTGTAAACATAATAATCAACGAAAGTGACTTATTTTAAAACCGCAAAGCAGGCATTAGAATGAAACAAGACACTCCGTATACATTTCCTATAGATAAATATATTGTAATTGACCGTTCAGTAACAACAGTCTTTATAAGCAGCAAAAATAGATGGTTACATTTTATAAATAACACTTTGATAGAAATTAGCATGCAAACAAGACGGGAGAAATAAGTCTGTAAAATGAAGTTAGGTTGAAAAGTAATAGACCTCAAAATGCGACTGTGGTTGCCTAGAGGGAGCAAACATGCGTCGTGCGACATAAAGTTGAACTACGGTTGCAAGTGCAGGGAATCGGGCGTGGATTTAATTTCGTGTTGACCGAGGCAAGCGAGGTAAGAAATTTGTGAGTTCACTCTACAAAGATCTTAAGTTTCGTTTTGGACTTGGGAAGCCGTTGTTGTTAGAAAACCATAGCAATTGATCAAAGAAAAATTTACGTTGCTGGACATCTTGAAAATGAACAGTGAGTAGAATAAACCTTTATATTTAGACTTATTAATTTTGTGCATGTCGGTTAAAACCAAACATGGACTAAATTAGCGACGGAATTAGTGCATAATAGTTTTAAATGTCAGCTGTATTAGTGAAATTATTGTCTGTAAAAAAGTGAAAATTTAGTATTGTTAATGGACATTGGAATGGTTAATGAAAAGCTGGTACTGCAACCTTTTTCGATGTATAGTTATAACGAGAATCTCTAGAAATTGAATTTCAAATAGTGTATAAATCAAACTTAAAAGCTGAAACAACGGTTGAAATTAGTTATGGATTAATGTTTTTATTTTAGGATTTTTGTTAATAATTCCTGTCCAGTTGGAGATTTTGCCTGCTCCTGTTCGCATATCTGCTGTTGGCAAGAAAGCAAATTCGATTGCAGCTGATGTTCTGCCCGTTTCTATGCCTTAGTATACTGCTGTCGGAAAAGAAATAAGTCCTAACGCGGCTGAAAGTCCCCTTCAGGTTTTTCTTATTGTGGAATGTAGCAATTAAGTATAACCGCTACCGCTTATGATTTGTTTTTCTTTTGTACCACCTGTTTAACACACACTATTACCACGCATGCTGGCGGCCGAAGTGCATTCCGACAGTCATCTGCTGGTGATCATGAGAATCACGTAAGTAGTTTATTTTCAATTTACTGTTAAACAGTTGCATGGCTATGAGAACCAAGATTTAACATCGTAATGTAATAGGTTTTTTATTGTGTGTAATACTGAAAAAGAAATCCTTCGGGATAATTTTTCCTATATGAATTAATATTTCCGTCGCGGGCTGATTTTGATTTTCGATATTTTATTTGCTTGTACCACATGTTTCTCTTGTGCAAATTATAGTTTGTAAATAAAATTTATACCAGGATGCCGCTTGATTTTTCTTAAGTAAAAAAATTTGGCAAACCCTGACTCACCTCACTCTCTCCGTAGCTAGCCCGGTTTATCTAGATTCTAGTTACTGTTTTTTTTTAATATACGATTCCCCTCTTTTCTACGTATTTTTAGGAAATTGTACAATTAGGGTTCAGTAACAATTATTAGAAGATCTAAGTTTAATTTTTTTTTAAGTTCAATAATTGAACACACGGTTACTATAAATCGCTATTTAGTTTAATGTGTGGTCACTTTAGATACGCACCAGTTTAGCGTGTTCCCTAAACGAAATACTTTGTCGTGCCATTAGAAGCGATGTATTAATTAATGTTATACTGTGAAGTAGTTAGCACAAGCTGTGGTTGAAAACTTTGCTGTTTAGTTTCATATATTTTTGAAAATCGCTGCCTGTTATTGTGATGCTTTAAATTTAGAGAATATTAAAGAGAATATTAAAAGGCCTTCGTGTATTTCGTTTGACTATATTTTTCTAATTAATAATATTTTCCTTCACCTTTCATTTTAGGAGCATTATATCTCTTGTTCTAGGTAACTGGTTTTATTTTTATTTTATTGGCAGTGTGTTGTGACAAATGTTTGTAGGCATCATCCCAAGAGTGTAGAATGCTCTTGCCGCGGCTTACCGCTCCCATTTTCCTGGCGTCCGTAAAATTTTCTACAACGTATTTGGATTTCCCACTGAACCCTCGAGTTCTCTTGGTTCAGTGCAGAATATCAGAACCCCATGGAGAGTGTCTCGTACTGACTCAGCTACCGGAACACTCAACTGCATCATCAGCTTGACGAAGTCCTGCAATGCTTGCATCAAATCCTTTTTCCTTCCATCACATCGTGTTTAGGAATGTTTTCCGTTTTAATTCTGCTGTTATGTTCCAAACGCAGATAGCGCAAAGAGTTAAGTGACGTCAAACGTCTAGAGAACATATGTTACTTAGTAGCAATGAATTGTTTTGCAGGATCATAGCGGGCACTTTGTGTACGAGCGTTTTATAAAAACAACATTCACTGTTGTGTGAAGCCTTTACAGGACACATTTTAGTTTAGGAAATATGGGAAATGTACCAAGTGTGAATTTAATCAAGCAGTGGGTGTACATGTTTGAAGAGACTGAAATGACACTGCCGGATGAATCAACAGTGAGTAAATAGACGTCAAGAACAGTGAAAAATATAGAACGCGTACGCCAGGTTTTGCAAGAGCAAGGGAAATATCATATTTTTAATACTACGACACTTATTGAAAAGTCCCAGAGTGCAGTATTTATAGCAAATTCTCTTTTACTTAGCGCGATAACTACGAAAACAGATACTGTCATAGGGTTTGTGAAAATAATTTTTTAGGTTAGTGCATATTGATGTACCGGCAGTGGCGCACGGAAAATTATATTTTTAACACTACGTCACTTATTGAAAAACAGCAGTATGCGTTGTTTAGTGCAAGCGGCACTCTGCCTATGACCATAAATGCGAGGACAGGATCCGTCACAAGGCCTGAGAAAAAAATTTTGAAGTTATTGCATTTTTGAGGAATTGCAATAGCATATTTTTAATACTACGACCCTTATTAAAAATCTTCAAACTGAATCATTTAGAAGAAGTTTTCTTCTACTTAGCGCCATACCTGCGAGGACAGATACTGTCATAGGGTTTGAGAAAATAATTTGAAAATAGTGCATATTCGGGTATTTGCAATAGCACACGGAAAATTATATTTTTAATACTACGTTACTTATCGAAAAGCAGCGGACTACGTTGTTTGGCGCAAGCGGCACTCTACCTATGGCCATAATTGCGAGGACAAGATCCGTCACGAAAGTTACCGCAACTGAACGCCGTTTCCCTAACTTTGAACAAATCTATGGTGCATTGCATTATTTGCACATATTTACATTTTCACACCCACGAAGTTGTTGTAATACAAGAGATCCAGCCCGCTGATCATGCTTCAATTCTACAGGACAATGAAAAATAGTTTTAGGAGCTTCAATAATATGTAGTTATTTGATAAATCCAATTACACATCAACGGTCACGCGAAGAAACAAACAAACAAAATTGGGTTTCCGAATATTCACCTAAACTGCATCGAAAACCATTACACTCACCTAAGTTTCGGTTGCTATATCAAAAGTCAAAGAGATCAGCTTTTTTGAGAGTACCCGTGGTACCGTTCAGGTCGCTAATTTCGATCAATGCTGCCATATCATCAGGACGTTTTTGGTTCTAGAAATGTAGAACTCGACTGGCAATAACTTCCACCTACTTTTCCAGCAAGTGGAGCATATTGCCATGTCTTAAAGAACTCATGAACTACTCTTCACGATTTATTCCTGAATGAGTAATTAGTCGCTCAGAAGACATCAATTGGTCACCGAGGAGTTCAGATTTAACGTCTGATGATTTTTCTTATGGGACTACTAAACAAGGAAAGTTTTCAAGTCATTACCGCCCAACTTGAATGTAATAAAGCAAAGAATCTCAGACGAAATAAATGCTATTCTAAGATGTACATGCACCAACGAGTAATTAAAAATTTCAGTTCTAAGCTAGATGAGTGTGTAGAAACAAGTAGTGCGATTTGTAAATGGTTGTTTATCATAAACAAAAATTTAAAACATGTTCTTTAATCTAACAATAAGTAAAAGGCATTTGAACTAATTCTGTTTTATTTTCAAGTGTTAAAACGAAAAACATTCTGAGATATCTTTTATCTTCGCAGAGTTAATGGGTACTTTTTACCGTCGGACTTGTAAATTCTTACCATAGAATACTATATCTATTGCGTTTTTAAGAACTCATGTAGGTATACGTAATGGTCAGATGTGTTTTAATCTATAATATCGATACATACAAATTTCAGCGTTTTAGAATATCTGTCTCGAGGTAAAGTTCATATAACAAACAGGATTTCATATTAAACTCATATATCAGAGACCTAAATCCATATGTGTGTTATATTCGCTAAATCGTTGACGTTTGAATGGCTTTACACTTTCGACGGATACGATAAACCTTTCAATAAAACGCTTCCTTGTTTCGGAAGTACAGTTGAATCAGCTTTGTTTAACGCGGAAGCTTGAATTGGTGGAATTCCAATTGGGTTGGAATTCGTAAGAAGTTCTCTTTGTAAGCTACTAAAATTGTTAAATTTGGATCGAAAAACCGATAACGAAAGAAAATGTTTAAAAGTTCACTTGCTCATTATAAATAGAACTGTACACTATTTCATGTCGGTTTGTACTTTCTTTAAGATGCAAACTCATTATTAAACTTGTATTTTACTTCAATGATAATGCCCTTTTCAACATACTTTAAATCAATATATTAGTGAAAATACCCCATACTAAGTTTGTCAGTTGCTTCTAAATTATAATTGAATATTGAGCGCTTTTAGTAAAAAAAAAAGCTTCGTAACAGCTATCAACTAATGGTATTTTCTGCTGAACACAGTTCTGTTACATGAAAACATTATCCTTTTGTACTTCCTGAATGGGCACATTCAGCCACAGACAGCGCTGTAACGCTCTAAATTACAATTTTTTTAAATGGTCATTTTAACTGTCATTTTCTAAAGCGCTTTAATAAAGCATACCGCGTGTTTTTATATGTTAGACTATTATAATGTTAGGACTAGAGTACTGAAGGCATGGTGTTTTCTGAATAATGTGATATGTAAAAATAGAAGAAATAGTAAAAAGGCATTTGCAATTTGGAATACAAACATTTATAGTTAATCCCACTAGTGTTAAAACATCAATGCAAAGATTAGTTACATAGTTTCTTTTTTAAAAATGAACTGCCCAATTTAAACAAAATCGTATAAAAGATGAGAAACAATTCAGATTTACCACAAATGAGTCGTTCGTCTTTGTACAAATTTACGCAGCAAATTAATTTCAAGTTTAAAAAAGCAGTCACAATGGTGTGTTAATTAAACGTGATGATTTTATTAGATGGAGGCAAAAATATCTGCTCACTATAAAACAGTTTAAGAAGGAGGGTCGGCCTATTTATCACCTTGACAAGACATGGATTAATGAAGGCCATAGAAAACAAAAACTGTGGGTGCACGACAACTAAGAAATCGGAGACAGCCGTTTATTGAAGGATTATCGACTGGAATCAAACGACCATCTCGAAAGGGAAAGCGGAGCTTATGATGATGCACGTAGGGTCTACATATGGTTTTATAGAAGATGGTTTGTACTTTTTTCAGAGCAAAGGAACCGTCGATTACCACGAGGAACTGAATTTAACTTTGTTCGAAAAATGATTCAAGCGTATATTATCAAAATTACCAAATACAGCTCTAATTGTAATGGACAATACGCATTATCACATTTAATTAAATGACATAAGGAACAATATAATCAGTATACGATTGATGAAATGGCTAAAAGTTATAATAAATTTGCGTTACGCCTACCACCTAATCATTGATTTAATTTGGACACAAATTAAAAGCGAAGTTGCAGCAAAAATAACACTTTCAAATTGTCAAATATTGATAAATTGTTATTAACACAAATAACAGTATTACGGCTGTTCATTGGAACAACTGTATTGAGCACATGATTAAGAAAGAAGACAAAATTTGTGGATTGGATGGAGTTATAGACGACTTGCTGGAACCGCTGATTATTTCACTTGGTGCTGAAAGTAGTAATGAAAGTTTGGATGAGGACTGATTAAGAATGTGTAGAGTGTTATTTACCGATTGTGAAATTTTTGGGACCAACCCAGCTTTTTCTTTTTTTCTTTTTTCTTGACCTTCTTTGAGAACTAAACCACTCATAGTTGTTAAAAGCGTCTTTATTTACGTTTCGATCCATAATCTAGAATCATTGTCAAGATAATAAAAATTTGAAGATTGATATTTATGAGGTAAATTGAAGGTCACTTTGATTCATTAATGCTTGATATATTTAGTTTGAATACATTAGCTGAAAATTTTAAAGTTTAGAAGAATAAGTGCCTTCAATTTGTGTTGCGCCCTGTAAGTGACTTTGGAGTAGCCAATACGCTTAACGTGAAATCAGCTAATTAATTTGTATATATTTAAATTTCAAATAAATTCAATAACTTGAGGATTGGAAAACATTTTTTAACATGTTCCTATTTATACGGTTGAGAGTATGGTCATTCAAGAAATGTGCGAATATGTTACCGAAAGGCTTAAGCAGCCTTTTTTTATATTTATCTTGAGGAGGAAAACTCATTATGATTTAGGCTACCTCTTTGGTAAATTTTAACATGGTCCTCAGGCGATCCTATGGCGGCTTTACATTTGTCAGATAGCAATGCTGTTCAACGAAGATTGTATATGGTTCTGAGGTAACGCTATGACGAGTATACACTCATCAGATAACCATGTTTTCTTAAGGGGGCTGTTAATATGCTTATTGTTATGTAATTAGTTATTGTCTGTATAAATAGAAATCATGTATGTAGGCTGTATGTCATGTTAATATCGCAAGAAAACCCAGAAAAAGCTTGCAATGCTACCTAGATATTAGGGGCATTTGATTTTCATTTGTTATATCTTTTATCATTACTTTTAGCAATAAAATCCGTTGTTTACTGAAAGTTACGTATTCGTTTGCTACACAGTTATTTTTATGTGGGGTTATATAAGCAGCTTCTTTGATTTTGCGTTTTTGGAGATTTTCTTCTTTGTTAAGAATTTTTGCGTCCTCCTATTTTATTGTATGACTGAAGTCCTATGCATGTTGGCAAATCATGGATTTTTCAATTTTTCTATTTTTTATATATGATTCATGTTCTTCTTCAAATGATCTGGAACTTTCCCCTATATAAAACTTGTTACATTCACACAGTATTTTGTAAATGCAGTTTTTTAAACTTTGTATTGCGTTTTTTGGGTTTTGTTTTTGTTAATTGTGTTCGTAGTGTATTGTTGCTTCTAAATTCTGTTTTGATTTTGAATGTGTTTCCTATTTGGATATTTTCGGAGAACCCTTTTATGTATAGTATTGAAAGAATTTTTGATACGTATCGTCGTTTCTGTTTTCTTCTTTTTTATTTTTTGGGACTTTATTCATTTCTTTCTTTATTATTCCTTTGTAACAATTTTATTTTCAATAATAATTATTTGCATATAATTTCGAAAATAATGCGCTAAGCGTGCATCGTTCCTTAGTAATCTAATTATATTCAGATATCTGTGTCGCATAAAGCTATTTGCAAGCACATCTCTGTTTGATTGTTTCGTGTCCCTCGCCCCTGACGGCGCGACCGCTCGGCCCTGGTTACGGGATAGTCGGCCTCGGGCGATAGCTTTGTCAACATGTACTCCTGGCTAAAGGCCAGCAATCTTCGAATCCATTATCAATGGTGAAGATATCTTCGAATAACGGCTGGTAAAGTATATATTATACAAACTTATGTAATTTGAGGTAATTTATTTAGCGCGACAATTTAGAAGACAATTTAGAAGACAACTTAGAATACAATTTAGAATACAACTTAGGATGGGACAAATTAGAATTCAACCTTGAGAACACGACTACTATAAAATATAATGCGACAAGATGTGATTCGACACGTGGAACGCAACAAATATAACTCGACAAGAATAATTGATTTAAACTTTGCCTAACAAGAAATTTGTCTAGGAAGGAATTATAGATGTTAATTTAAATGGAGTAGTTTCAAATTGCAAACGCTGTTATCTTTGCTTGAAGAACGGGGATCCCGTCTTGCCTTGTTGTGAGGCGAATATTGCAGTTTTGGTTCGTAATTAGCTATAAGAACTTTTTTTGCATGTGTTTCAAAACTTAGAACACGTTAACTTGCTTTTATGCTTAGTACACGTAAATTGTATAAGTTTCATCTGATTGTTGAACTGGTTTTACAGGGTGTAAAACGGAATTTTGTTGAATTAGCGTTCTAAAAAAACATACTTTGTTCCATGTGAACCCTCGATAAGTTCAACAGGTGTTTTCGACGTCATATTTTTCTACTTTGTACAGCTGACAGATGTTACCTTAAAAGCAAATGCTTTGAGCAGCTGTAATGCAATTTAAATAAACATGTCTATTTTTGTGATCAGCTTTATCTACACTTAAATTATTATACGTAATTTTGAAAGCTTAAATTCTGATATTGTTAGGAGCTAATAATTTGTTATCTACCTGAAAAGATCTGCCCAGGTTAGAATTTAATTTACTGTGTTATGCTTGTCAACCATTATTTCTTTAATTTGTACAACAAGTTCATGTTTAAAGTAAAGTTGCTTGATTAATAATAATGAAAGACAAAAAAGGAAAGTTAAAAGTTTAATCTTGATGTAGTTGATGATGAAAATTTTTTTTGTTACAAGTTACAATATTTTAAAAGAGTTTCTTTAGTAAACAATTAATTCAAAATTGAAGACTTTTTATTTTGATCAAGTGCGATCAAATCTAATTACATAAAGCTAAAACCTTTCTGAGTAATAAATTGATGCCAATATTATATTGGAAATACTTTTTTTTTTATTTCTTTATATATTTTTGTAGGACACAAATGGTGTTCCACTTTTTTATTTATTTAACCATTACAATTTCTTACAGGAGCTGCGTCTTATTTCGTTAAGACAGGTTTTTGTTAACGAAGGCGATTATTTTTTCTTTGGGTCTCCACGTCCGCCCTTAGAACTGTGCTTTGCAATTACCGTAATTATCTCAGGACATGGTGGCGCCTATTTGATTTAGCTTAACTTTGGTTTGCAAACAGAATTCGACATACCCCCACACTTCTCATTGCTCTACCCAGGAATAGATCCCTAGTTTTGTCGGAAGATTTTTGGAAAAATAAGTAACACTGACGTCACGCCCATAAAACAAAAAAAACAACCTACCTACGTAAAAAAAAATACGTTTCACTGGCGTTCATAGCGTGGTCCTTTCAGTAAGAACAAAAATTACGTTACACCTTTAGGATACTTGTTTTTTGTTAGTGTACATTTGATTAGATCTTTCTCTTTCTTTAAAATCTCTTCGTTTGATTATATTAATTTTGGTCTATCATACATGGTTTTGATGACCCTTCGTTTAACACAGTGTGGGATGTGGGTGGTTTGAATCGAAGTTTAAGTATCTGTTTTTGTGTGTTGGTTTTCTGTATACTGATGTATTAATTGTTGTATCGTTTTTGTTAACTAAAATATGTTTTATAAAAAAACCAACACTTTCTAGAGAAACTATTAAACATCAAAAACAAAATTGAAAATACACACACAATGGTAAGTTTTAAAGTAGTAAATCTCTTCACAAATATCCCATTAAGCAAAATTCTTAATATTATAAAAAACAAACTAAAAAAAGATGACAACCTTAAAGAAAGAATAAAACTTACTAAGTACCATGCTTAAACCATTGAAATAATCAAAGGTTTTCAGCCAGGTTTATTTGAAACTACGAAATTGCTTAATATTTACATTTGTTATATCGGCGTGAGGCGGTTGTTGCAGCAAATGAGTTTTGCTATGAAAAGATTATCGATAGATAATGTACTCAGTGAAAGAATATCGGGTATAAAAGTTTTGGTACTTGGTGAGTTTAACCTGAACCTGATATCAGGTTAAAGAAAAACTTCTTGTTGATATTGTGGTTCTTTGTGTTGTGTTTTTTTGTGGTAATCTTTACTGTTGAATTAGTTAACTGACCAAATTTAATTTAAATATTTGGAACAATGCGAATGTCTCAATATTGATATTATCCCTTCTTCTATAGCCTAATTGATATTATTATAACATTTCGATATAAATTGATTTTCTCAAAAACTTTCAAAATTAAATCAAAACCGATTGGCATTAGGAAGAAAGTAATAGAAAGGGTCATCTAAAACCATGTCAAAATACAGGTCGTTCTAGTTGAAGAAATCGTGATATTTCATTTCAAAATTTCGTAAACCTGACATTAAATTTTCAAAACCCGGTATAATGAAAATGTATTGTAATAATGTGGGATTTGTCAAACTTAATAAAACGTTATCTTGCGACCCAACAGTGCAATAGATGAGATATAAAAATTTAATTATAATACAATTAATAACTTGCTAAAACAAGAACCACGGCGGTAATCGCGTTTATAAACGTTTCCATACAAGTCTGGCTTTACAAAAGTTTATCCTAAGACGTACAAAAACAAGTATAATGCATGTTTTTTCCAACGTTCTGTTTTATAGACAAGTGAATTAAGTAATGAAGAGAAAAGTTAATAAGTGTTAGCATAATATTAGCAAGGATCTTAGTTAATACTTGAGGTTTACATATATAACGGATATAAAAACTTTCCATAACAGTTTTGTGGTAAGGAACGGCGTATTACCGGGAGCAAAACTACAAAATAGTAAGCAACTCCAGAGGATGATTGTAAGAACAAAGCTTACCAAGAGGATCTGTGCTACAAGCGGTACAGCTAGTATCGGGTCGTTACGGATTTGGTCGAAACTAGACTAGATGTAGATTTATATCAAGGCTGCACATTCAAGATATCGGACTAGTATCAGCGTACAGCGGTGCATTGAATTGAGGCGGCGGTCCGTATCTTAGTTGATTCGCGTCTGGCTACTAGACCCAAGCTTCCGGGTTCGAATCTCGACACAGACCGCCTGAAAAATGTTTGGTCAGCATTTTTCACAAAAATACCCCTTGTTTAGATCCAAAACGAACTTGAATGACAATTGGTTAGTGGAAAAAGGAAACTCTCATCAAGACAATATGTTTCTGAATTTTAGCAAATGTGCTACATTAAATGCGTGAATGCAATATTCAAACTATAAATACCTTCGATAGCAGGACCATATGCGTAACAACAACAATTAATATGATATAATGCGTAACAGAGACTTACCAATCGTTGTAGATTATCACTTCATTCAACACGCAATAATATGGAACAAAGAAAAACAGGAGTGATATTTGGTAATTGGAGTATTATACTATTACGTACGGTCACTAGTTATAACCACTGGTGAGTCTTTGCTATATAATTAAACATGTGATTGACACATCTCAACACATACCAAAATCTAAACACGTCGGTACAATTAGTAAGGTTCAACTGAACTGTAATTTTTAAAAATGAATGAATTTTGTAGATAAGAACCAGTTCTATGTTGTACAATATAGACTGGATTTACCATCATTTATTTAATAACAAATTAAATTACAATTGGCGCGAACACAATATGATTAGCTCTGAATATAAATTCAAGGGTATAGACTGTGAGAGTGGCCGCAGATTGCTTCTCTTTTGCTAAATTAACTTGAAAGTAGAAAAAAGGCGTCATGGTCTTTAAACTTTAACAAATCCAACACCAAATATTCCGAGAAAATGTAAAAACCCTTGAATATGAAAATAAACCATAGAAAACCAATAACTCAAGGTACTCTCTCGTCTCGTCCTCACCTAGTTGTGCCTGAAAAGAAGTAAATCGTTAAGCATAGCAAGGATGATCACGAGTGTTTCGCTGCACAAATATAAAACGCTTATCAAAATGAAAATAAAATCTCAGCACATACGCAAATCTTTTTATTTATTCTTTGTATGAAATCACTTACTTTCTTTAATCAAACCGACACAAGTCTTTTCGTGAGGTGAAAAGAAATAAGGATGATTAAATTTCAAACTGAACATATATTCAAAATTTAATAATTCAATCAATCCACTTTTTATAAAGTATTTAAAACATAGAAAATTATTAAATTTATTGAATTCATCAAAAGGATCAAACTATATTCATTGCCGATTTCCAACAATAAAATACTTGATAATTTTAAGTGGCTCAAAAAGTATTACTTCCTAGCCAATAATTTGACCTTTTAGGACAAAATACAATACTCTTTATTTTTACCAAGTCAGATATTTAATGCGGTTCACAAGATAATTGTAGCAATTTCTGCATACCTCTAAAATAACTCTAAAATATTTTCTCTTTCTTAATCTATGCTTAATAATTTTAAATAAGCTTTTAGTAGCAAATCATACAAGTTTTCTAATATAGAACATCAAGTATGATGAGCATATTTGCAATTATAAAACTTTTTCAGTTTAAGATATGATTTAAGTTAATAGGTTAATCTTATAAACACTTGTAGAATTTAACTACCCGATACATATATTGTTGAAGCCATAATGTTTTTAAGAAAATCAGAAAGTAGATGAAAATTCGCTTAGTAGCCTACTGGCCTATCTATTCAACACAGTTTTAATATCTTATTTTTAATAGAATAATTGTTAACAATTTTATTGAAAAGCGTATGGTTGATAAAATCTAAGTCAATTAATGATGTTGCTTACTACGAATATAAATGATATAGAGCGTTATTTTTCTTTAGACAACTTTTACGCACAAATAACGTATCTTAATTACCTATTTTCAAATTATCTCTTCCCATTAATTAAAATATAAATTTTCTAAAAGATTTGTAAATGTATATTTTAATCTTTATTCATCCGCGACCATCACATATTCCTCCAAAAAAAACAAAATTTTTCCCAAAAAGAATTTAGTAGGAAACTGTTTTGTTTCTGCCTACATTTTCTTAAGTAAAATAAATAAGTGCGTGGTTTATTATAAAAATAAACAAATGACCTTGAAGTACACGTATTATTCGACTTCAGATATCTCAAAATCTCAGAAACCTTTCTTATATCTATAAAAATCCCTTTGGTGCTAATTCGACACAATCTTGTCGCGGCTACTCCAAATTGAGGTTATGCATTGAAGTCAAAGAAACATGTCATTACCTCGTATTTATAAATTAAAAATATATCAAATATTTTAATAAGAAGTTACCATGTAGGATATGCTTTACTAGCTACGACTGATAAGATACAATTAATTAAGGTATATTACCTCATGTAAGCGTAATCTTACGCATTAGTTCGAATCGGGTCTAAAATAGTCAGCGTCCCTTAAAACTTTCTGCAATCAGACAAGACTGAGATCCTATAAGGATAAAGCCATCCGTTTTACTTCCTTAATGTAGCTGGATTTATGGAGGCCAAATTTTAGTCGTCCGTACAAGAAATTCGATCAAATCAAAGGGGTTTAGCTGAACGTGGAAACGGATTTTGTAGAAAATGGCATATATAGCATTGGGGTATGCTTCTTAGCCGTATAATTCGCAAAATATAATATTATACGTTATTGAAAAACACTACAATAGTTTGTCGAAAATATTAGTTAAAATTAAAATGGATTATGCGATATCAGGGTAAATTTCTTAGGAATAATATTTAAAATTGGAAAATATTAAATAGTTATTTTCAGCAAATTTCTATGGTTATGAACCCACCGTTGGGACAAAATAAACTTGATTAGGGTTCATCGATAATTGGAATATGAAAATACAACTTATAATAATTTTGTTGCGCTTTATCTATACACTATAAAATGGAATGTAAGCATTCGCATATTTCGTCCGTATAAAATAGAGGAGGAAATGAAACTTGGATGAATGATGTAAATTTGATAATTGTCGTGTTTAGGTAATCTCTGCCGTCCTATAATATTTAGACCTTCCGAACAAAGGCGGATAATAGTTAATGACCAATTACAACACCTTACAATTAACAATATAATCACAAACCATATCAAAGTATAGAGACAACCAAAACTACATATGAACATCAGAAAGTGAAACCATATAATATTAAAAGCAAGCTATAGGCAACCCGCCAAGTATATACCAAATAAAGCAACTTTGTTGAAATACATCTTTTGAGTAATATTTCTAACTTAATTTTATTTGTGTAAGTTAGACCAACTAATGCATAATGCAAAAAGTTACAAGTATGATATCAAAAGATAATCCTCAGAAGTAAATCTCATGTGAAAAAACAACTCACAGTAAATCACTAACAAATCGCACCAATCATAGCAAATACATGCTTATACATTTTGTTATATTGAAAATAGGAAATTAAAATTTCTAACATACTTACTAACGCTAACTAAACTATAACTTTTTATGTGAAAAAACTTTTACGCTTTTCTCACACGTATGTATTACATACAAATGCCAAATTATAGATCAAAGCAGAATATATTATAGTGAAGAACTTGAAGGAAAGTGTTTTAGCATTAGCGGTATACGACTACAAAATTTATTGTATTTCGATCTTCAAATTAGGTTTATTTATAACGCTCTTGTACTTGTACCGCATATTCTATAATGCTTCGTTTTGAGAAAGTCTTACAAATAAAGCAGTTTTTAAATCTAAATATAGCTTAAAACGTTCACTGCGTAATTGTATAGCCAAGTTTTGAAATAAAAATTTAAATCACAGGCGCTGCTGATGTATGTGGATGTTTTACGTTACTTTGAACAGGAACGTGACAATCAATTTATGATTGTACCTTTTGAATCAGCTATGCAGGTACGAATATAAATTATTCCTTCAAAATCAACCACAAATTAATTGTTTTAGGGAGACTTGAAGTTTTAGTCGTGGTTCTATGAAGAAAAGTTGGCACGATAAATCCAAGCAAAGTATTAAAAAGAGCAATTTGGAGAGGGAAAAATGTTAGTTTTATTCTTGTTCTTAGTAGTTATGTTATAGATTTATTGTACTAGCAGGAAAATAAAGATGGCTTTATTCCATGCGCTTTTCTTTTAATCTCAACAAAATCACTACTTGCAAATAATCATAGTGATATGAATGCAGAGTTGTTTATTAAATAGTTTAAAGAATCTTTAATTGCCAATCTTGAAAGATCTAATATAATTGTAGTTGATAATGCATACGAGGGACACTATTTATGTATTGAGAACTGGCAACACTGGTATTGCCAGGTGACATCTGAATTTTCCATCGTAAAGTTTGACATTTTTGAGGTTATAGGTACTCAAAACGTTTTGACGTGCGAGCACTATTTGTGTTTTTTGCAGTGTTTAAAATTTCATCTCAGCTAAAATATGGAATTAATTCGCGAAAATTTTCGAGCTATGATTTATTATGGTTTTCGACATTGTCTAACTCAAGAACAATGCATCAATTCAACTTTTGGCGATAAAGCGCCATCCACAGCCACTATATAGCTGGTAGACTGAATTCAAACGTGGACGTAGTTCGCTCACGGATGAAGTTAAAGAAGGTCGCCCAAAATCGGCCGTTGTGCCTGAAAATATCAATACTGTGCGAAAACTAATTGAAGAAGATCGTCATGTGACATACCAAGAATTCGAAAGATGTTTAAGCATTAGTATGACCAGTATACATAAGATTGTGCACGAACATTTTTGTGTTCGAAAGCTGTGTGCGCGTTGGATTGCACATTTGTTGACAGATGCTCAAAAAAATGCTCGTGTCGATCGATGCCGTAAAATGATATTAAAATGCAACTGTGATGCATACAAAAGGGTATACTACATCGTCACAAGTGACGAGTCGTGGATTTATGCGTATGAGCCTGAAAGAGAAGACCAGTCGGCAGTTGGTGTGCTTCAATGTGAAGTAAAGCCAACAAAAGTTGTTCGTTCTCGAAGCGTTAAGAAGCAAATGGTGGCGTTTTTCTTCACGAAAACCGCTCATGTGGCAACTGTGGCTCTCGAAAATCAAAAGATCGTTAATTCAACGTTGTATACGACCATTTGTTTGCTTAAAGTTTCCAATAAATTACGAGAAACCAACCCAAAAGGACGAATCATTTTGCATCATGACAATTCGAGCTCACACACATCACATGCAACAAAAGAGTATTTGGACACACAAAAAAAAACGAATTGATGGGTTATCCGCCTTACAGCCCCGACTTGGCACCCAATGACTTCTTCTTGTTTACAGTAATTAAAGATAAACTGCGTGGACAACGATTTTCATCGCCTGAAGAAGCGGTTGAGGTCTTCAAAATGCCTGTTTTAGAGCTACCATCTGCTAACTGGACAAAGTACTTTGAAGGGTGGTTCAATCGTATGCAAAAGTGTATAGATCTTAAAAGCGATAAAGCGATAAAAGTATTTTTCATCATATTCATTTGTTTATTCTTTCTATTCTCAATACATGAATAGTGTCCCTAGTACTATCATTTTAAATCGTTGAAAAAGTGTCAAATACGCGTTAAAGTAATCAAGAAATAATTGGTTACCTGCACAAACAAAATATTGCTTATGAACCTTTTATGTTGAAGAGAGCATTAGTAAGACAAACATTCAGTTGAAAAACTATGAGATAAATGAGATTGCTGCAAAATATGGTTATAAGGTTTTACTATACCACTGCCAGTTTAATTCCATTGAGCTAATATGAGGCAACTGTAAAAATCTTTATAACAAAAATGTGGAAAATGTAATCAGCAATATAATGATTACAATGTAAGATGGTGGCAAAAATTCCAACCATTGAAATTCTGATATTATGCAAATATTATTAGTAAAAAATATAATAGTTCACTAAACATAATACATAAACATAGTATTGTGTTGAATAATTAAAATAAATAATTAGTGTATCATAAGCAAGGGCGCTTAAAATATTTTTAAAATATTTAACATTTAAAAAACAGTGTAAATTGTATGAAAATGATTGTAGTGTTTGTTATTGTTTAGTATAAAAGTAATTAAATAATTGATGGTGTAATTAAAACACAACGAAAATTAAATTGATATTTACTTTGGTATTATAAGAAAGTTGATGTATGTCGAGATTGTAAATTGTTATAAACTGGAATTATTTAAAAAATATGAGCAAACGTTAATTTCTTTATAATTATTTTTAGTACAATATTATGCTGTTAAAATAAACCATATAAGTTTACATGGTAGGGCATGGTAGGACATATTGGTATTTGGATTTCTTGAAAAAAAAACGTAACTATCAAAGGATTTTTTATCTTCCGTTTAATTCTTTAATCTTCAATCTTTCGTAGGCTTTAAGTCTGTGTAATATTCTGCTAAAGCCCTGTTTTTACTATGGTGCTAACAAGAGGTTCATTTGTGGGTGGAGGGATTGTAATTTTTAGTTTCTTTGTTTTGGAGGCAATTGCTGGTTATTCCATAAAAGTGGTCCTATTATCAAAATGCAATCTACTAGGGTAAATTGATATTGATCCGATCAACTACTCGAAGTGGTTTTGACAAACTCTAACAGGGCGAAGTAACTTGATTCGCTCAACTTGAAGTACTTTTAATGAATTCTACTAGTGCGAAGAGAGCGCAAGGCGTAAAGCGAGTACAGGCGTTCACAGCAGTCCCATAAGTACTGCATGCGCAAGGTGGGTGGGGCATGAAGTGTTCGGGTCGCAAAGCGAGTAGAGGCGTTCAAAGCAGTCCCGATAGTTCCGAATGGTTCCTAGACTTTTACGAAGATATTCTAGGCTTTTTCGAAGACTATCTAGACTTTTCTGAAGATTTTCTAGGCTTTTCCGAAGATTTTCTAGACTTTTCCAAAGATTTTCTAGGCTTTTACGAAGATTTTCTTGGCTTTTTCAAAGACTTTTCTGGGCCTTTTTTATAACTTTCTAGACTTTTCCAACATTTTTCTAGGCTTTCCGATACTTTTCTATGCTTTTCCGATAATTTTCTAGGCTTGTCCGATAATTTTCTACGCTTTTCGGATGATTACAATTTTCTTGATTTTTTCGAAAAAAAATTATTTTCTAGGCTTCTACGAAGATTTTTAGGCTTCTACGAAGATTTTTTAGGCTTCTACGAAGATTTTCTAGGCTTTTACCAAGATTTTTAAGGCTTCTACAGATAATGTAGGCTTCTATAAAGATTTTCTAGGCCCTTCGCAAGATTTTTTTGGCTTTTCCGAAAAATCTTCAGGCTTTTTCAGAAATTTTCTAGGGCTGAACGCAAAAAGTGCGGGGCGCAAAAAGGGCGAGGCGCAAAGAGGCTGGGGCGCAGAGGGGGCGGGGCGCAGAGAGGATGGGCCGCAGAGAGGGCGGGGTGCTCAAAACAGTCCCGTAAGGACTACAAATCGCTGCTAGTTTTAAGTATAAAGCTTGTCTTTCTAAATTTGTAAATTGAATTCCAAAATTTCCCGCTTTGATCAAACTCAATCAAATTTTCACGCTAAGCAACCAATCAGAAATTTTTCGATGGTTTCTTGCAAGCCGAAAAGATTGTGCTCTATGTCTAAAAATTCTACAAAGTTCGTTAGCAATGAAGCTACCTGGCCTCCTGGTATCAACCAAACGTTTTTCAGTTGTTGATAGGTCCAAATGTATCTTCTGCAAAGAAATGGTATATATTATTGTGTGGGAAACCAGCGGAAAAACTCATTGTGTTTACCGGAAATAAAACACAAAAAATCCAATAAAACTAGAAAAAAGTGAATACATTTGAATACACAGGAGAATTATGTAGATAGTACTCTTTAGTGTATGTTTGTTGTAGTTGGTCGCGTGCTCCTGTTTCTATTTACTGGGAATGCGTCTTCATTTCCAAAAAGAGAAAGAAGATCTATGTAATATTGGTAGATATACGGTAGATGAACAGGAATTCCTTTTTTGTGATAGAACTAGGTATACTCAATACATTCCATCCCAACTTACAGAGTACAGCATAAAAGTTTGGTCATTTTGTGATGCACAAGCATCGCATCTAATAACTGAACAAATATATACTAGTAAAAGACGGAACTGACCAGAGAAGGATCAGGGACATTGAGTTGTAAGGGACTTATGCTACCAGTTCAAAAGATGAGGAAGAAACGTCACCATGGGCAACATTTTCACTGCATTACCACAGACTCCCTTACTGCTCAGCTAGAACCTTTCAATTGTTGGAATACTAAAGCAAAACAATCCCTACGTCCTAATAGAGATGAAAAAGGATAAGTATAAAGGAAAACAGTCCTTCATATTTGGATTCAACTAAAAAGACAAAGCTACCATTTTCTCCTATGTATCAAAGGAAGAACCATAGTTATTGTACTATCAACAATGCAAAGTGATATAAACATCATGCACAAACCGGAAGTAATCACATACTACAATGCCACTAAAAGAGGTGTAGGCAATATGAACATAATGGTTACTCATTATTGAACAAAAAAAGAAAACATTTTGTTGGCCACTAGTAATGTTTTTCAATATGTGAAATATAACAGCCCTGGTAGCCTATATAATTTATTCCGAAAACAACCCAATTACACGCAAGTTATTACACAGCCGGCAAAGCTGCTTGGGGATCTGGGAAACAAAATCCGTTTCTGAAATTAAAACGCGCTCAAACACGAGTAAATTTTTCAAAAACTTTGTCGTGAAATCTGGAATAAAGGCTTTATTAGGATATCCGGTAATGCTTTCTCTACAGTTTTTGACAGTACCACTAAAGGACGGTTCTAGATTTATCAAACATGCTGGTGGCTGTTTTAGTTGCAATTGAACATCATTATTTCAAAGGAATACCTGAATATGTTGCCAAATATGTAAATGACCAATTTGTAACGACATTTCGAAAATATTAACAAAATATTGTTACTGCACTTTGTAAGTTGTTGTTATGTGTAATAAACTATTTTTTTATGAAGCTATAAGCTTTCGCATATTACTCTTTTTGTAGTTTTACTTTTATTTACGTTATGTATAGATAATATTGTTATATGCATGCATAAACCGATGCAAAACGTTTACAGGTATCACGGTACCTCGACTGCGGGTTTAAGGTACTCCTGCTTTAGGCGGAAACTTATTTTTTTTATATACGGGTGTGGGTGTATCATTATGTTATGTACGTGAGATGAATTGATTTAGGTTAAATAGAGGTTTCGATAATGTAACCCAACGTATTAAATATTAAAAGCAATAAAAAACGAATATAAATATGCAAAAGATACCAGATTTCCTTACTGTGCACGTGAAGGTTAACCACTCATTGCAAGTACAATGCTTTAACGTTTGAAAGTGCAGTTTCTCTCTAATAATATACCCAATAGGAAAAGTTGCCCAAAGATCTCTTTTAGCAAAAACCACAAAGAGCTCTCAGCAAATAACAATCATTCTTAAAAATGAAGCTTTCTGCAATCCAAAATCCTTACTGTATTCGAAACAATTTGTGCATTAATATGTAAATAGCATTGAATTAGTAAGTGAATATATTTTGTATATATGTAGATTACAATACGTATAGTTGGAATTTAATCGGTGGAAAGTCGATTGTGCCTTAAAGTTCGTAATTATCAAGTAATTTGCAGTTTACTACAGTAAAAAATCCTCTTTTTCGGTCATGGTAAATTTATAAGGAAACACTTTTGACGCGCATGATTACTGTTGTAAGGATACCATTACATAACACTGACAAATTCTTTTGTTTGGTTTCATCAAAGTGAGTTGAAATTATTCCTCTGTTCGAATGATTTATTAAATAAACAAGGGCATATCCGCGATTTACATGTAAATTGAGGTTTAACTATATCACGTAATTAATAAACGTGTATCTACAGGCTTCTGTAAGATCATGTATGTTATAGACATTATACTACAGTGTGAATATAGAATGCTAATTTCCTGTATGTATAAGTTTTAATACTGTTCAAAATTAGTAATCTTGCGTCTTAAATCTATTTTTAATAAAAACTTGTTTGAGAATTTAGAAATAAAAGATTAGTTAACAGTAGCTTGCGAAAGATAAAATTGGAAACTTTCAGAAGTTATTATTGCTACATCGTAATTGTATTGGTAATCGCAGAATAGACTAGACATTGACAGATTATCTACAAGCAATTAAAGTGGTGATTAAATAGAAAAGAACCTATTGTCTTCATTTTCGCTTAATTGATATAATGTGGAGGTAGAAGTCATCATACAATAACTAGTAGTGATATAAACATAACCGGTACAATTGAGCAATAAGTTTGTTACGCCTTTTTGACCGCACGAAATTTTGTTTTAATATTAGACATAGGAATATTCGCTAATTCAAAAGGGAAGCTTTATTTTTCCACCATTATGTTGCAGTATAAATTAGGTTATTACGCATAAAATTGCGGTTCTAGGTTCTCATCAACTAGAAGTTAAAAAGCTATAATTTATTGATGTACTCAGTCGCATCAGCCTTTTCACCCGCATCTTCTCATATCTAAAGAAATGTGCGGTTATTGTCCTAAACAATGGAAACGTTTTATGGTTGCTGGAAACGACGACGAGTTCATGCGAAAGCGCGAATTTTGGAGGAATCTATCTCGGATTGCCTTACCATAGCGACATATACGTTTTGAGTGTTGAAGTATGCAGTAAAATTTAGCTTTGAATTCCTTTAGCGTTCCTTTAATTACCTTAATATCTTTCTGTTCCCTAAAGTTGTTGGTTCATCGACAACTTCACTGCGGTATTTGAAGGAAAACCACCTATCCATCCCTAATGACGACCCTGCTGTACATTTGGACGCCAGAGCTATTTCTTTCATAGTATTAAAATTTATGAAATGTGTAGAACCACGATTGGTAGTAAGTGTTTATCTATTAACCGTCATTTCTCTATAATAAGGTATAGGTTCTAGCTTAAATATTCCTGGAGATTAAAAGTATGACTTTACACTGAATTTTATAAAACCTTTCACACGTAATACTGAATCACATTCTTAATTCACGCTTCTATTTAAACCTAATTCACACAGAGGAATTATTTTTCAGATCCGACAAGAATAAAGTTCACAATTAATTATTTATAGATTTGTACAATGTGTTGCGTTTTGCATGCGTTCATTTCATTTATTATTAGTTGGTATTTTAGACGGTTCATATCATTTCAATACGCGTCACGCATAATCACGTCATGGCGTGTTAAATCAAAATTTGTTCTTGGTTCACTTTTCGGCAATCTTTCTGATAACAAACGTGATCTCAAGTCTGAAAGTGTGTAATCTAAGAATTGTTTTAAATTTAGCTTCAATGTTTTCGAAGATTAATTGATTTAAATTCTATCAGTAGTAAATTGTATATAATTTCCTGAAATTGCCGTTTTTATTTGCAGCGCAAAATATACAAGTTATAACATAAGACGATGCAAATTTGTAATTTCTGCAAATCCATTTAAACTAACTTCAACTTTATAGACAACTACAAAATTGGAGAGATTGGAAATCCGTTTTAATTTTCAATTAGGATGTGAAATGATGGTCTAAGATATCTTTAAAACAGAACAACAACTTTTGTGCATCAACACCTGGTATGCCCGATAGGTAAGAGCTAATGAATAATGCTGGTTGGTAATGCCGGATTGTCCATGGCGTATTCTGTTGAAGCCGCTTGGTTCGTAAATGTTTCTTATTTGCATCGTCTTTTTTTGACACTTAAATAAAATGTAGGTCAACGTTTAACCATTGTTTATTCATTGTTCATTCAGTAGAAGCATTTTGCTTGTGATAATTAACAAAGGCAACTAATAATGCAAATGCAAGCAATAGTTTTTTTTTAAACAAATGTGTAGGTTGAAGTGGTGCAAATACGAGCATCATAACTAAAAATTTGGGTTTAGTCTAGTTTCAACAAAAATGGAGTTGATTTAAATGGTAAACTTCAACTGAGGTATAGTAAGGGTACATTAAGTAACATGCCTGCATAAACAGTTTTCTTAAATTGCGTAATTAACAAAATGACTGAGCAAATTTATAGAACATAAACCTACTATTGCATTTACCCCATTAAAGGGGGTAAATGTAATACTAGTAAACGGTTTCCAACTTACATTGCAATAGCACAGAGGTAAATGCAAAAAGATCTTACTTTCAACTAAAATTTGATCTTTACTTCGTTAAAATCGCACAATTGGAAAAAATATTAACGTTTTAGTTTTAAAGAAATGGTAGATTCTAAATAAATTTTTGCTTTTATATATGTATTTAGAAACGTAAAAGTACGCAAAGGGTAACTAAATAGTACATTAGCTAATATAAGATTAGCTAAAATATAAAAGTTATTAATAAGTTTTCTTTTAAAACAAAATAATATTACTCACTGTTACAAAGAACTAAAAAAATTTTATCTGTAACTAAGCAATATTAATATCCCTAATCTTAAATTCAAAAGACATTATGCCGCGTTTGCTTATTTTTGGATTTGGCAATTTCTTTGTAACATCATTAGTGTGAACTATGTCAATATCTACATTTGGTCAAGTAAAAATGCTATCTTTACGCTTGACAAATTTGACTGCCATCTACTCTTGCTTGCACAATCCCCACATAATATTTTATCGACTTTTTGACGTGTACTTAACAATTATCCATTGATCAGTGTCTACTCTTTCGTTTAACCTTTTAGTTTCATTGCATTCTTCCTCTTCTAAATTTTCAAACATTTCACTTTCGTCTGAACTTAATTGCAGTTTCTGACTCACTATCTGTTGTATTATTTTCTATTCTACTTTCTTTTTCTTTTTTCCTTTGACTTTTGGAGTAGGGGTCACTTTTTCTTTTAATTTTTTCGAGTTATTTCCGTCACTCAAAACATTGAGAATTTCAGCAGATGTGATAACTTGAGCTCCTGGGACAATTTTACGCTTTCTTTGCTTAGGTCGCATAGCTTTCTGATGTATTGTGGATAAGATAATGTCCTTTAATGATTTCCTCTCTGTATAACACATAAAAGACTGCTGATCCAATGCCAAAGATGTTGACTGCACGTGAGATGGACCAGGAAGATGATTAGTATTAGACGGTTGTAGATCTATATCGCAAAAGGTTTATTGTACTTCATCATAACCAGATCCAGAGAATTCTTCATTTTCTTGTTACTCAACTTCAATGTGATCTTTGTTTTTCTGCTCATCCTCTCAACTGTGAGTTTTCTGAAGATTGTACTTCTCCCATTGCTCTAATGCGCCTTTTTTTAAGTTTTCTTTAGGTATAACGCTAGAGTTAAAGGGAAATATACCACCTTTGGAGAAATCACTTTTAATTACATCAACAAAAACTCTCAACCAAGTTTCACCTAAAAATTGAGAGAACAGTGACTTAGGAAGCTTTTGACCAATGTGGTTTCTTTGTCAAACAGTAACTGTTTGATCCCATTTTTGTTTAAGTGATTTGAATACTGATAAATCTAAAGGCTGGAGACGATGACTTGTGTGAGCTGGGAGTTTTAAAATTGTTACATTGGTTTCTATGGCTATTTCAATTAAATCAACTGATATGTGTGTTGCATGTCCATCATATAAAATTAATACGTGTCTTTCTTCTCCTATGGCTGAAATAAGCGTTTTCAAAAAATAGTTCTTAAAAATTTCAGTCCCCATTCAACCGCTTGGGCTTGCTGCATAAGCACTGCCAGGATATTCGTTGTTAGCGAGAAATTGGGGAATGAAATTAAAATTCTTAGCAATGGACTGAAGGAAACGAACCACACGATCGCTGAAATAAGGGCACAGATGCAAGAAAGAATTGGGGGAGTTCCTGAGGAAATAGACGGTCTATGGGACCATATTACTTTAGTTAAAACGAAACAAGAAGAATACGAAAGCGAGTCCAACGGTAAAATTACGGATTTAAATATTAAATTAGGTAAAATTGAAGAAAATCGCGAAACGGAAATAAATAATTTAAAAAGTAATCCAATAAATTTTAATAGAGAACCAATTAGGCTAGTTCAAACAAACCTTTCAATTGAACAGATTACTAAATTTTACGGGGACGGAAAATTAAATCCGAAAATATTTCTGAAAAATTTTAAAATGTTGATACAGGGATCTACAGATGAATTATACAAATTAAATTTAATCAAAGTAATACTGAGGGGAAATGCTGAGAAATGGTACAATTTAGTTGAGAGTGAAATAGAAACATTTGAACAGTTTGAAAGCAAATTTTTACGTCAATTCTGGAGTGACAATCAGCAAAATAGAATTCGGGATGACCTATGTATGGGAAGATACGATTCGGAGAAAGGGATAACGCGAGAATTATATGCGATTGAGAAATTTACTGTAACGAAGCAATTGGATCCTCCTTTAGAAGATAAAGATATTATAAGATATTTAGTAGGTCATTTTCTCGCTGAAGTAAAGCGATACATAACGACGCAGAATATAGTAGATAGGGATACATTTATTGGTTATTTGCAGAGATATGATGATTTGGAATTTGATTATAAAATAGAAAATAATGTTAGGGATCGACGCATGAATTTTGTAAGAACGCAGAGAAATAATAAGGAGACTAGGAATAATTATAAAAGGAACAATTATAATTATGATCGTGGAAGAAATTTTAATAGGGGGAACTATAGCAATTTTAATAATGATTTTAGGAGTAACAGGAATACTGGTCAGATACCAATGCAACGAATGGAGAGAACGAATCATGAAGGAAATTATAACGATAGAGGAATAAATAGGCAGGAAAATGTTGATCGACGGACACAAGCAAGAAATATTAATAGCACGCAAATAGGGAATATGAATCGCACAGATACAGGGATAATGAGTCAGGCAGGACCTTCAACGCGAAATCAGGATTTTTGAGTACGAATTAACGGATACAGAAACCAGCGCGAGTTTATTAAACATGAAATGTATAATGGATTAGGAAGATTTGAAAGGAACTTATTACCAATAATTAATTTAAAGGTGGAAGATAAAATAGTTAAAGTGTTAATTGATACTGGGGCAGAGGCATCACTTGTTGCGGAAGAGTTTGTTAAACGAGAAAAATTGGGGGATAAAGCGATACCTATAACAAGGTGTAATTTAGTGGCACCAAATAATAAGAGATTTAGTGTGATAAATGAAATGGTAATTCTGAGATGTGAAATGGAGATGAAATATGGGAAAATGATTTTATGGTAGTACCTGGACTAAAGATAGATGTTATATTTGGGATGAATATGATAGATAAGTTGGGGTTGAAGATAAATGCGGAATGCAAAAAGATTGAGTGTAATGGGAAATATATTAAATGGTATAAAGAAGGGAATATTGAAATAGAAGACGACTGCGTGAATATTAATCAGTTTAGTGATGAAATAGATAATGGGGGTAATGAAGATGAAGATATTAAGTGTCCAGATGATTTAAGAAATAGGGTGAACATATTATTGAATAAGCATTCAGAATTAATTGGGTCGAAGTCGAGAATTGCCACGGGTTATGTGCACAAGTTGGAAGTAATAAATACAGAGCCGTTTAACACTAAAATATATCCTATTCCAGTAGCATATAGGAATAGAGTGAAAGAAGAAATTGAAGAAATGTTACGTGAAGGTATTATAGAGAGCTCCAGTACGAATTTTGCGAATTCATTAGTAGTCGTCGTGAAGAAAAGTGATAATAGTATTAAGTTGTGTATAAGTACAAGTAAAATTAATAAGCGAACGAAGCCGCAATACAATTGTCAACCAAAGATAGATAGAATATTAAGGAGAATAGGTAATAGGAAGATTTATAGCAGATTATGTTTAAAAAGTTCATTTTGTCTGATTCCATTAGCGCGAGAATCAAGGAAGTATACGGGTTTTTCGGTAGAAAGAAAATTATATCAATTTAGGGTGGTCCCTGTTGGTTTGTCCTCGAGTACGGATGCATTAGAGAATGTGATGAAGAATATTTTGGGACCGTATGAGGAATTTAGTATCCACTATAAGGATGAAGTATTGATATTTAGTGACAGTGTAGAGGAACACTACGTACAGTTAGATAGGATATTGTTAGAGCAAAATATAGCTGGTTTGATTTTGAATTTGGGAAAGTGTGAATCTTTCCAAAGTAGGGTTAGATTTTTAGGACATAGGATAGATAATAAGAATAGAATTTTGAAATACGAATTAAAAGGACCCCGATTTAAAAGGATGATCAAGAAATATAAATTAAAAGGACCCAGATTCAAGAGTGATAAGGGGAAGTTAGAAATAAATGTAATTTAATTGACCCATGCAAAGAAACATGAATAGATGAATAAAATGTAAAATAAAATTATGAATAGGTATACATAAGATAATAGAATAGGATTTGATTATAGGAATAGGTATAGGTATGAATAGTGTAGTATAATAGGACATAGATATGAGATTAGATGAACGTAAATATGGGTTTAATAAAGGAAAAGTTAGATTTTTAAAATGGAAATAAAAATAGAACAATTTTATACCAATGTGAGTTTCAGTTCACGTTGGGCGCCAAAAAAGGACATTGTTATAAAATTTTATATTTTAATTTGGGGGAATTATGCTGTGATAAGGGGTTGTTTAAGGGTGTACTTTATAGTAAACGTCGTTAAGAAACGAGAAATTAACATAGGCAGCAGAAAACTGCATTTATTTAGTAAAGAAATGAGAAATGGAGATAGTTTGTAAATATTAAGCAGTCAACACCCTGTATATAAAGTATAAATAGTTTTAAGCGACGCAATTACACACAGGACGACGCATAGTTAGCGTAGAAACCAGGAACACATGCATTAGGTAAATAGTAAATATTTAATACCCTGTAGATAAAGTTTTAGTTAATTTAGGTAAGGCAGATAATAATATTTTTCAGTGAAAGCACACGTAATTTATATGTAAACTTTAATAAAGTGTAATTAGACACGCATTGAGAAGAGTTCCAAACGATTAGGTTAATACGGAGATTAGAAATAGAGCGTCAGGGAGCATAATGTAAATGCGTGCAAGTAGTTAAGAACTTTGATAAAGAAAGGAGATTAAAAATTGAGTAAATAACAGGCATATATGAAAATTAAAAGTCGAATTGCATCAGTTGTTTATGGAAAAGCAACTAGATTCATCAAAACACCGCATATTTGATAACGAAGACAGCTGCGACCAGATCACAATTATTGAGAAGCATAGAAAATTACATCAGAAACTACTTTAAATGCAAATATTTGATTGGTTTCAAATGAGCGACGAGTTTCTAGACCATACCCACTCACGGAGTAGGAGAGAAAAGATATATTAACAGGTACAGTGATAACGAAGTTAGTTTTGCAACTCAACAAAGGCCGAAGTGCGCCGCTATGAAATAAAGTGATACGTAATAATTTTAAAGTGGAAGATAGTATAAGTGCCAAGATGAAAATTATAATTGCCGATTAAACGGTTTTGAGTAAGGGGAGAATAAATGTAGCTTCGAGTAAGGGAAGAAAATTAAACTTCGATTTCGAGTCCGTGGAAAATAAATGTAACTTCAAGTCCGTGGAGCATAAATGTAACTTCGAGTACGGGGAGAAAAATTCAATTTTCGAGTCCGTGTAGAATAAATGTAACTTTGAATATGGAGAGAAAATAAACTACGATTTCTGAGTCCGTGGAGAATAAATGTAATTTCATGTTTGGAGAAGATGATAATCCAATTCTAAGTTTGGGGAAATTGATGAGAATAAGAAGTAATAAGTCTGAATGAGATGACAATAAATTGGGGTGCATAAGTATAAGTAAATGGTAGTCCAGAAGATGATGGCAATAATTTAAATGAAATGGTTCAAGCGTGTGGATAGACAATATTTTGAATGGGCATGTACTAATCCTGAATTGGGGGAAAATAATTTTTATTTAAATGGATGGCTTAATGCATGGGAAACATTAGTGGATGCGTCAATTGCAAGAAGAAAATAGACCAGGTTAGATTTTTAGTTGTAAGACATTATTTTTCTATATTTGTTTTATTTTGAATTTGTTTAATATAAATTAATGTGACGAAGTTCACCAAAACAAAGGATTTAAATACGCATAAAGAGCGTGATATGATGAGAAGTTTTAAACGTTCCAAGCTTTTTCTTTTATAAAGATAATAGGTTTTTTTGGTGACTTTGGGTTTTGAGTAAAAAGTATATGATTTTGATAAATGAGATTTGCAAACATTAATGAATTGAAAAGTGTATTTTAAATAATTTACAAACGCTTCATGTTAAGCTTGCGTGTTTTAACAGTCACCTGATATACCTTACATTGAGCATCGCGTTTGCCCTGCGTTAATTACTATTCCTGATCAACAAGAAGGAGCGCTCGCGTTTACTCCTAACCGGTTTTATAGCATCCCCTTCTCTTGCGTGACATATGTCCAACGGCGCTGTCACATCCCATTCTCACTATTCGTTTCACGATATAATCGGAGATTCGGTCCATCTCAAAGCACGCCCCTCATGCGTGACTCATCGTTCTTTTATTATAACAGACGCTCGTGTATGCGGGCTAATCTAACTTTTTACACACTGTTAAAAACCATCATCGTCTGGGCGCGGAGTGATATGTTTATTCTCCATTTGAACTCGTCTTGTGTCTCCCTAACATAGGCTTGTGTTCCTTATCTAATATTTCACACGGGGTTTTATTCTGATATCACAGAGTTCCGATATCTTTATTATTGCGAATACATTGTCCTGTTATATAAGCGTACATGTTTATTCTAATCATATTTGTTGTAGGCTTTACATAGCTATTAATTTGAATGCCTTGACGTGTTGCGATCCTACTCTCTAATTAGGTTTGGTTTATAATGCGTTTTAATTTATTATAAAAACGATAATCTTGTCACTTCCATCATTTAAATAGTTTGAGCTACATTTCTTTGTTTCATTATAATTTTAAAATTAATCTTTCCTAGAGGAATTTTATAGTATTATTCTCAACTGGTCATTCAAGTTATTTTCGTCTTAATATGTAATTCTGCATAATGTTTGTATACCATAAAAAAACGAATAAGTAATTTCCTCTGCTTTTTATACTTTAATTACTTTAAAACCTTAATATACAAAATGTACCCTCACTAAAATTTTAAACTATTAACCCTACACTAATAAATACGTTCTTAACACCTTATGTCTAATTAATTATAACGCACCAGCGTTACAATTAAGTGTCGCTTTTATTAGAATATCTAACCGCTATCAGTACCGTATGTGAGCTTAGATTGTCGACGCGCAAAGGTTTACAAAACGAGATACGAGGGGTTCCGATGTTTGGAAAATCAAGTAAATCATTTTTGGAAAAGATATAAATATCAATCTTACTTTTAGGTGAAGAGGTGTTCGCAAAGCGACACTAATATGCTTAATAGATACGAATGGGAACGCTATAAAACACCAACGGCGTATTAAAAAAAATTTTAGTCATATTTTCCAGCGATTTTACTAATCACATGCTAAGTTCAAATAAGCCAATATCTAAGCTAAGAGGTTGTGGTGACTGTCGATCTGCTTAAAAAGTTTATTCTAAACCATGTAGTACCTATTTGGAACACGGTAGCACTAGCAGACGAACATGTAAATGGGAGTTTCAGCAAATTTAGAGTCAAACGCATTTCAGCTTTTTATACCGTTTAGTTAGAATGTGGCGCGTAGTCATTGCAAGTTTGAGTATGAACAAGGAATTACTTTCAATTTTAGTTTTACACAGTAAATTAGAGCTAGGTCAGCTAATTTTGTAGTTTAGACGTTTATCCCTTTATATCTAATTTATGAAATAACTAACAATTCGTATTTATCAGACTCTTATTTGGTTTACCCCAACTTACAGTTTTGACTATATACTAAATTCACACTCAACATACTTGAAGGCAGAAGCAAAATTCTCTTAAGTAAAAACTTTTCTGCTTACAAACACTAGCCGTTACAATGATAAAGCAAACCCCATATGAATTTGACACTCGTTTCTTTTTCCTTGACACGGAATTATATAAAAAGAGATTTACGTTTCAGAACTGATGTTGAGCTATTTTTAATACACTGAAACTCGTAGAATTAAAAAAGCCAGGTGTGGTAGATATATTTTAGGAAATTGCAAAGAGATCTTAGTTTCCGATGTATGTAGGTTATATTACAAACTGCTTAAAGACGGCGTGACAGCAATAGAACGACAAACTTAGGTTTATGACAGGCTATGTGAATATAAATCAAGACGCTGTTTAGAACATTCATCTAACAGCTATCCATTTTGATATGAAAACTAAGGGCTCTAGCAAAAATACGTTGACGTTCTGCATAGGAATTAGTACAGTGAATGTATTGTACCGGTAATGTGTGTTACGCCTGCTTATAAAGTTTATGATATCTCATTCAGTTGTCCTGAAATGGTGTGTATGAACAGGTAGTAACATCTATATAGCACATTTTCATCATAATTCAATGCTAACCTTATTAAGCCATGCATAAAGTATATAAAACAAGGCAAGTATAAAAATTCTAAGTACAAACAGCTTTATTTGTAGACAAAAATATGTTGGAACGTTCTTCGGCTGTTATAGTGAGCAATATTAATAGTTATGCAGAGTTGAAAATATATCATTGAGAACTTACAAGAAACTATAGGAAATAACGAACACCGAATAAATTTTTCAGCATAATATTAACGTGAAAGTGCTAAAATTTTTTCTATTTTTTTAATATGACCGTACTTTTAATTCCCACGTATAAAAAATGCGGGTTACAGCTAATTTTGGTCATAATTTTAAAACCAGTGTTCAAAAATTGCAATATAAAGCGCCTAGCAAAATAAATGTTGTTTTGTTTTCGAACTTACTTAAGTTCTGTTTGGCGCAGCTCTAAATTCTTATCTATTCTGAGCTAGTCTAAAAGGTACTACATATCCTTTACAACCTAAATCTTTAATAATTTGACTAATATACCTTTGTATAGGTCTTCCTACTCCATTTCTATTTGGTAGTCTATAATCAAAGACCTTTCTTAATAGTCCCTTATGTCTTAACTGCTGCCCTATTATTCTACCTCTCCTGATCTTTAATTGTTTCCACATACAGGAATCCTCACCTATCCTCCTATAAACTTCCTCATTTATTACTCTATATGTTCAACTAATCTTTAGCATCCTCCTATAACACCAAGTTTCAAAAGCTTCTTTTTCTTATCTACCTCTTTAATTATCCAAGTCTCACTACCGTATAATAGAACGGAGTTCCTAACTTGCCGAAACCAAACAAGGGCATCATTCGGGAATAATTCGACAGAAACGTCATATAAAACATCCTGAGTTACTTTACGCGGTTGTGCTGACTCATCTGTTCGTTCAAATGATGTTTAACATTATTTAAAATCCTCAGAAAACTTAATCTAGAATTGTAAATACTTGTAACAACACCAGAATAATCATTAATTTAATAGATATTCATATATTTCTTCCTTCAGATTTTTATTAAATTTACTAACATAACCGTTTATTAAGGAAGCAACCTTACGATTAAACTTTTATATAAAGGTATATTCTTTATTCATATGCAACCTTTGCTCTATTTGAAATTTAACATATAATTATTTGTTTATTCTGAAATAATATTGCATAACTTAAAAATCTTAGCCTGTGTGCTTTATGTGCGTATAATCTACACTGACGTTCATACACTTTCTTTAGTAACGCTGTCTTGCCTATACTAAATCTTTGAGTCAGTGGCGCCTGATATTACCGTATCTATAAAAAGTCTTCTGTTAGGGTCATCCGGCTGAAGTTAGAGTTCAGAGGTAGTTTGGAAGTCTCCAGAAGTAATGAATTCTAATACGAAAAAGCTACATATATGCTTAACTTCTTAGAGACATTAAGGTGGTTCTATATTTATTTCGTAACACCCTAATCAATATCTTTATATAAACAACTCCACACTACAACATCTATAGAAATCCAATGGGTAAAGGTAGTGTTACATAAGTGATCGTGTGGCCTGCATATTATTAGCAGATTCGTATAAACCACTTGACCCTATGTTCTCCTTTACCTAATCAAACAATTCCGCTTCTAAAATAAGGATAAATGTCAATCTCATTTTGTTTTAAACACAACAGCTTCTTCGTGACTCTCTAGTGGAAGCTTCATCTCGACTGCATCCTTTTAAAAACATAGTCAGAAGAATGGCTTTCAAATTCTGACAACACATTTCTAATTGACTCGATAGTAGCATTGAGTTCCTCACATTCGACTGAGAATTTCATATTTTAATTTGGAGTTACTGCTAGACAACCTGGCCTGCGTGACTCTTTCGCTAACAAGCGATCTAACATCTTTCATTTCGCAACAGGCCTACTACTCTCGACTCCACGTATCCGAAGTTCATAATCAAGTTCTTCCTTAAGTAAGTATACAGTTTTAAATTATTCCGATTAATTTATTTATTTTTTAACTACTTTCAAAACTAAAAAATCCCGAAGCATTAAAAATTCACAAAATTCCGTTTAAACGAAACCAAAATTTACTTATTCTGGCCACGCCTAATAAAATTATTTAATATGACAAGATTTAAAGCCCAAAATTCGCAACGTTGCCTAACTAATAACTAAACCGTGTGACCTTAAATCTTTATAGGGTATTTACTATCGTTATATTTCATTCCTTTATTTGTGTCGATTTCTATAGATGTTATAGTATAGAGTTGTTTATATAAATATATTGATTAGGATTTTACGAGATAAATATAGAACCACCTTAATTTCTTTCAGAAGCTAGGCATAGATGTAGTTTTCCGTATTAGAATTAAATACTTCTGGAGACTTCCGAACTAACTCTGAACTATAACTTCAGTCGGACAAGCCTATTATAAATACGGAAATATCATGCGCCACTAGATTCAAAGATTTAATATAAGCAATACAGCGTTACTAAAGAGAGTGTATGAACATTAGTGTCGATTATACGCACATAAAGCACACAGGCTAAGATTGTTAAGTTATGCAATATTATTTTAGAATGAAAAAATAATTATATGTTTAATTTCAAATAGAGCATAGGTTGCATATGAATAAGGGATATACCTTTATATAAAATTTTAATAGTAAGATTATTTTCTTAATAAATGGTTATGTTAGTAAATTTAATAAAAAGTCCGAAGGAAGAAATTCGTGTTGTTACAGGTATTTACAATTCTAAGTTAAGTTTTCTTTAAGTAATGTTATCTGAAGATGGAATTTATGTCAAGTTATAGTGTTTCATTGAAAATATTTTATGAATGTATTTAACAAAGGTTTCTTTATTATATCATATTCAGATCTGAGTGCGGTGTACATATAATCATCCGTAGATCTTAAAAATGTTAGTTATTCCTTATAGCATAAAGTTTTCAAATAGACATGTGAGATCTTAAAATAGACTTGAAATAAATTATATTTTACTGTTCAAACACGTAGAAGACTGATCGTTGTTTAAATTTTTTATAGAAAATAATCGTTAACTTAATTCCGAATAATAAAGCGCACATGTATTTTTTGTAATTAACCAAGTTATAATTATGGTGGAAGTTTTAATATCATAATTTGCGAAATAAAATACTTTATATAAATAATTGAAGAATTTGACTTACCGAAAACTACGGCATTAATTCATAATAACAACAAAAATATGTTCCAGACTATACAATTTACCTTATTCATCAGAGTTGTCTTGTGATTGAACTATTACAAAAACAAGATCTACACAAACAGCTGTAGTGTTGGCAACAGTCGTAATGGAATTTACGTCAAACCATAAATATCCGAGTTTTTAATTGAGATTGTTGGATCCATCATATCGTAGTATATCTCAATTTACGGTCATCGCTTCAGCATAATTTTTAAGTTAGTATAGAGTTAAAAGTCGTTCATAATTTAAATAACAACCAAGATTATTGTAGACTAAATATCAGAAAAGATGGTACCAGGGTAGTTGTGCTATAATAATTCAAATCAATTAATTATATCTTAAACTGATAAATATTACAAACCATATCGTCGAATTTATAACATCCTTGACGAGGACTTCCAAAGAACTATTTCGAAAAGGCTATCCGAAGGGCGCATTTGAATATGCTAATCAAGGCAGTCATGTTCTTTACATCGTAGTTTCAATACGATTGGTTGTTTACAAGGAAAAACCATCTCAAAGCTGTTGAATTAACAAAACATAACATTAGAAAAAAGTTTAGGATCACATTTAGTCTAGAAATATCAGGATAAAAGAAAATGCAATTAAAAATGCATTGACTGAATTTTGCATCTGAGACTGGATTTTTGCTTATTTTTGTATCTTATGTAACTGGAAAAAAGAAATGACGTCTTTATATAAAGATTTTAATTTTTTAGCAAAAACAAGGCATATAATAATATAAATACTTTATTCAGATAGTTTTAACATAAAACATAGCATTAATAGTAAGTATAATATAATTAGTCATACAATTCTTTATTTTAATGGTGGTTGTTGATGAATAAAGACGAAAACTTAACACATGAGAATGATTAAATATCCCCCATTGGAAAAATCCCAAATACATAGTTTAGCACTTAAGCAAGTCGAGCTCCATGAAGTTTCGCGTTTAAAATTCATGTTTATACCCAAATATCGAAAGTGTGTTTACGGCAAAATGAATGCGTTTATTATCCATAATTAACAGAATCTAGTAGTAATAATATTTCATTATTTGATTTTTTGGCAAGTACAGAGTTTAGCCTTTAGGGGGCTCATACAGTTATTCCTTGCCAAAGATCAATTAATAAAATAGTCGATTCAAGATCGTCAACTTTGATTCAACAAAGTATTGCATACATTAAGTATACCACATGCACATGCAAAACTAACCTAATGTCACTCGTCTTATATATCTTTCATTTGTAGCGTGTTATTTTACAATGTCCTCTGCGCCAGCTACAATAGAGTAACATTTTATAATCTGAACGTGTGCATATTTTAAAATCACTTAGTATCCATGTATAGAGTAAGATCGCAGTTCTTTGTAAACCTTTCATTGTTACCATTCGAGTGGGCGGCGTCTGAAAGTACGCAGGCTTTGCTTGATTATTTGTTTAATAAGTGTAAGCAAAAATAATTATGTTTCATAAATACATGAAAATAAAAATGAAGTAGTTAAAATTGAATGATCTTAACAGTTTGAAGCAGTTCAGAAGTCTTCAGTAATCTTCGGAACTCTTCAGAAGGCTTTGTGGTTGCTTGTGGAACCAAAATAAACTTAAGCACTTATTGAATGTATATACAGATTAAAGGGGTGTAAAAGTTTTCGGAACTTTTCGGAAGTTGCTTGTAAGGCCGAGTAGGAACTTGAATAACGGTAGTTAGAAAATATTTACAGTTTGAAGAGGTCCAGACGTCTTCGATGTTTTTCGGAACTCTTCGGAAGGCTTCGTGTAGTACTTGTGAAACAAGTTTAAGTTAAAAATTATGATATGAAATTAAAAACTATTAAGTAAACATATATACAAGCATAGAGGAGTTTAAAAGTCTTCGGAATTTATCTGTGAGATCCAGCAAAAACTTGAACAGCGATGATTAGAAAATATTTACGGTTTTAAGAGGCGCAGACGTCTTCGCCGGTCTTCGGAACTCTTCAGAAGGCTTCGTGTTTTACTTGTGAGACAATGTGAGGGTATGAAAAATTATGGCATGGACGTATGTACAACTTGGAAGAGTTCGGAGGTCTTCGGTGATTTTCGGAACCCTTCGGAAGACGTCGTGGTACTGGTGCCTTAGCCCTCGTTGAGTGCGTCGCGTTGAACTGTACGGGGATGTTGTCCCGAAGGTAGAGTTGCAGACGCAATCACAATAGCGACTTGTCGGTGATGGATGGAACGGAGCTCAACGCCTATACATAGTTTATTAACTATTGATTGATGAATTATAATGACGTGGCCTAGGTACGGCGGCGGACAGCGTCACCGTCGAAGAATACGCAGGCTACGCAGAGCACTGAGCGTTGAAGTATAGCAGGCTATGGAGAGCGCTGCTCGCTGAAGGTATTGCAGACTATGAGGAGCACTGTAAGATGATTCCTTAGGCTATAGTGAGCACTAACGAATGTCTTTCGCAGAATTTGTAATTATATTTATACACTTCCATTTCCTATGCTTCCTTGTTGAAAAACATTAATGATATCTTTAACCAATGAAATTGTATGTTTCGATTTTTGAGTGTAAAAGAATCTCAAAATTTAGTTTGACCAATGAGCGTGCTAATTTTGGGTACCACAAAAAATGAGTTTGAAATTCTCGCGATTCTTAGCTTGTTCTGTGTTCAGCTCGGGCATGGTGATATAGTTAACATCATTCTCCATAAAACCCCAAATTCATCTTCAAAATACTGATCACACACGTAGTAAGAGGTATGAACTTGCTTGGGCGTTAAGTTCGCAAGCTGAGACTTGTTGATAATTACAATCCACATATTATAAATATCAATGTCATTGTACGGAAAACGATTTCTTTTTCTTATATATGTGAACATGTTTATCACTGTACACTATCTACACCACTGAAAACTAACTTAAACTTTACTTTACAAAACTATAACACTAAACAGTCAATCAAGAAGAAGAAAAAAGAAGCAACTTTTAACTGATAAATTGTCAATCAAAGAAAAACTATTTACACTACTAGAAACTTAACTCTACTTTACAGCACTTTAATAGTAAAAAATTATTTCGGTATGAGCAATTTTGAACAATAAATTGACAATCATTGAAAAATTATGTTTCACTATGTTTACTCTTTGATAATATAAAAATGCAGAAATTATATGTCAAAAGTCAAACACTTGTTTCTGCGAGTTTATCGCGCCAATTGTGACTGAACCTACCTGTGATTTTCCAATGCCCCACCTGAAGGAAGCCAGGAAGCGAGTTTTTTAACTGAAAAATTTTTTGAATTTTGCCGAATCCTTGCTGTTCCAAGCAAGGTAGGGATCTTTAACGTGCGTGACAACACTCACACAGTACCTCCATTCTACCTCTCGTCCGAACGAGGGCATATTTTTTAAAAATGCTCGCCTAATATTTTTCAAGCGGACCGTGTCGGAATTCGAACCCGCGACCTTGGGTGTAGTCCGACGCATACCAACTACGCCACGAAAGCCACAATTGTGACTGACCTTAGATGTGATTTTTCCAATGCTCCACCCAAAGGTACTACATTGGTCAGGAAGCGAGTATTTTTTAAATGGAAAATTTGGAATTTTGCCCAACCCTTGCTGTTCCAAGCAAGGTAGGGATCTTTAACGTGCGTAACAACACTCACGCACGGAGCCTCCATTTTACCTCGCATCCGAACGAGAGTGTATTTTTGTGAAAAATGCTCGCCTAACATTTTTCAAGCGGACTGTGTCGGGATTCGAACCCGGGACCTTGGGCGTAGTAGTCACACACATATCACTACGCCACGAAGCCGCCTAATTGTGACTAACCGTAACACTAAGCCCGTTTTGATTTTTGATATAAAGCTCATGATCACCAATAAAGTTTTTCTAAAAGTTTTTCTATGGTCTTATTGAGAGTTCAGCAGAAGAATGCTGATGTGGTACGATTTGTGTTTAAATATATTATTTTTAATATTTGTAATTAAATTATTATAATCAATCAGTGGTGTTAATCTTATATGAAGACCTGCCTAATGGAATCCATTTTTACAAACACCGTCGGTTTTTGTAAGTTGACATAATTTGTAAAATAAAACTGCATGGAGTTGTTTAGAATTAGTTCTTCCTTTTGGCGACAAATTGCAAAACTTTTATGTGAATTTGTTATTGCATTTATCAGCATTTGAAGTTATCTATTTCTAGGACTATTCAAAAGCCTCACGGATAAACTTTAATTCTTTTTTGTATTCTATAAGCAGACTATTCATCACAAGGAAAAGAAGAAAGGAACGTGGAAACGCGGTGCTGAAATGGAAAATTTAAAATCCTTGTTAAATACGCATTTAGATTACTCTACTATGATTTACTGCAGTCTCGTAAGCTTTCGCCGGTGTATCTAAAAGCACGATTAAATGAGGATCTGCTTTTTCAGCATCTTTGTTTCAAAGCGTATAAAAAACTTTTAAAATAATCTAATTATATTTACGACATTTATTACCTTGTACGCCACCAAAAATTATATTCCCGAGATAGAAGTTCGCTAGCGTAAGCCGTTTTCAGCAGTCTTATGGACCTTTATTACAGAAGCTTTTATTTAGAAGATGTCCATATTAACTACAGGAAAGCTTTCGTTATCTCCTGAAAATCAAAGGCAGGCCTACGTAAAACAGGACTCCATAAGAATTTCTAACAATATGAAACGGATTAATATAAATTATTGTTTTCTATATTACAATGGGGAAGTGCTCTTGTTTCATTAAGCGATTCAGAGAAATTAAAACTGAAAGTTAGAAAAACGACTCTGTTAAGAATGCTATCGTCGAAAACGCACTTCAAATTTATATAATAAAGAAAGAAGGCAAACCGTAAAACAAACCATGTTTAACAAGGGTTACACATTTTCAACAGAGCATTAGAGCTAAATGGTCGTAAATTTCGAAAGCACTACCTTTTATAGTCGAAATCAGTCGAGCAGGTATTGTTGCACTAGATTATAACCTTTACTACGCAATTAAGTTTACGCGTTCCTGTTACAGCTTTCTGAACCGTTTCTTGTTAGGGGTGGATGTTTTTGAATGTGAAGTCAACTAAAATGCAAGCGTTTGAATTTTGACTAGGTTAGTCAAACATTAAACGTTATGATGCTTTATAAGCATTCGATTCAAAAGATTTATGATTTTTACATAGTAGCGTAACTACGATTTTTGGCACCTTCGCAGAAATTTTATATGGGACCCCTTTAAGCGTATTGTATTGTGACGATCTGAATTTGTGGTTCAGTCTTCACATAAGATTTTAAAAGTGTTTTTACATAGTGCAGACATTGTCCGTTCTGAGCGGACCTGCGCTTTAAAGCGGATAGAATGGCTTGAGGGTTTCATTGAACTAAAGAGCAGAACTACACGTTTAACCAAATTAGTAGGATCTTTAGTTAGAAACCAGACAAAAACGAGTTTCCGAAAGAAGGCAGCTGCTCTTTTAGTACTTGAAGTGGCAGATACCCTATGTGTCGGTATAGCAATCTAAGACACATTACTGCAACGCATAAGGCAATAGGAAACCACCACATTAACTTCCAAGTAGACAGCGTACTGGTGGCATTTCATAGTATAAAGGATTCCGGAGTTAATATAACTTCCCATGGGTTATCGGAGAAGGGACTACTACGGAGGCTATAACCAGTCAGTCAAATAAGAGAAAAAGAAAGACCTGGAACAAAACTGTGAGTTGGGGCGTGGAAAGCTAGAAAAGAAGCAGTTAGGCAAGCTAGGGTTTAAAAATTAAAATGGACAGGATAGAATTAGATATAGTAGGAATTAGTGAAATTTCGGTGGTCAGAGACGGGAGATTTGTAGAACGAAGGTTTTACGGTGATTCATGGAGGGTCAGAAGAAGAAAATTCAGGTGTTGGGATAGTTATGCGGAGAAAAATAGGACACTGTGTATAAAACAATTTACAAAAGAACAAAAGAGTACTTAGGGTTATATTAGAATCTAAATTTGTAAATACAGTAATGATACAAGTATACATGCCCATCTCTAGCTACAGTGAAGAAGAAGTAGGGGCGATCTACAAAGATATCGAATACATACTAAGATTCGTAACAGGACATGATTACAGTAGATTTTAATGTAGTGGTAGAAGAGAGTATGGAGGAAGGAGTTGTAGGTTTATTTGGTTTAGGCACTAGAAACGACAGGAGAAGTAGTCTGGTAGAATTTTGCAACAAAAGCAATTTAACTTTTACAAACACATCATTTCAACATCGTACTTGAACACGATTCACACAGACGATACCAGGAGACCGTAGGGAGATATAAAATAGATTACATTCTTCTCCGACAACGGTTAAGTAATCAAGTAAAAGACTGTGGAAGTTACCCAGATGCACATATAGACACGGACCACAATATAGTATTTATGAAAACCGCACTTAAATTTAAAAATTTGAAGAAAAGGAACGGAAAAGTGCGCTTTGATTTTGAGAAACTAAAAGATAAAGATACCACAAAAGATATGGAACAAAGGTAACAAATTGCTGAAATACATCGGAGAATTTTCTGATATTGAAGAAGTAGAAACAGCATATAGTAATATTTAATCCAACTCAGATATGTCCGTCAAAGATATTCTGCGGTATAAACAAAAAAGATTAAGAATATATGGATAACAAAGGATATTCTAAATTAAATAGAAGGATGGTAAAAACACAAAAATAGACCAGACAAAGCAGGAAAACGGAAAAGCAAAGTCATAAAATGGGAAATTATTTACAAATGGAGGAAAGTTAAAAAGCAATGGATTATCGAAAAGTGCAAAACGGTGCAAACTAAAATGGAAAAACAGACGAAGCATACAAACCAATTAAAATAAATTTTAGAGGCATAAAACCGGATAGCAAAAACATAAGTAGCACAGGAAGGGACATCGTTATAGAAAATGTAGAGTAAGAGATTGTATGAACAGCGCCAGAACAAGAATCAGACATTGAAAAGGATGATTTGGGATATCCTATACTTATAGACCAATTTATTTCAACCGCTTGGTAACCTGGGCAAACATAAACACAAATTAACACGTCAAACATAC
This sequence comes from Platerodrilus igneus, assembly GCA_036346225.1. Lineage (NCBI taxonomy): Eukaryota > Metazoa > Arthropoda > Insecta > Coleoptera > Lycidae > Platerodrilus > Platerodrilus igneus. Next base: position 647,940 of record JARFIW010001361.1, read on the forward strand.
TTCAAGAGCATCTGCTAGAGATTCTTCCCCGTAAACTGCATTTCCGGCTGCGGTGGTCCTAGTGCTAGGGGAGAATGCAAGGCGGATACAGATACCACACAAACACAGACGCACACAGACACATACACACACACACACACACACACACACACACACACACAAACGCACAAACATTTCTCAAACACTGTAGAAACAGAAACACCTATTCACACACTCACATTATCTTTTCAACAACTGGATTTCTTGCTGCCGATGGTCGGGACTGATAAGACAATATCCGCTGAGAGTTCTTCCTTGACGACTGGGATTTTCGGCTACCGATGGTCCTGATCATAGAAGAGCAACGTTACACGTATATCAATATCGCACATATAATACACATACACACACATAACACATGCCCTCACGCACACACATACACATACAACCACGCGTAAGCACACATACAACTTACTCGCCATTACTTTCTGGGGGTGCCAGGTTTGCTTAAGCTTCAGATAACAGACTCCTGGAACGTTGGAACAAATAAATAAATAAAATAAAATCCTACTTATAGATGAGTTTGCGTTAGCATTAAAAGTTCTGAAAAATAATAAGGCACCCGGTGTATATAAGCTACAAGCAGAAACTCTAAAAGCCGCTGGACAAGCAGTAAAACAACGTCTTCCAACTTGTAAGCTATATGTAAGAGACAGGCGAGATGTCCAAAGATTTCACACGTAAAATCATGGTCACTATACCAAAAGAGAGGTTAGAATACTATTGGTTCGACAAATGTCTCAGTGGTGAGGGATCATGCTAGGCGGCGACTCCGTGGCGTAGTGTTATGTGTGTGACTACTACACCCATGGTCCCGGGTTCGAATCCCGACACGGTCCGCTTGAAAAATGTTAGGCGAGCATTTTTCACAAAAATACACCCTCATTAGGATGAGAGGTAAAATGGAGGTCCCGTGTGTGAGTGTTGTCACGCACGTTAAAGATCCCTACCTTGCTTGGAACAGCAAGGGTTCGGCAGAATTCCAAATTTTCCAGGTAAAAAAGAACTTGCTTCTTGGCCAATGTAGTACTTTCGGGAGGAGCATTGAAAAATCACATGTAAGGATCATGGTAGGCGTCGAATTGCTTAATCCTCTTCGCGTAACACTGACTAACAGTAAAATAGAATATATTTTTAGAAAACAATAGAAAGAGAAAATGCTAAAGATATAGAAAAAAATTAGCACAAGCCCGTGATGTATCCGACAAAATTAAGCAGCTGCTATTTTCGAAAACAACAAATATAGAAACAGAGAAAATTGTCAAAAGCATATGTGTAGAGCACAGCACTGTATGACTATGAAATGTGGAGAGCGAGTAAAACAGACAGGAAAATAATGGTCCCTTGAGATCTGATGCTACAAATGTTTGATGGTGATATTGTTGACAGATAAGTCAAAAACAAATAGACTTTAGAAATAGTAGGAGAGGAATAATTTCTGTGGGAAACAAAGACTGACAAAAGAATCTTATAACAGTGGATTAAACATGATGCAAAATAATTTTCTGTTAGATTAGGAGTTATAGAAGCCTGTAACGTATATTTCCTAAAGCAAATAATTTAACCTTACCTATACGGAAACTATTAAAATGAAATGTGATTATAATTATTTCTAGGGTAATGTCACACAGTGTCATTGCTTAGAATTCAATTCCCACAATTTGATTGTTTTATTCACATGATAAAGTAACTACTTTCACGTATATACGTTTGTCTAGACTCAGATCTAACTACAGAAAGTCTTGGTCAGGATCCCACCACTTAATATTGTAAAAATTAAAAACTAAGGTTTTCAAAATTTTATCGACTTATGCAAATTGTCAAAAAATTGCAAAATGTCATTAATTTGAACCTTTTTGAGACGAAGATTCGGTTCTTAATTTTTAAGTATCTGAGGTGACTGACAAAAAAGTTTAATGTAATGCTAATACTGAACTAGATTTATTTATTTAACTTTTTTATGTTTATGATTTTAACTATTAACTTTTAGATGCTACATATTCAAAGTTGATTATTGGTGTTGAAGTTAAATAGGCACAGGGGGCTACCGGTATGGTGTTTTCCCAAAAATTTGTGTCACTCAAAACAGAAATTTCAAATGCTAGTAACTAGTACGATACCTCAGGTATATAAAAAGTTGCTAGGTGAATTATGAATTGTCCAGCCAGCTGAAATTTGTTATTTTAACAGGTAGATTTATATAATAAAGAACTATATAATTTATTATAAATACAAATGTTAGTTTACGACATATGCCAAGCTTTTATAATAGAATGTGTAATAGTATTGATGGCAGACAATTCTAGTTAGACAACAAATACTTGTCTGGTATTTTTCATATAATAATTGTCTAATCTTCGTATACTCGATCGCCATGTAACAACTTTACGTGGTGATGTTCTCTAAATTTTCTTTAAAGCACAGTTTCTTTTAATAGAACTATCTACTTACAAAATACAAATCAAGTTAACAGATTAGCAATGTTCAGTTGGCACTTGGCAAAATTTTATCGCAATATCGAATTTCATAAACTTGCGTAGTTTAAATAGGAGGACTATTTGAGAATATAGTGGCAAAAACCATATGTATCCTTTGCCTTCCCTTCGCTTGCTTATGCGAGTTATACATGGAACTCACCATCTCTGTATCAGATTCATTGTAGTACGTACGTACAAAGCTTTTGATGCCAGAAGCAATATCATTAAATCCGTGTATATTTACACCGTTTTTGGTCCTTTATTGGGTTTGCACTGAATATTAACGAAGTGTTTTTTTTTAGTCAGCATTATTAGGTTTTCGGTCGTGCAACTGGCTGGACGTACACCTCCATTGCTTCCTATTCTGAGCTAACTCACACAATTCCCTGAAATTCTCATAGCCTACAGCTTTTTTACATACTAGTACTTTAGATCTATTTTTGTTAACTTTCATACCGTATCTCTCTGTTAGAACTACTTCCATTTCATTAAGATCTACTTCTAACTCTTTCTTGCTAGATGCTAATATTGCCACATCGTCTGCAAATCTAAGCATATCAATCGGCTCTCCCTGCATTTGTCAGAAAATATTGGCTCTGTGATATATAAGTTAATAATTAATGGCGACAGCGCACATTCCGGTATCATTCCATTCCTAACAATTTCTTCTCAACGTTTATCCTCTAATCTATTACCGCTAGTGTAAAGTTGAAGATATAGTAATTTTGTACAGTGCCTAAAATTATGGTAACATTTTTAATAAGTAGCGAGACATGCTCCTCAAAACGGTGTTTGTAGTCAAGTATTATGCATAAACTTTTTGCACTCAGCAATTTCTCTAACGGTTGCACTTATATCTTGATTTCCATGTTGTTTGCTATTTCTTTACTAGAATCCAGAGTGAAGTGTATAGCGTTGCATTTTCCAATATTTAACTATAAATTACTACCAGTGGAATGTGCCTCGAGGAACCGGAGATCATTATTGATATCAACCCATGCACTAATGTAGAGTTCTGAATGGTATGAAAAGTATAGTTGTGTATCGTAATCGAAGCATTGAATATTTACGTGTTTTATAGCACCATGAATGTCCGACATAAATTAAGTAAAGCATAGTTGTACGCCAGATGTAATTTTAAAAAATCAGACGAGGGGATTTGAATTACCTTTTTTTGATGATTATTACTTAAATAACTGTTGAAGAAGTTATAGGAAGTGTTATCAAGGTCACAGTATACTAAAATTGCACATAAAAGATTGTGATCAAGCATATCACAGGTCTTGGACGAATTGAATTTAAATGGTCACCTTTGCTGCGTGCAGAGCACTATAGTAACTAGGACATGGAAAAATATTCCTTTCACAATACAGTATTTATTATGATACAAAGAAGACAAACTTAATTATAAAATCAAGAGTTGCAATTTAATGTAACAGTATTTGCTTGACCGATCACGTCTGTAGAAGGTCCGGCTTCAGAAATTTTTCGTTTATGTAACACCTTTATTCGCTATTATATCGTATTCAAAAAACGTATTCAAAGTCAAAGAATTTTCAACTGGATCGTTTTCTTACTTTCAATTAAAATTTTTCTGTAGTATTTTAAAACACAATAACTCCACTTTTAATAAATAAAAAAAAATAAACACACAATTTGTAATAAGCGGTTATTTTGTTACGAATTCTTATGAAATACCACTTCAAACAAATAGCTTTTGATTTGGGTATAATAATAAAAATTCTTCTATAGCTAAAATAAACTTTCCCTAAATGAAAAACTTTTGCAATAAGGAGTATAAGACTGCTAAATGCCTCTCACGCCAGGAGCTTATTATTCGGAGTATGTAATTTTTAAGAAAGATATAAGGTTATGAGTCTCGTGCATGTAATGAGATAATGACAAAAGTTTAGTAATTGTTTTGAAATAAAGCGATGAAAAAATAAGTCGCAATTTAATTTTGGTTTTTGGTATAACCGAAATAGTAAATCAGCAGCTAAATTTACAATGCTGTAGTTTTATGTTCATTTAATAGAGACAGGCAGCTTTTCTTACTTATCTAGTGATTCCTGGCAATTGTAAGCGTTTTGCTGTAGTTCTGGAACGCACAAATCAAAGAATTTATCCAGGATTTTCAGTTTTATCAAATCCCGACGTTATTATTTTAAGATTTTCTGTTAATGTACATTAGAAAGTGACAAATTTCATTCTTGCAGAGTATTATATCGCGCCTAACTAATTTCCAGATTCTCACAGTTGAGCAACCGTAACTTAGAAAAAAAGCATTAAGGGTGGATGGTTTAAGTTTTTACATCCAGCACGATGTTCTCTCTACACATAATTTACCTGCACAGATGAATTAAGCAAACTTCCCATGTTTTACTAGCAAATTCATAGTTTTTACCAAGAAATGTTACAAAAGGAAGTAATAGCTACACACCATCTATCTAGTAGAGAATATTTCTGGTTAGACAATAGATCTATACATTTTCCTTTAGTAAATGTCGGAATAATTATCAAATAATTTTTTTGGTTTATATTACGATAATGTTAAATATATTATATTACATTAATACACTTACAAAAACCGACATCGCAATCACGCACCTGCACTCCCACCCACTCAACCACCCACCCACCCACCAACATATACACACGCAAACGCGCACACAAACGCACACTCAGACGCACACGCACACGTACATGCGCACGCAGCGATCGCCGCCAACGCCTCCTTCGAATCCGCCGCCAATGATGGAGTGTCTTCATTGTACAAAAAAATCAAGAATATAATACCAGTAGTTTTGTTTTTTTTTAAAGTCTCATGATAGAGACTGAACCACAAATTAAGAATTTTACATGCAAATTTCGTAGGTTGCGGTCAAAAGGAAATATATGATATACATAGTTGGGTCGGACCTCTTCCGTGTCAACTGTTACCAAGAGAATTAACCTGCAGTGTCAGGTGAAATAGCACGAAGGCACAAACTGTGTGCTAGGTGCAGCTGTATAAATATTACATCCCGAAACCCAAAAAGGCGGATGCGTCAGACCCGGGCAGCTATCGTCCAATTAGCTTGCTACCGGTGCTGGGGAAAGCTTTAGATCGCGTTATGACTACGCGAGTTGAGCACTTAGTATATATATTACTCATATTTAGACCAGGGTAGAAAATTAAATAATCAAATCAAATAATTTTAACTACCGTGTATAAGGAATTTCATTAAATAATACGCTTTATTAAAGCCTTGAAGCATAAATAAACTCGGTCGTTTCAGTAAAAGTAAGAAATTTAAATTATCTATAAGACGCTTTACATCAAAAGAAGCAGTATTGAAAAGCGCAGTGGATAATTTAATTATTCCTAAACAAATGGAAATTGCGTGCAAAGTTTATATTAATTAACCCTATTTTGAGTAACCGGTAGTAAAGCAAAACGTACGGATAATAATTTGTATTCGCTAAAAATGAAAGGATAGAAATCAATTTAATTAGAGTTAATTAAACCGTTAGTAACATATAATAAGCATAGAAAACTTGTAAAAACCCAATAAAACGCAAATCGTAGAAGGGTATTTAAAATGTTACGTTTGAAAACACCTGCGTGTTTTGAAAAGGCAATTTCAAGTTAATTTGTTTGGATAAACATATTGATTCTAAGGATATTGGAAACGATCAGATGCTTTAGCAGGAAATACAGAACACCTGCGTATTTTTAAAAAAGCTCATTCTGCGTAAATTTGGCAAATAATTAATGTTTCAAAGAATCTTGGAGAAACCGGGGCTTAATATTCACGAGAATGTGCGATACGGGGTTATTAAACCAAGATAACAGTCCGCGTGGACTAAAATATAATCGATAATGAAGAGTGTCAATTTGCACCAATACGAACAGGTTAGAGAAGGAAAGAAAATGCGTCAAGCAAAGACACATATTTTAAAAGGCGGGATTTAAACAACGTCAGGGGTTGCGATTGGTTAAAAATAGGATGCATATATCAGAGGTAGAACAACAATTTCTGTATAAAAGTAATTAGTTTTCTCGGACAACTTTGCGAGCCGTGTTGAAATTTTCTGAGATCTCAATGGGGTGAGGACTAAATTCATAAAAATCGACGTGCAGGCTACAGACTGGGAACGTAGAATGAGGAATTCGTTGGAATTACCCGTTTTAGAGAACAAAGCGACGTGTCGGCTATTCGCTATATATACAGGCGGGAATATGTGTTTCGCTCTCTTAGACTCTTAGACTTTCGACGATTCGATGCGTTAAAAGCTCGTGCATCCGCGACTGGATATTAAACAGTTTTTAGTTTGATTAAATAATTTAAAGTGTGCTAGTATATTTCAGTGACTCAAAATAGTTGGTTATTTTACGTGCTAACATGAATGTACTTCAGTGCACTTAGATACAAGGTAATAAAAGTTTATTATCACGGTACCAATTAGTAAAATTTACAACGACAAATGTATACCCAAAAGTAGGCAGTTTTGGCGTATATTGGTAATATTGGTAAAAGGAAGTATGAATTTCTTTGCTATTTTGCGGGGTGTTAATGACTAAATGGTTCGTAAATGTGTCTGCATCCACTGAACCAGAGGCAGATATACACAGATGAGTTCCGGAAAAGCCTAGAAACAACTTTAAATTAATGGTGATGGAGAACATTTTAAAGCGTTGACAACTTGAAGCTGTAAATAGAATCCGGTTGGAATGGTGTGATTTACAAAAGGGACGATTACACTGAAGCTACGAGGACAATAACCTTCAGGTAAATTGTACTATTTTGTTTGACATTTTTGTGTGTATTGAATGACTTTATAATTGATTTACTTTAAATGGACATTTGTGGAATTTTTCTAACCATAAAAATTTAATTTTAAGATGAAATTTGCTTGTTTAAGTAAAAGGGTATTTTGTTTTGATGTTCGGGAATAGGATGAAACTTTGGGTAGGTCTTTGAGCTCAATTAGACAAACCTGGTTAATTAACGTAAAGGGTGGTAGATGCTCCTTTATACTCAGACTCCGGTCTGCTTATCTTGTTACATTAATTAGTAGGCATCCAACAAGGACTTTAATTTTGGATGCACAGTAAAATGATAATAAAATTAATCCGGAAATTCTTTTAAAACTGAATTTTATGTTCAAATTTAATTTGAAAATTTAATGTATTCTGAATATTGATGTAAATAGAGTTAACGTTGATGTTTGTGGTAGGAATGTGTTGTTTAATTTTTATGATTGAGAATGGAAGTTATCTAGAAGAGCAGCCGAGGCGATTAACAGAAGGAATCAACGGACCAGGTGATTCAAGAGGTTTCACAGCATAATTTGGCGACCCAAAAGTGAGGCTCGAGTTCCAAATAAAATTTTGTTATTTTATTCCAGGAAACTGGCGATCTGAGAGAGAGATTTTGTGTGGGTATAAATTTAAGAGTATTTTAGAGTGTGTGAGTGATTGGAACGTATGCAGAGAAAGGAGTGGTTAAGGAGTCAAGGAGTGGAAATTGGAAGTGACGATAGTGCATTGTGTGAGAAAATTTCAAAATGGAAGAAGCTGGAGGCAGTAGAGATCAGTCGAGGACGGAATCAGGGATCAAGGAAACGAGATGATAATGAGAATGCTAGAGAGGATGAACGAAGAATCCAATAGAAAATTAGAGCAGATAAGCGGGAAAATTGAGCAATCGACTCAAGAATTTACAGATTTAAAAATAGTCTTACCGTAAAAATGGGGAAGTTGAAAATAGGGTTGATAAAATGAGCGTGATATTACAGGTCTTCGACAGGAAATGGGAAATTTAAGGTCCGAAGTACGCATTTTCTGTGAAGAAGAGATTAATATAAAAATGACTGAAGTAACGGACTCATGTAGGGATCAGTTAGGCAGGGTAGAACGCGAAGTTAGTAGTATCAAATATAACATGTCAAGTTTAACGGGGGATGGTCCCAGATTTTCTACAGGTGGAGTATCATTGGACCAACACATGAAGTTTTATGGCGATAACAGGGTAAATCCACAAATTTTTATTAATAGTGTAAGAAATCTAGTGGGAAATTTATTTGACGAACAGACTAAACTGAATACGATAAAGGCTTTATTAAAGGACAACGCGGAAGCATGGTACAATTTAGTAGGACAGGACATAGACACGTATCAGGACTTTGAAAACAAATTTTTAAAACACTACTGGAGTGACCACAGACAAGACCAGGTACGAGACGACTTAATTACAGGAAAATTTAAGGGAGAGTTTGCAGGATCTAGGAGCAATATGCCATCCGCAAGTACAGTGTGGCCAAACAACTGAATCCACCATTGACGGACAGACAGATAATCAAGTACCTATCACGACATTTTGAACAGGAAATTAGACAACACGTGGCCTTACAAAACATCACAGAACGGGAGACATTTTAGAGTATTTACAGAGATATGACGATGTATGTGTTGGACGGACAAGAGAGATACGAGAACGAAACGTTAACACAGTTAGGTTTGACAACAGGACACCGAATTATCCGAGACGGCCTGACTACAACAGAAATTTTCGACCGAATTGGGAACGACGAGGACAGGAATACAGGAGCAATAGTGCGACTAGGGGACCGACGCCAAGACCTAGTTACACGAGACAGAACAGTTTACCGGAAGTAAACAGGACTGTGACCAGCACGCCGAATAGAGATAGGGACACGGATATTAACACGAGGAGGACGTACGCACAGGTTGTAGAAGGACAACCAGGACCAAGCACGGAAAACAGGATGAGACAGGATTTTTAGAACGCGACAGACCACTAGATTTCTGTGTAAATGTATACGAACATCCACGTGAATTTTTCAAAATTGAGGAGGAAGTAGAGCCAGAAACTGTAGAAAAATTATGTTTGCCAATTATTAATTTAGAAATTTTTGAAAATAATGTAGAAGTATTACTTGATACAGGGGCAGAGGCGAGTTTAATATCGGAGGAATTCGTCAGCAAAATTAGGGATAAGGTTTGTGATAGAATTATGCCTATAAAACGTAGCCATTTAGTAGCTCCAAATAAAAAGAAGTTTGCTGTAGTAAATAGTGTTGTGGTGCTTAGGATAGATATAGGAGGTTTAAGCTGTGAACAGGAGTTTGTAATTGTACCTGGACTGAAGTTTCAGAGCATTTTAGGTGTTGACTGTATGATGAAGTTAGGGTTTTGATAGATATGGAAAGGAAGGTAATAAGAATTAAGGATAGGGTAGTGCCATGGAAGGGCAGTTATGAAGTCACAGAGGATGACACTGGGTTTAGTATTAATGTAGTAGAGGTAGAGGATGATGAAGTAAACAGATCAACACGATAAGATGTCCAGAGGATAGGAAAGTAGAGGTTCAAGCTTTAATACAAAAACATGCAGAAGTAGTGGGGTAGAAGCAGCATATCAGGAGCAGGTGAAGACGAAATTAAGTAACGATGGCAAGTTTGTTTTAATCAAGTAGATTTAAGGAATTCATTCTGGCGGATTCCATTACACAAAAATTCTAGAAGGTACATAGGATTTTCCATAGAGGAAAAATCGATAATTGTAAAGTAGTATCGTTTGGTTTGTCGGCAGATAGGAAACAATAATAAATAAGAAACAGACAAGTGTAGGGACTGAAGAAGAAGCAATATTTAAGAGTAGGATAATAGGGATGATAAGTTTATTGTATGTGAGATAATAGGGATGATAAGTATAGATATAGAAGGGGAGAAATAGGGATGAAGAGTATTAGGATGGTAAGAAGAAAGACATGGAGGGTCAAGAAGAGAGTTAGATTTAAATAGGATAAGAATAGAGATAGGTGTATATAGAAAAGTAGAAGTAAGTGTTTATGGAAAATAAAGCTAGGTATAGGATAAATATGGGAGATAATTAGGAATAGGTTTAGGATGAGAATAAAGAGTAAATGTAGGAAGAAAATAAGATAGGTTAAGTATAGATATTTTATATAAGATTAGTGGAGAGTTAGGAATAGAGTAAGAGTAGGATAGGCATATAGGATTAGGTAGGGAAGTAAAGTATAGTGAAGAGTAGTTAAAAGTTAGGAATAGGATAGGTATATAGGATGTATATAGGATTAGTTGGATAAGTAGGATGAAGTTAGGATAATTTCAGTTTATAGAATTAGGTGAAAGTTAGGAATAGGATAGGGATATAGGATAGGTGTAAATATTTTTTGGATTGGAGACAAAGTAGGTAAGTTAGATAGATAAGGATAGAGAGATAGGCAAAATTTTGTAAAGATTTTTGGCAGTCTAAATATTTGATATTTGCATTCAAATAAGTGGGATTATTTGTATTCAAATAGGGGGAAAATACTCATATTTAGACCAGGGTAGAAAATTAAATAATCAAATCAAATAATTTTAATTACCGTGTATAAGGAATTTCATTAAATAATACGCTTTATTAAAGCCTTGAAGCATAAATAAACTCGGTCGTTTCAGTAAAAGTAAGAAATTTAAATTATCTATAAGACGCTTTACATCAAAAGAAGCAGTATTGAAAAGCGCAGTGGATAATTTAATTATTCCTAAACAAATGGAAATTACGTGCAAAGTTTATATTAATTAACCCTATTTTGAGTAACCGGTAGTAAAGCAAAACGTACGGATAATAATTTGTATTCGCTAAAAATGAAAGGATAGAAATCAATTTAATTAGAGTTAATTAAACCGTTAGTAACATATAATAAGCATAGAAAACTTGTAAAAACCCAATAAAACGCAAATCGTAGAAGGGTATTTAAAATGTTACGTTTGAAAACACCTGCGTGTTTTGAAAAGGCAATTTCAAGTTAATTTGTTTGGATAAACATATTGATTCTAAGGATATTGGAAACGATCAGATGCTTTAGCAGGAAATACAGAACACCTGCGTATTTTTAAAAAAAGCTCATTCTGCGTAAATTTGGCAAATAATTAATGTTTCAAAGAATCTTGGAGAAACCGGGGCTTAATATTCACGAGAATGTGCGATACGGGGTTATTAAACCAAGATAACAGTCCGCGTGGACTAAAATATAATCGATAATGAAGAGTGTCAATTTGCACCAATACGAACAGGTTAGAGAAGGAAAGAGAAAATGCGTCAAGCAAAGACACATATTTTAAAAGGCGGGATTTAAACAACGTCAGGGGGTTGCGATTGGTTAAAAATAGGATGCATATATCAGAGGTAGAACAACAATTTCTGTATAAAAGTAATTAGTTTTTCTCGGACAACTTTGCGAGCCGTGTTGAAATTTTCTGAGATCTCAATGGGGTGAGGACTAAATTCATAAAAATCGACGTGCAGGCTACAGACTGGGAACGTAGAATGAGGAATTCGTTGGAATTACCCGTTTTAGAGAACAAAGCGACGTGTCGGCTATTCGCTATATATACAGGCGGGAATATGTGTTTCGCTCTCTTAGACTCTTAGACTTTCGACGATTCGATGCGTTAAAAGCTCGTGCATCCGCGACTGGATATTAAACAGTTTTTTAGTTTGATTAAATAATTTAAAGTGTGCTAGTATATTTCAGTGACTCAAAATAGTTGGTTATTTTACGTGCTAACATGAATGTACTTCAGTGCACTTAGATACAAGGTAATAAAAGTTTATTATCACGGTACCAATTAGTAAAATTTACAACGACAAATGTATACCCAAAAGTAGGCAGTTTTGGCGTATATTGGTAATATTGGTAAAAGGAAGTATGAATTTCTTTGCTATTTTGCGGGGTGTTAATGACTAAATGGTTCGTAAATGTGTCTGCATCCACTGAACCAGAGGCAGATATACACAGATGAGTTCCGGAAAAGCCTAGAAACAACTTTAAATTAATGGTGATGGAGAACATTTTAAAGCGTTGACAACTTGAAGCTGTAAATAGAATCCGGTTGGAATGGTGTGATTTACAAAAGGGACGATTACACTGAAGCTACGAGGACAATAACCTTCAGGTAAATTGTACTATTTTGTTTGACATTTTTGTGTGTATTGAATGACTTTATAATTGATTTACTTTAAATGGACATTTGTGGAATTTTTCTAACCATAAAAATTTAATTTTAAGATGAAATTTGCTTGTTTAAGTAAAAGGGTATTTTGTTTTGATGTTCGGGAATAGGATGAAACTTTGGGTAGGTCTTTGAGCTCAATTAGACAAACCTGGTTAATTAACGTAAAGGGGTGGTAGATGCTCCCTTTATACTCAGACTCCGGTCTGCTTATCTTGTTACATTAATTAGTAGGCATCCAACAAGGACTTTAATTTTGGATGCACAGTAAAATGATAATAAAATTAATCCGGAAATTCTTTTTAAAACTGAATTTTATGTTCAAATTTAATTTGAAAATTTAATGTATTCTGAATATTGATGTAAATAGAGTTAACGTTGATGTTTGTGGTAGGAATGTGTTGTTTAATTTTTATGATTGAGAATGGAAGTTATCTAGAAGAGCAGCCGAGGCGATTAACAGAAGGAATCAACGGACCAGGTGATTCAAGAGGTTTCACAGCAAATATATATATATATATATATATATATATACACTACTCAAATTTAGACCAGGGTAGAAAATTAATGAATTTCATCAAATAATTTTAATCACCGTGTATAAGGACGCTTTCTATAAAAAGAAGCAGAATTAAAATGCTCAACGTGTATTTAATTTAATTGTTCCAAGAAACAAATAGAAATTACGTGCAAAATTTATATTAATTAATTCAATTTTTAAGTAATGGGTATTAAACAAAGTGTACAAATAATAAATTAATATTTAGTGCGTATTCGCTAAAAATTAAAGGGTAGAAGTCAATGCCATTCATTATTATTTTAGTTGGAGTTAATTGAACCATTATTAATAATATAATAAGCATAAAAGCCTGTGAAAATCCGAGGTTAAAATACCATAAAATAAAAGCTCTGAGAATTATATTAAAACGTTAATTAGGAGCACACACCTGAGTATTTTTAAAAGTCAATTTCAGTTTAATTTGTTTGGATAAACATGAAAATTCTGCGTATATTGGAAACGGTCGGATAAACCGTAGCTTATATTAACGGGAAGGCTAGATACGGGGTTATTTAACTCAAATAAGAATACACGTGGACTGAAATAACCGATAGTAAAGAGTATCGATTTGCACCACTAGGAGCAAGTTAGAAAAAGACAGATAAAATGCGCAAGGCAGAGACACAGATAATTAAAGGCCGGATTTGAGCAACGTCACTGGGTTTGCGATTGGTGGAAATAAGATGCAGATATGAGAGGTGTAAACGTAACGATTTCTATACAAAATTAATTAGTGTTCTCGGACGTGTTTGCGAGCCGTGTGAAAATTCTTAGATTTTCAACTGGCGCGTGTGCAAATTTTTAGAATCGCTGTGCCGGACTGTCGAAAAGGGAACATAGTATGTGAAATTCTGAAAACTGGCCGTCGTGGGACAAAACCGACATACAGGCGAGCTATTATATAAACCCGGACTTTAAACAGTTTCGCTCTCTTAGATTTTCGATTTTGATTCAATACTTTAAACAGTTTGCTCTTATATTTTGTGATTATTGAATACTTTAAAACAGTTTGCTCTTTACGTGCTACGATACAAGTTATTATGCATTAGTGCACTTAGAAAAGAAGATACAAGATAATAAAGTCTAGTTATATTTGCGAGTATTACTGTACCAATTATCGAAATTAGTAACGATAAATGAATAAACAAAAGTAGGCAGTTTTGGGTATAGCGTGAAAGAATTATGAATTTCTTTGCTCTTTTTCGGAAGTGTTAATAATCAAATGTTATTCGTAATCGTGATTGAATCCACAAAACAAGATTTTGATATACTTAGATGAGTTCCTGAGAAGCTCTGAAACAACTTTAGATGAATGGTGGTGTAGAAAATTTTAAAAGTGCTCAGAATCAACAGCCGTAAACATAACCCAGTTAGAATGGTGTGATTAACAAAGGACGATGTTCATTGGAGCCACGAGTGCATTAACCTTCAGGTAACTTATGCTTTATTGTTCGATTTTGATGTTTTGGTGTGTGTTGAATAACTTTATAATTTGTTTGCTAAAAAAAATGGACAGTAGTGAATTTGTACAAATAACAAATTTTTAATTTTAAGGTGAAATTTTCTTGTTTAAGTAGAAAGGAGTATTTAGCAGTTTATGTTCTTGATTATGATGAAAATTTGGGTCTGTCTTTGAGCTAAATTAGACTAACCTGTTTGATTAACGTAAAGGGGTGGGAGATGCTCCCTTTGTACTCAGACTCAGGTCTGCAAATATTGTTAAATTAATTAGTAGGCATCCTACAAGGACTTTAATTCTGGATGCAAATTAAAATGATGACAAAGTTAATCTTGAAATTTATGATACTGAAATTTATGCTACAATTTAATTTTGAAATTTTAATGTATTATGAATATTGATGTAAATAGAGTTAACGTTGATGTTTGTGGTAGGAATGTGTTTGTTTTTTTTATGAATGAGGATGAAAGTTTTAACTAGGTGAGCAGCCGAGGCGGAAAGAGTAAAGAGGCGATTATCAGAAGAGATTCAACAGGGCGAGAATCACAGCAAATCTTGGTGCCAAATTCGAGAGGCTCGAATATTTTTTTTACTCTGGTGAGGCCTTTTGTAGGTTTCACAGCAATATATATATATATATATATATATATATATATATATGTTACGAGTTACTATTAGGCAAACCGTCAAACAAACAAGCGCCGTAAGCAATATATATACTACAGAGGCCTCGAATCTTTTAGCATATACCGGAGTATGAAACATCCATTTAATTCAGGGTATACATAAGACCGCTGATTAAGTACAGAGTTAATTTATATCTAAATGTCGAATATAAATTATATCGTGTAAAGTTAATTAGTTACGCTTTTGGAAGTCCAATAGTAAATATAAATTTTTGTTATGTGAACGTGTATATTGTACCGGCAGCTGTACATAAATAGACAAAAATGTAATAAATAAATTATAGTAGTGTTAGTGTTGTTAATAGACCTATGGTTAAAAATTTAGTTTAAGAAGGTATTAGTCCTTGTAAATAGCATTAGCGTGATAGTGCTTCATTGTTAATTGGACTGTAAACATCTATAAATGAGGCATATACTGTTAATTAGACTTGTGAACACTGAGTAATAAAGACTTTTGTTATTACTTGTTTTAAATTGGTAAAACACGTTAATAGTAGCACGTTACACTGGTCTCAGACTCTGTGGGGTATATAGTGATAATTTAAAAGAAAAATACACAAGTCTAAAGACATTTGAATAGTTTGTATGTGCCTGTTACAAGAAGCCAAGGTAAAATGGACGCAGAACCTTTAATAAATTTCCTTACGGATTTTAAATCCGGTATGGAAGAGAGGTCGGTTAAACTAGAAGTGACACTTAGTGAAAATGCTGAGAAAATAGAAGAAAAGTTAAGTGAAAATGCTGCGAAAATGGAAGAAAAGCTGAATGAAAAGACAGCCACGTTAGAACAAAGCTCCATCGCATTGAAAGAAGATGTCACTGAAGAGATAAAAACAGTTGAGCAAAAGTTGGACAGTAAATAGGTAAAAATGGAAGAAGATGTGATAATGCTGCGAGAACAAATGATTTCACTAATAACGCGGCCACATGAATTAGCAAACCCAGTTGTAAATCAGAATATTCCAGAAATAAGAAGCATGGAAAAAAGCGAATCAATACCGTCAAAATTTAGAGTGAAACCACCCACATTCGATGGTAAAACACCTTGACTCACATATTTGGAACAATTTGAAGCCGCTGCAATAGCCAACAGTTGGTGTAACAAATAGAAGGCTATCTCTTTAATAGTGGCACTAAAGGGGGGAAGCTCTTAACATCTTGCAAACGATTCCCGATCACCAGCAAAATGATTACGGCCTCTTAACATCGACGCTTGAGATGATATATGGAGACTTTCACCTTCAACAGGTTTACCATGCACAACTTAAGAACCGCTCGCAAAAGACAAATGAAAGCCTGCAAAGATTCGAAGCTAACATTACCATATTAGTTAGATTAGCATGCCCAACGGCACCAGAGAGCTTCCTCGAACAACTGGCTGTTCAAACATTTGTGGATGGCGTTAAAGATGGCAAAATACAGCAAGCTAATATTAGCACGGCAAAAAATGTTAGATAATGCACTGGCTCATGCGCTTGAATTTGAAGCAGCTAAGCAAACATCACACAGGATGAGTCATAAACTTCGGTCTGCCTTACAAGAACCTGGTCTATCACAAACAGCATAGAAGAAATAATTAACCGTGTGTTTGAAAAGCAAAAGGCGTAAAGACTGGAAAGACAACGACCGTACATTTATATTTTCAATGCTCCACCAGAAGGTACTACATTAGCCAGGAGGCGAGTTTTTTGTTGCCTGGAAATTTAGAATTTTGCCGAACCCTTACCGTTCCAGGTAAGATAGGGATCTTTAACGTGCGTAACAACACTCACACACGGGATCTCCATTTAACCTCTCATCCGAACGAGGGCGTAATTTTTGTGAAAAATGCTCACCTGTCATTTTTCAAGCAGTCGACCGTGTCGGGATTTGAACCCAGGACCTTGGGATCCGTAGTCTTACGCTTACTACATTGATCCACGGCGACGCCGAAAGACAACGACCGCGGAGATGGAGTCTGCGATGCTGGAACATCGGTGAAGTTGGTCATATACAGAGACGCTGTACTCAAAAAAAAAAAAAAACCGGTTGAGCAGCAGGAAAGAGGGCGAACGTCGACAGCACAACGTAGTGCCCCGGAAATTATCATCCGTGCTGCATCGGCGATGGGAAATCTGGACAGCTTCTATATTGATGGTAGAATTAATGGTAGGGTTGTCCGATTATTTGTGGATACAGAAACGACAAGCACTATTGTGAAAAAGTATGTTTTCAAACGGGAAGTGGCGAGAAAATTTATACTCACGGAAAGACTGCCATTACGTTGGCAATTGGAGCCAAACTAATTAATCATCGGGTGTTGGTAGCTGAAATTACAGAAGAAGTGATCTTGAGAATGGATCTTATGAGAGAATACGGGTTTCATGTGAACATGTGAACTTAAACTTCATTCAATGACAAAGGATTATTCGTATTTGACCGACCACAGAACAATCGGTAATTGACTGACAAACAGTCAGTTGGTAACTGATTTCGTTCTTGATTATTTTCATGTTTACTACGTCATAAACACTGGAACAATCAATAAGTTTATGGTTGAGCTGATGTCACTTTTTGCGGAAATGATCTCATTTTACATGTTTATCATATCTAAGTTGTTGTCAGCTTTGATTAATTATGCCGTAAAATACTTTACTATAGACTTTTAATTGGTGAAGTTGAAAGGATAAATATAAAATGATTGTCGGTGGGCTTGAAATCGGTTTACTTTAGTCTTGTTATGAAATGAACTAAGGGGTACTGTGGAAAACACGGACATTTGTTCTCTTTAGACCGCGTTTCAAATGGTATTTCATAGTTTTAGTTGATGATTATTACAAACTTTTTGACATACGTACTTTGCTATTTAATGATATAATTATACAAAGCTTATTGTATCAAAAGAATAATATACAAAATCTTTTTTCACTGAATATCAGTGTTTAGAGTATTAAAAAATTATTCTGAGTTTCTGGAGTTCTGGGGTGCAGAATATGGTGCTCACTGACTTCTATATGACCCCTTATATCATTTTTCCCAAAAGTAAAATTTATAATTTGAAATCATCTCCACCAAGTTCATGTTGAACGCCATATTTTTGCATTCACGAATAGCTTTCTCTATTTCCAACTACTTACTATATACAATTATTTACATTAGACTTATACTACAGACGCATAAATCTCGTCTTACAGTGGCCTTTCTCTCAAATCACTGTTTTATTTTATAAAGTCTTAAATTAAAATCTACTTCCCCCAATTCCATCCCTTCATCACGTGAATTCGTTCATCATCATACTTTATATCTTATTCTCTTATATTTCGGTCTAAGAAAAATTTCTTCTACGTACATAAAATACAAGAAATATGTTGTATAAGAACTCTCCCATAAAATATAGCTATATAAACAAGGTACTGGAAAAAATTTTTATTAAATGATCCCAGAGACTCGATATAGCTCCCACTGACGTCATCTTCTCCATAGACAAACCAAAAGAAGGAGACTCCTTTCAATCGATAAATACTTCCATTTACTAAAAATGCTTTATACCTCCTCTCCAAAAATAAATTTTTTAAATCAATCTTTGAAAAAAGTTTCCTATTACCGCATATTGCTAAATTACTATCTCGTTGGAAAATTATGCTTTTTCTTATTACGCGGATCTATGCTTTTTATACTTGAATGTGCTTTCTTATTAACGTCGCCACTTTTTATTAAAATTGCATGATTCACAGAATAAGTACTTGGTTTCTCCCATATACCCTCATATAGATTTTTATCATTGATAGATACATTTAAATCTTTATCACCTCCAATTAATGTATACGTAATCTCATTTCTCTTAAAAGATTCCATTTCATCTTTGTAACTTCTAGAGATACTCAATTCTTCATTTTTCAACTCACTATTTTTGGAATATTCAATTAACGCTGACTCTACTTCATCCCTTACCTTAACTGGATCTGCAATACTCTTTAACTCTACTTCATTTACAAGTTTCTGTACCTACTTTACTTCTTTATCCATTTCATTTATTTCTTCCACTATTTTATCAATTCTAACCAACACAGCCTTTCTCGACTTCAAAATTTACCTCATCATCCCATTTAATTTATTCTTTACCACATATAATCATCTTATCCTTTGCATCTACTAGTAACTTTCACTTATCAATTACGTCCATCACGAAAAGCGCCGCAATCCTCAATCCACATACGACCATAAATTCGTGTTCAAACTTTATATTCCGTAATTCACATTTTAAGATTGCCATGCTGTTTATACTCGCAAACTTCCTGTTGTTTGGCGTTACTAAGTTATGTTTCTTTATTGGTATCGACTTATTATTTAATTTTTGAATGCTATTTTTAATAAAATTTTCGGAAATTAGTAATGCTCAGCTTCAGCATCTATTAATATCTTATCAATTTTATCTTCTACATATTTTTAAAATAAGTAATAAGTTTTTATTTAAACTTTCTTTACTTTTTAAATCAAATTTTATACACTCACGTTGATGTTCACACTGATAAATATCTCGGGATGTGCTTACTCTGTCTTTTACTGAAAATCTAACCACGCAGCTGAAGGTTCTGGTCTATTTACTGTCACAGCATATGTCTGTTTGCTTTCTCTAGCGGTATTATCCCTCTGTGGATTGTTATTTTTCTCACTTGCATTGGTCATGGTCCTATTCTCGGTGTTTCGGGATTCATTCTCGCTTTCCCCGTCTCTTCTGATGGCATTTTACTAGCCTCAGTTGGTCCTATTGACGTTTTGCTTATCGCACCTCTTCCCAATATAACGTTTAGGTCCGCTGCTTCTCTGGTACCTGAAGAGCTTTTTGAGCTGGTTTCTAGATCTGGACTTAATCATCCGGGGTTGACCCATTTGACCATACTTTTGAAAGTATTCTAAGATACATCCCTGTCTACAATGTTCCGTATGACAATGCATTGTCTTACCTCTGTCTCGAAATGTCCAGCAAGATATTTAATTGTCGGTTTATCCTCTAGAGGAGGATCAAGTTGTTTCGTCACACTAAAATTTTGATGGTATACAGTTCCTTGTTATGCCTAAATCGGTACTGTATTTTCCCAAGATTAAATTATCTCTTACTTTAAATTGTTGTTATTCCCACATAAATAATGTTTTAAAAATTTAACATCAAAATCTTTAAAAGAGTTTAACTCGATTTCAATAAGTTCGAACCAGATTTCTGTACTTCTCTTCAATATAAATCTTATTATATTTTATTTTGTCTGTTTATTCCAATTACACTGTATTAAAGTTTCAACATTATTTGACAATATTTTTGGATTCGGTTTGTTATCCCCATAAAATCTTAAAATTGTTCTAATGGAACACTGGTTGGACTTCACATTATGTGTTGCCCAACATTATCTTTCCCTGTACCTTCTAGATTTTCTGCTTTATTTTTTAAATTTGTTTTAAGGTTTCCTATATCATTTCTAAATGTTTTAAATGCTTTGGCATCTTTCTTGAATTTCGTTTACTTTTGGTTCTAAATTCCTAATTTTTCCATGGGTTTCCTTCTCACGTGCTTCCTAAATCGCTTTTATTTGAACAATTTCCTTTTTCATAGATTTATTGGGACCTGTCACGCCATCTCTTGGCTTACCCTCACTTCACGATTCACTTTGTAGCTGCATTAAAGTCGTTTTACTTGTTGTTCATTGGATGTTGGTATTTATCCAACGCTCACAATTCAATTCTAATCTGAAGTTGATAACGTTTATGAAGGCATTTGTTCTTGTTTCATTGCATGGTGAACTCGTTCTGGTAATTTTACACCTTGTTAATGGGTTCTGTCGAGTATACTTAGTACTAATTAAGTCCTTACTAATAAAATGAGGGCAACTTCGTTATATTTGTATTACGCTCATTATTTGTTATCGTCGTTGGTATGTATAGTAATGCTATAATTACTTAATTCTAAATGATATCGGTTTCAGCCTATAAGATCCTACTTTATCCCTCTACCTTAGATTCTACATTTTGTTCCTCACATATCTCGAAATTTATGGTAGTTACTCCACCAGTTGTTCGATTACTCATAGTGGATGTCAGATGATTATACTACCTGAAATGTTCCACATCTGGTAACGCTTGGAGTTTCTCACGTAAATATTGAAGATTAACCCCAAATTAACCAACGTGGTCTTCATTAAAATTTCTACGTGTTGGTTGCTTGTTTATTTCGTGTTACTAATTTCCTTAACCTTTTAGTTGTAAGATGTATACGAAATTTAACTGGTACTTGACCTATGCTGTAAGAAATAATTATATTGTGTAAACCCACAATTAAGAGTCCTGTCAGAACACTTGTTGCAGAGCTGATTTTACAGTCAATTTTTTGTAGCAATAATTCACACATCTGAAACGCGTGAATTTAACATTAGTAACATAAGAAAGAGACCTCTTCGATTAATTCTAATATATTGCGTGATTTTGATGTTAAAGAATTGGTGCATTACGCCATTTTAGTTTATCTTGAGCATTTTAATCCTTAAGCTAAATTAATTCATTTTATATCAACTCTTTATTTGTCAGTACCTCATTATATACCAAAGAATTTTGAATTCTGGTGTTAATTTATTTTAATTACGAATATTTTCTTTCAGCTAGCGTTGTCCTTTGATGACCACTATTTTTCTATCTTCTGTACTTCCTTCTTTCGCAGTGGTGTGACTAGGTACCTACGCGTCGCAGTGGGATCGCGACGTTGGATCTTGTTTCTACGGCGTCCCTGGCGCCTTACGAGTTTTTATTTCTTACTTGCGGTTGGCCAATCTCACCTGGCCTTCGCCACTAGTAGATATTTACCCACCCCACGTTCCGCAAGCAGCTAAGTTGTCTAGCTGGGCACGTACTTTTCTATCTACCGGCCTACCACTCGACCCCGTACAATTTATATCTTTACCTATATATTCTTTCCCTTCAATTATTTTATTCATCTGTCTCAACCCCTTTTTTTCTGTCGTACGGTGCCTTTGCGAACGTCCTCCCCCCAAATAACCGTTACACACTATATACAAAATTTTAGAAATATCCTCGGATCATTTTAATATTCTTTCTTACCTCTGTAAAAAATGTAGCTGACCAGGTACATCTACCATAACCTTCTATAATGGTTAAATTAAATCAGAATTCTTCGACTATAAAGAAATCTGAAATTATCCATTAACAAGAAACACATATGTATATATATATATATATATATATAT
This sequence comes from Platerodrilus igneus, assembly GCA_036346225.1. Lineage (NCBI taxonomy): Eukaryota > Metazoa > Arthropoda > Insecta > Coleoptera > Lycidae > Platerodrilus > Platerodrilus igneus. The sequence goes on from JARFIW010001361.1 coordinate 670,415, forward strand.
ATATATATATATATATATATATTGCTGTGATAAGGGGTTGTTTAAGGGTGTACTTTATAGTAAAGGTCGTTTAGAAATGAGAAATTACCATAGGCAGCAGAAAACTGCATTTATTTAGTAAGAATTGAGAAATGAAGATAGTTTGTAAATAGTAAGCAGTCAACACCCTGTATATAAAGTATAAGTAGTTTTACGCGACGCAAATACACACAGGAAGACGCATTGTTAGCGTAGAAACCAGGAACACATGCATTAGGTAAATAGCAAATATTTAATACCCTGTAGATAGAGTTTTAGTTAATTTAGGCAATGCAAATAAGGATATTTTTTAGTGGAAGCACGCGTATTTATAAGTAAACATAATAAAGTGTAATTAGACACGCATTCAAAAGAGTTCCAAACAATTAGGTTAATACGGAGCTAGAAATAGAGCTTCGAGAAACATAATGTGAATGCGTACAAGTAGTTAATAACTGTGATAAAGAGAGGTGATTAAAAATTGCGTAAATAACAGGCAGATATGAAAATTAAAAGTCGAATTGCATCTGTTGTTTATGGAAGAGCAATTAGATTCATCAAAACACCGCATGTTTGATAACAAGCACCTGCGAGCAGGTCACAATTATTGGAACGCATAGAAAATTACATCAGAAACTACTTTAAATGCAAATATTTGATTCGTTAAAATGAGCGACGAGTTTGTAGACCATACCCACTGACGGAGTAGGAGAGCAATGATATATTAACAGGTACAGTGATAACGAAGTCAGTTTTCAATTCAACAAAGGCCGAAGTGCGCCACTCTGAGACAAAGTGAGATACGTAATAATTTAAAGTGAAAAGTTGTATAAGTGCTAAAATGAAAATTACGATTGCCGATTAAACGTAAGTAAATTTTGGTGAATTTATTTTAAACTAAAACATAATAATAATAAGGCTTCTGAAGCCGGGGAGAAAAAAATCCAAGTTCCGAGTTCTGGGGGAGAATAAATACAATTTCCAAGTCAGGGGCAAATAAATGATGATAATCCAATTCTAAGTTTGGGGAAATTGATAAGAAGTAATTCTAAGTCTGAAATGAGACGACAATAAATTGGGGTGCATAAGTATAAGTTAATAATGGTAGTCCAGAGGGTGATGGCAATAATTTAAATGCAATGGTTCAAGCGTGTGGATAGACAATATTTTGAATGGGCATGTAATAATCCTGAATTGGGGGAAGATAATTTTTATTCAAATGGATGGCTTAATGCATGGGAAGTATTTGCTGATTATGGATGCGTCAATGCAAAGAAAATAGACCAGGTTAGATTTTTAGTTATAAGACTTTTTTTTCTTCTAATTTTTTTATTTTGAATATTGAATTTGCTTAATATAAAATGAATGTGAAAAAGTCAACAAAAGGAGGACTTGAATACGTATAAAGTGCGTAATATGATAAGAGGTTTTGAACGTTCCACACTTCTTTTTTTTTATAAAAATAATAGGTTTTTTGGTGACTTTGGGTTTTGAATAAAAAGTATATGATTTCTGATAAATGAGATTTACAACCTTAATTAATTGAAAAGTGTATTTTAAATAATTTACAAAAACTGTACATAATATTTGTTTCATTATATAGAATCGAAATCAACTGAATTTTATAATTCCAAATAAATGCTAGTCGAGGTCATAAGATAAAGTTAATGGGAGTGATTTGATAATTTAAACAATCAAGGAGGAGTTATAAGTTGAATACGAAATTGATAACCAGTGAGGCGGTAACGTATCAAATTTTGTTATTGGTCGACATGGTAGGTTCAAGATAAAATCCAGTTAAGTTTCTGGAGGGAGCTCATAGCAATATTAATAAGACAGCCCAACGTCGTAGAACAATAATTACAATTCCAGTTTATTCATAGCAAATATATATATATATATATATATATATATAATATATATATATATATATATATATATATATTCTATACAAAGAAGTTTATATATATATATATATATATATATATGTCAAACTCTTATGCAATATAACATACTTATAATTAATAGAGCAAGCAAAATGTCCTTTAAAATATTTTAGAACAATGGTATGCTTGCGTTCATCATTAAATTGGACTGGGATTCATAAATTGGTCCATGTCCAAATTGCTAATTAAATATTCACATACATGTCGTTTAATTCTTCAAAGTAATTCATCAATAAATGCATTGGAAGATCCATCTTGCATTCCTTTATCTATATTTAAATTTATCGTAAAGGAATTTACTTTATTAATTTTTTTCTTTACTCTGACTTCTTCGTATTTAGATGAAATTTACTTTGGACGTCGATCAAACCATAACTAAAAACGGTCAAGTTAACTACATAGACTGTTTTATTGAGTTATTAAAACAGCAGACATAAATCTTTTAAGTTTAGGCAATCGCAACACTAAACCTCCCATTCATTTTCTAGAGAGCATGAACACCACATCCATCTTAAAACACCCTAGAATAGAATACGTGTTAAAATATGAACATCGTTTAGGATGGTCGTAGATGATTTTTTCCTAATAGATCTTGCTGTCAAATATTTATTTGGAAGGTGTACGTAGCAGAAAATAGGACAAAATTTATTTATTATTTTGCTAAAGTATTATCTTTTAGCAAATCTTAAAATTTCTAAAAAGAACACACCACTTTCCATCTCATACTGAACTATACAGTCTCAAAGCAGGAACTAAAAAGACCAGAAGTGACATTGTATAAAAGACAGCTTGTTTAATTAAAAAGTGAAATAATTTAACCTTTTTTATTACGACTTCAAAGTCACCTAGTTTATGTTATGAAGAATGCTAAAGCCAACGGAACAAAAAGCAAGTCCACCAAGTGTGAAAACTGTATAAAATCGTACATGTGATTAACGTAAACCAAACGGAGATTAACAGAATTAGAATTTGTTTATTTTGAAAATAAATTGAAAATGTATTTTAGAATATATTCTGGAAAAAAATAAAAGGTAATAAATCTTAAGAGTTTACTAGCAATAGTATGACCATTGATATAGTCAAAATAGCTGTTTCTACCTTAAGCATAGTTTATGAGGTTTTACATGAATTAACGTTACTTTTTCGTCAATACGAAGACACAAAAAATTTTAAACCATTTATGTACAAATCCACTACAAAATCGAAAGATATAAGGTAATAGCCAAGCAGCTATGAAAAGAAAATTGAGTTTTATGTTTTATTGGCGTTCCAAGTTCGTTACGATCCTCTTGTGAACATCAGAGAAATATAATAAAATTTTAACTAGAACTCGATTCTTTATTTCTTTGTAGGGATTGATTTGCCAGAAATAATGTCATCTGCATACATTATGTAGATTCTCGGTCAGACTCTGATTTTCTGCAAGTGGTATTTCGCGAAACGTTCTGTAGTTGAATATTAAGTTAGTGTTCAAATAGTAGTCTAGAGTTTATAAATCTAATCTAAATAAGATTGATCTTGATGTTGTAAAGCTGTAGCAATATTCGCTACACTTATAATGTCTGCCGTGCAATTTGGCTCAATAAATAAAATACTGGTTACGTGATAAACTTGCAAATTCAGAGAGTGACATAAAGGTAAAAAAGTAGAATAAAGTAAATACTCCCTGTATGTTTGTTGTGGTTTGTTTAGTATTCTTCTTAAAAACGATCCTAGGTCATGGATCGAAACGTTACTAAAGATCATTTTAAAAACTATGAGTGGTTTAATCCCCAAAGAAGATTAAGTAGAATAAAGTAGATATTCTTCACTACGTTTTGATAGAAGTAAATAATTTATTCTGGTTTAGAGCGTTCACAACTTCAAGCCTTACATATGATTTTAAAGTTCCGTGGATAATACATACTGTGAAATCTAAAACTCCATGACTAACACGATATAAAGTGAAATTTGTTGGGTATTAAAATTTATACCACGTTAAAATATTCATAATTATAATTATTTATTTTACTCTGTGCAGTCTCGTATAAGAATGACAAAGTCGGAGAAACAGGTTTATCGTACTTAAATCTGGAAATATAATTACCCAATACTTATCAAAACCTTTCAAAGGTAAATCTACAGATCTCTGGGTCGGCAAGATCCATCGGCCGTTGCTGCACTTACCAACAAAACAGTTATACGAAACATACATTTACAAGCTGTTTAACAGGTTCAAACCTAGGTGATTCCTGAATCGAACAATTAGAATAACAATTAATCTCACCAAATAATCTCGGCTAACAATTTTTCCGCATGTTTTTGATTAAAAAACAAAAACTTAAATATACGATTATACAATAATGGTTCGAATATTACAATCAATTTTAATACTCATTTCGGAATTATGGTCTTTAACATCAAATTTCTTTTTGTGGTTGGTGAATTTGGCTGCGGTGTGCAGCCATAAAGTTTCTACAGAATGCAGAAGAATGGATTGGAGGAAATGAATCTGCATAGTTTCGTTTACATTGCAATGATTATACTAAATTTAGCAGAATGCCGCGTAGAGGTTGGTACTTGTTAATATTGAACTCCAAATAGAGTACCTGTTGTAGCGTCCACCCTAAAACACAATGATTAAAATATATAAACAACGGGTTGTAAAACTTACCAGAATCTCGTTCCTGGAACTCGTCAGATTTTGCGAACATTTTTTCAACCAACATCTCATACACTTCACCCAAGTTACTAGATCTTGTTATCACTATATTTTTTGTGTTAAAGGATTTGACGTCTTCAACACGCTCTGTAACACCCATCTTGGTGTAGATACTAAACAACTCACAATTACCCTTGAGGGAGGTGTGTATAGCCAGTTGTTCATCAATTAAGGCGCTGAATCGTTCCCGTTGATTTCGCCAGAATTCCAATATATCTAGAAATAATAGCGTTAATCACTAATTCAAATAGTTTTTTTTAAACATACCACTAGTGTTAGTGTTTTTAATTCTGTATGTAACAATTCTATTTCGAAACTCCGTAGCAACGATTTCCACACCATCGCCTCCGTGAAGCACCCTAGCCGCAGCCGCAAATTGTGCAAATTAGTGCGCTGGTGGGCTGCAAATACGCCGTCTGGAATATCCACATTGCACTCAATGCATCTTCTCGGCATCTTGAGGCAGTCTCCTCAACCGCTGACAAAGCTGGTCGTTTGACTCCTGAAGGTCCGGCAACTGGCACCACACCATGTTTGGTGTCCTTGTGCCGCTTCAAGTTATCGCGTCTGGAAAACGATGCCGAGCACACATCGCAGTCAAAAAGGCCTGAGGGTTTCGACACTACTCCATCCTGCTGGAGCTGGTGCCTCTTCAAATTATCGCTCCTCGAGAACACAACCCCGCAGACGTTACAGATAAAGGAACCCATTTCATTGTAAATAATTAAAAAAGCTTGTTAATTAGCCAAAGACTAAACAGAAACTGAATTTATATCGCTTCGTACCATGCTTTTATACACATAATAATTAAGATTGTTTAATAATTAGGTAGTTTTCTTTTAAATTTGGAGAAACCCTACGTAGTTTTAGCCTTGAATTACATTTCAAACTAGTCTATTTACGTCGGTGAAAACCAGTTAGCTCTCTGCTTACTCATGCATTCCAAACTAGTCTAATCACACCAGTAAAACCTAATATTCTTAATTAACCTTGAATCTGATTACATACCAGTTCATGCCTGTCTGTAAAGTACTGCAAATGATGGTGAGGAGCATGCGCAAGAGCAATTTGAGAGATATAAGATGAGAACAGTCATTTTAGTGAAAGCAGTGCAAAGCAATGGAGTCTGTAGATGCTAATAATGCACAAGTTTCGTATACAGAAAATTTGATTAATAAGTTTACGTATAGTTTAAATGAATTGGGTGAACACCCTCAAAATGTGGAAATTGGATTTGTTATAAACCAGAGAATAAAATTCGTATTACGATCTGTGTGTAGCAAGAAATATTGCATCAACCATGTTCTGGAATTGACATATGAAAATTGGTTAGCATTTAGAAATTTTCAAGTGGAATTTCAAATTAACGTATTTTCTCGTGACGTGTTAAACACTCGATTAAATGGTGACCCGAAATGGAAAATCTACACATACAACTAGGAGCTCCGTTCTTTATCACTCTGTCACCAGCGTCTGGGTCAACCGAGAACGAAACCTTCCAGTTAAAAATAATAATGGGTAATAATTCGATAGTTATAAATGAATTCGAGTGCCGTAAACTATTCCATATGCGAGAGCTGTTGGAGTATCAATTTAAGCAGTAGGAAAGTCGTGACTTCCCAGCATTATACAGCAAATTAGTAGGGTTTGTTGTTTATTCTAATTTAAATGATGGCGATCTGTTTAATACTCTGACTAAAAGGGAGAAACGAATTAAAATCTTGGTTGAAGGCGAAGTTCGAATTGGTAATATTTTATTTTACAACGAGTTGAATCAGGGTGCACTAAATGCTTTGGAGCTGATTATATGTTTTCCGGAAATGTTTGTGCGAGACGTAACACGTACAAGAACATTAGTGGAAAAGTTTAGACGTTTAAATTTGTCGGATTCTGAAGATGGTGATAACTAGAGGGAGTATCTTATAAAGGACAGTTGTGTGTAATTATAAACAGTTGTAGTTATAGTAAACAAGTGTAACGAACAACAACTGTGGTCACCGCTTAAGAGACGTAGATGTTGATGTAAATATATTGTTATTGTAAATATATTGTTTAAGTAGTTTGTGAAACTATAATATATTGTAATTTTTTTGAAAAAGTATAAATAGACTCGCTGTTGGTTATTTATTTAGTATAGTTTAAGATTTTTTTGAGTAAACATATGATTATCTGTTCTGGAGAGGGTTTAATCAACAGCGCTATAAACAGGTTACCGTTTGAGCTGCATATTCCAAGTTATCAGTACTGCGGCCCTGGTACAAAGTTGAATGAGCGCTTAGCAAGAGGTGATCAAGGCATCAACGAATTGGATAAATTGTGTAAAGACCACGACATTGCATACTCCAAGTGCCCCGACAATCTTCCAGCCAGACACCGAGCAGATAAAGTTTTAAAAGAAGAAGCCTGGGGGAGAGTTAAGTCTAAAAACGCTAAGTTTGGGGAAAAAGCTGCAGCTTGGTTTGTGACAAACGCTATGAAAGCGAAGAGAAAAATGGGTATGGGCTTAAAGAAAAAAATAAGTTTCAAAGGTGGATTCTTGAAGAAAATACGATCCGCAATAGACCGAGTTGGTTCCGACAACTTGAAAAAGCTACTAGACGTTGGTATTCTAATTGGTAAAAAAATCCTAAAAGGAGCTGGTGGGAGAAGCAAAATTAAAGTCCCACGTATTATACCCGTTCCACAGAAAGACGGTTTTTTACCATTGATTCCGATATTCTCAGGACTAAGTGCTCTAGGAGCACTAACAGGTGGTGCTGCGGGGGTAGCTAAAGCAGTAAATGATGTTAAGACATCCAACGAGCAGCGTAAGGAGAGCGAACGGCACAACAAATCTATGGACGCCATTGCCGTTGGGAAAAAAAGAAATGGAATGTTTCTAAAACCATACAAAAAAGGCACAGCATTATTCTTGAAACCGTACAAACAGGGGCGTGGTGTTTGTAAAAAAATATCAAAAAACTAAGCAAGTTACCTCGAAGAGCTCTCACCGACGTAGATATAAGGGAACACGCATCTAACATTCCTCATTTTCGCGGCGTTTTTTCTAGAGATCAGTTGGAGAAGATTAGACCGTATGTCAACGAGTCGGGTGTGATTAATTTGGATACCACCAAAGGACCAGGTACTCATTGGGTGGGATATCGAAAACGTGGAAATAGTGTGTTTTACTACGATTCGTTTGGAGACTTGAGACCGTGCATTTATATTTCCAATGCTCCACCAGAAGGTACTACATTGGCCAGGAAGCGAGTTTTTGTTGCCTGGAAATTTAGAATTTTGCCGAACCCTTGCCGTTCCAGGCAAGGTAGGGATCTTTAACGTGCGTGACAATACTCACACACGGGACCTCCATTTAACCTCTCATCCGAACGAGGGCGTAATATTTGTGAAAAGTGCTCACCTGCCATTTTTCAAGCAGTCGGCCGTGTCGGGATTTGAACCCGGGACCTTGGGATCCGTAGTCTTACGCTTACTACATTGATCCACGGCGACGCCCGGAGACTTGAGACCACTGGAACAAGTGAAGAGATATTTTTGAGGTTGTAAAATTTACTACAACAGTATACCGGAGCAGACTTACAACACTTACAATTGTGGGCATTTAGTGTTAAAGTTTCTTAGTGACAATGGCTAAAACAGTGGGCGTGTTTGGGTATGGTAATGTCATATCGACAGGATCCATTTACCCACCATTAAATTGAAACAGGACGACGAATATGCTTTTGATCTAGTGGGACTGTATACTTGTAACACTGTGCAAAACATACATCCAGGAAATAACATCTTATACTAGCATCGCAGAATAACTATTGAGCCTGGATCATACCAATTAAAAGAAATAAATGCATATACAGGATGTTTTCAAAAAATGGTCCAGTCAGAAGCCGGACATCAACGAGAACATTGAAAAATATTTTAAACAGAGTGCCAACAATAATACATTAAAGTGTTCTATACGAAGCAGTATACCGATTGATTTTGGGGAAACAATATTGGAAACATTTGGGGTTTACCAATCGCAAATTGGCTGCAGATACCGTACATATCGCTAATCAGCAAGTGAACATAATATCGGTTTCAAACATTTTTGTGGAAACCAATATCACCGCAGGATCGTTCAGAAACAATTTTCTTACCCACAGCATATTCGAATTCAGTCTATCTGTACCACCTGGGTATAATCTGAAAAAGGAACCTAACCACGTCATATATTATCCACTGAGCGTGACAGAAATTGGTAATATTACAATCAGATTAGTCGATCATTTGGGTGAATACACAATTGTCATTCATTGCAGTCAGACCTTAGTAAGGTACAAGACTGGTGCAAAGATAATAAATTGCAACTAAACATTAATAAATGTATTAAGATAAGTTATTCACTGAAGTTAAATAAAATTCAGTATAATTACAAATTGTTAAATGATTACTTAAGAGAAGTCGATAACATCAAAGATTTAGGAGTTGTATTTACTAGTAACTTGGGTTTTGAAGCGCACATTAAAATGCTGTGTGCATCTTCACATAGAATGTTGGGATTTGTAATCCGCAATACGCGTCAATTTCAAGATATAAAATGCATCAGAGTATTATATGATACACTGGTAAGATCAAAATTAGAGTTTGCAATTACAGTCTGGGATCCTAGCACACGTAAGCATTCGCAAATGATAGAGACTGTACAGAATAAGTTTATCTCGTATATCTACTACAAAAAATATGGGAAGTTTATTGGGTTCCAATCATATGTGGAAGCTAGATTATTGTTAAATATTATGAAATTAGAGCGGCGTAGGATAGCGATCGCACTCACGTTTTTGTTCAAAATAATTAATAATTATATTGACTGTCGAATTGCAGTATGTAAAATTGGTTTTTATGCACCTCTCCACTTTGGTGGAGGAAAAGATCTTTTATATATTCCATACTATCGTACTCAACTAAGGCAGAACTCACCATTTATAAAAACATTGTCGATTTATAATAACATTTCTAAACAAGCCAATATACTATTGTTTGGAACTACCTTACAGAGCTTTAAAAGAAACCTGTGTAAAATTATTATATAAAATGTAATACCCTCATATTTACGCATAAACAACACACCCTCATCCATCCACACACCAACACATACACCCACACACAACACAGAATTATAGCATAAAATGAATTTACTGTCTAGTTATATCAAACATGTTCATTTAAAATTTGTAATGCATTCTCATCAATATGTGAGGAAGGAAATGTCTTAATTTAACATTTTTCTTTTTTCTTACTTTATTTTTAGTGGAAATATGTAATTAGGTTTAGACCTGTATATTTCCAACATACAATAAATAAATATATAAATAAGTACTCCATTTTTTATAATACCTTTTATGCATTTTACATATTTCGTCATTTACGCGTAATAATTTGCATATTGTGTGACGTCATTGACAGATGGGCGCGCTAATTTTTGCATTATGGATTAACGTTACCAATTGCCGTTGTGTCGCGTATACCGCGTCGACGGTAATGTAAGAATCACGTTTAAATGTAAGATATTATCTCTAAAAGATAACTGTCAAAAGATTCAAGTTTAGATATACAAACAGTGGCTTCACATTTTTTATTGATTCTGTATTATCGTTACTTCCGTTTTCGACTAAATGTATAAAGCATATTATTTTGCCATCAAAATTGTGCCAAATAGCATTAGACACTAAGAGGTAACAAACAACAGGATTATGGGTCCAGCACTATCTCATATATGACAAAGAGTGATAATCTGCCACGAGCATTACTTCCGTATTTGTTAAAATTTCATTTTCGGCAGTGATGAGGTGTGAATCGCCATACTGATTAGCTTCAGTAACAATATTTGTCAGTGATTCCTATTTAAAATTTCTGAAAATACATCAAATAGGTATTTGGTATGTTCACGTAGAAAAATCTACATGCTGGGTAGAAACTCAGTATCTAGTTGAAAATCTTTGGAAGCTAAATTGCTGATGGCCGTCATTCAGTTAAGTTTTTTATGTAATTGCTTAGAAATCGTCGTGTTTAAGTTTCTGCTTATACTCAAAAATAGATATGGAATGCCTGGATTAACTTTTTCTTGATTACTCTTTTACATTTACTATCACCTCACTCAAATAATTAATTTAAAAATACTTCGCTGCAAATGTCTTCCCTGATTTTGCATCGAAAAATCGGAATTAATGTGTGTTTCAGCATTAGTAGGGTTACTGAGAGGACGAATAATTATAGTATCGGGAGCATTGCTTTCGTTTTCTGCAATTAAGTCAAGAAGTTCACTTGATAGTCGTTCCTTGCCATGTTTTCCTCAAATACAAGTGTCAAATTCCCTGAAATAGTATATTTATATGCCCAGTGGCAGTTTAGTTGCAAACAGCTTTTAAACATATCCAGTAAAAAAAAGTTAAACCATTTGTAAGAACTTCAATACTTTATACAAGCGATTCTCCACATGTAAAGCGAGCTCTTCTAGAGAGTGTGATTTATTTGCTGAAAGCGGAGCAAAACAAAATACATTCTGGCATAATAAAAAACAGAATATGCATTTTCTCGGATATATAACGTATTTAATAATTAATACTAAATTAAAAGCAAATGTAATAATTATTAGTGACTCTCTTTGGACCGTCTTGCAGAGCAAATGTTTTAGAAGGGAGGTATAATATTAGACATTGGCACTCATGTGTTCTTTTTCTAGATTTTGTTTCCAAAATAGCCATCGGGAATAATCTGGTTTCGCAAAGATAAGATGTTGAAAATGATAATAGTATACGGAAAGTTCTTGCTTTCGGTACAGAAAGCTCATAATTTACTCCTACCCAAAATCCAAATAGGAGTATGATTTATTAGTAAATTGTTTTCCGATCTTGTCACAGGCCTTGAAGTTTATGGAGATTCCTTCCTCAGCAGTTGAAAGTCCTGGGGTAGTATTTTAAAATGTATATCTAACCCACTCGTAACTTGCTGCCAAGTAGTCGGTAGGAAAATACTTTTTAAATTCATCGCCAGCATAGTTTCATATTTATCAGTGGTTACAAAAATAACGTCCCTATGTTCAACAACCTTGCGAGTTTTAATATATTTATCCACATTTGCAAACATTTCTAGTTTTTCCTGCTTTAATTTCTGATCTACAATTCCGTTTTCTACAAAAAGTAATAACCTTATCGCTTGTACACATACGTAGTTGCTCATTGGTATTAAAAATTTAAGATATTTAATTTCTTGAATACATTGACCAAGTAGCTCAATTTTATGATCAAAAAACTTTTTGGTTTCCAGTCGGTTTTGCTGTTTTAGAATTACGATTTCATGTATCAATTCACAAATATGTTGTAAACATTCACCACGTGGCAACCATCTTGTCTTGCAATAAAATGGTAACACTGAATATGCTGCATCCATACCATTACAAACTGCTAAACTAAAATTCAGGTTTTTAGACGTTTAATTTTTAAATAATTAAATATGCTTACAAACGCAGTTTGCACTATATTCAGAATAAGACTCATTTATTTAGACACCAAAGGTTCTCTGTGAATCACACACAGACCCAAGAACATGGTGGAGATGTTTGTTTCACAAGTGCTTGTATACCATGGAATCCTCCAGACATTCAGCAAGCAATATGGATGATATTTTGACGCAATTTTTTTACTCCATGTTTTTCACGTTTATATTAAGATATCAAATAATGCGAATGCTGTTGCTTTTAGTTGTATTGGTTTGCAGAAAATAAAGTTAGTTTATTTGAATGAATTTGTAAAAGCTTTTTTATATTGAGACGTATTTTAATAAGTTTACTGTTACTTTATAATTCTATGCTTTCTCAAAATATTATTACCATACTACAAAGAAATATCGAAATAAATAGTTTTTTTATTTTCTTGGTGGTTTAAAATAATTTGTTAATCTAGATACCGTCCTAATGTGTATTGTCCTGTACATAACTTTCTAATTTCGTGGTTTGAGTTTATTGCATGACACCCGCATTTATGAGACGTTTATTACATAATATCACATATCACTGTCGCAAAGCATATCCTACTACGACGTATACTTTATCTGCGTATTGCGTTAACCTGCACCTATTTATTTCAGGAAAATTAATTTTTGAATTGCTTAAATTATACTAACTGCCATAATTGAAATTATATTTTTTAAATCCAAAGGAATTGAAGTACCAAGTTTAATTAATATTAGCTATTTGAGAAATTCATTATACAGGCTGCATCAGTAGTAATTTTATTAGTTTTATATTAATTTTCCTTTTTTTATATCTGATTTTTATTTCCCGTACCGTTCAAGCGTTACATCCTCCTTACGAACAAGTTCTTCTCCAAAAATCTGTTATCCGAACATCCATGACTTTAATCTGGTATTTGTCTTACGTTCACAGTATTTTGTCCATCCAGATTAAGATTAAAATAAAAATAAAGAGAAAGTAGACCTACAAGAATGAACTAACTTTAACGTAACCATATTTGCAAAACCTATCGTTCCCTCCAATTTCATAATTCATCGTTATACGTCGCATCCGGTTTCAAATCTTTTACATGCCAAATTCTTCTGAATCCACTTGTATCACCAGCTAACTCATCTGTATTGGTAGACACTGTTTTCCCCACCATTGCATAAAATTAGTGTGGTTCCTATAGTCGCGATGATGTCTTGTCTTAGATATTGATTTAAAGATTAAGAAGGAGTTCATTGTTATCAAAACCATAACATTCACGAGTATGTATAATAACAAACTACTGACCAACAACTTTATATACTCGATGCTCAACTTCAGACTGCTAGCACGTCGAAACACCATACGTTAGATGAATGTACGTTTCATCCACGTATGTAGTAGGTCGCTTGTTTTCACCAAGGGCATCGCTTTTCCGCAAAGAACGTGGGAATGAAAACGACAAATCACAATATTATATATTTCTGTTAATCATTTTTTTTTTCCACGGCATTTTCTAAATCTAAACCCAATTTGTTTTAAATTCATTTTCAGAGTATCAGGTTCACTTTTGTAGCTAACTTTGACATTCTGTTCCTTGACTATAATTTGCACTGTCGAAACTTTTATATCGATTGTGCAAATCTCATGCGTCTTTCTTGGTAACACGGCCAAACCAAAATCGCCTCCACTTAATTTCAATTTCGACTGCGATTTTGGTATAGAATTTTCTGCAGAAGTAGCTTCTTTCGTATTCTTTTTATGAATACTACAGACTTCTAAGTAGCAGCTGCAGCTAGTTCAGTGGCTTTGTCCAATGGTAGTGTCTTTACACCAACATCTTTCTGCTTATCAAAGAAGTTAATCATAGATCGAATACAAAATTTAACTTCAGACTGAACGATTTTTGGATTTAGAATCCATGTGTTCATACTTAGAGATGAGTTTGAATTAGCATCAAGGGTCTGGAAAATAGTAAGGCGCCAGGTACAGATAAGGTGCAAACAGAAACTCTAGAAGCCGCTGGACAAGCAGTAACAGAACGTTTCTTCCAACTTGTAAGCCATATCTATGAGACAGGCGAGATACTCAAAGATTTCAAACATAACATCATAGTAACTATACTAAAAAACAAAGGTGCGGATAGATGTGAAAATTTTCGAACAATAAGTTTGACAGCATACGTGCCAAAAATATTAACTGAAATTGTACAAAGACGAATGAAAAACTAGCTGAAGAAATACTAGGAAAAGATCAATTTGGGTTTAGGCGAGACAGGGGAACACGGGAGGCTATTTTAGCTCTGAGAGTGCTAATGGATAAAACAATAGAAAAAGGGGAAAGCATGTATATAGGGTTTGTAGATCTGGAGAAAGCATTCGACAATGTAAAATGAAAAAAAACTGTTCGAAATACTCAAAATGAATGGAATGAGTTATACGGATAGACAAATAGTACATAACTTATACAAAGAGCAAACAGCCGTAATAGAATTAGAAAAGGAATGTAGAGAAGTAAACATTAGGAAAGAGGTGAGACAGGTGTGTGCTCTATCCCCATTAATTTTTAACTTGCACATTGAAGAAGCAATAAATACTGTCAAATGCAGGAAGACATTTGGAATTACTATGCAGGGACAAAAAATCGATATGCTTAGATTTGCATATGATATAGCGCAATTAGCATCTAGCAAGGAAGAGTTAGAAGCTGCTCTTAATGAAATGGAAACGGTTCTAACAGAGAGGTACGGTATGCAAATTAACAAAAGTAAAACTAAAGTACTAGTATGCAAAGGAGGGAAAATAAATCAAAAACAAGAATACAAATATGTAACAAGAACTTAAAAGAGGTTAAAAATCTCTGCTACCTAGGAAGCTAAATAACGCAAGATTGTAAAAGTGCAAAAGATATAAAACAAATATTAGCGCAAGGTCGTGCCACATTTAACAAGAAAAAGCAAATACTGTGTTCAAAGACAACACGCATAGAAACAAGGAAAAGATTGATTAAAACATATGTGTGGAGCACATCACTGTACGGGTGTGAGGCCTGGACAATAGCAGAAGCGGACAAGAAAAAGGTAGAAACCTTTGAAATGTGGTGCTACAGACGTAAGATGAAAATATCATGGACAGACAAAGTTAAAAACGAAGATGTACTAAAAATGGTAGGGGAAGGAAGAAATACGTGGAAAACAGTAAAAAATAGGAGAGATGGAATGATAGGTCACGTACTACGGCATGAGGGAATAGTGCGGAATATATTAGAAGCAGAAATAGGAAAAAAGTGAAGCAGAGATAGACCTAGGTTAGACTACTGCACGCAGATAGTGAAAGATGTAGACTGTAGGAATTTCAGGGTAATGTGTAGGCTAGCTCAGAATAGAAATCAATGAAGGTCCCAAAATGGATAAATTAATGACGAAAAACGTAACTGTACTTAAACATGATGATTATTATAAGCAACTACAAGTATTGGTTGGGCAATATTCTCGAATAATGTTAATTGTGTGAAAAGCTTTACTGGAAAACTATTAATTCGAAGAATTTCTAAGTGTTGGGGAATCTTGGCAGCAATGGGCTGATTAACCCCCTTTCACTGAATAGCGCATACAATTATAAAACAATAGAGGGGGAACCGAGCTGTATATAGACTGTGTGAGAATTTCAGGGAACTGTGTGGGCTAGCTCAGAATATAAATAAGTGCAGGTACGCGTCCAACCAGTTTTGAGACAGAAAACCTAATGACGAAAAAATAAGCGCAAATAAATCTGATGATTATTATAAACAACTACAGGTAGTGGTTGTGAAATATCTGCAACTAATGTCGACTGAGAGAAAAATAAATTGGAAAAAATATTAAATCGGCACATGTTCATGTGCTGGGGGAACTTGGTAGCCACAGGCTGCTTATCCCTCTTCACAACCTTACATGTGATTTTTCAATACCCACCCGAAAGTACTAGATTGGCCAGGAAGCGAGTTTCTTTTACCTGGAAAATTTGAAATTTTGCCGAATCCTTGCTGTTCCAAGCAAGGTAGGAATCTTTAACGTGCATGACAACACTCACACACGGGACCTACATTTTACCTCTCATCCGAAGGAGGGTGTATTTTTGTGAAAAATGCTCGCCTAACATTTTTCAAGCGGAATGTGTCGGGATTCAAACCCTGGACCTTGAGCGTAGTACTCACACATATACCACTACGCCACGCAGCCGCCTCCCCTTCACAACCTTTGAATGTCGGAGAAATAGGATATATAACTATAAAACAATAGAAGGGAACCGAACTGCATCTAACAAGAAAGAACAGCGCCTATGATCAAAGACAACAAACATAGAAACAAGAAGAGAATTGTTGAAAGCATATGTGTGAAGCACAGCACAGTATGCCTGTGAAATACGGGCAGTAGGAAAAGCAGACAGAAAAACGGTAGCAGTCTTTTGGAATTTTGTGCTTCAGATGCACGAGAATGATAGCATGGACAGACAAAGTTAATAACAAGTAGCAGGGGAACAAGAATATTGGTAGAAAAGAAGTAGGAGAAATAGAAGAGCACAATACGTTCTAAAGCATATTTGGGGAATAGTATGTGATATATTACAAGCAGAGATAGAAAAATGCTGGTAGATGTAGACCCTGATCCGATAACGATAGATGCAGACTGTGCAAATTTCAGGGAAATGTGTAGGTTATTTCAGAATAGGAAACAATGAGTGTACGCGTCTAACCAGTTCCAAGACTGTAGACCTAATGATGATGATGGTCTGATAATAATTTTAATTGAAAGAATCTGCGGGGTTTCTTAACGTACTAATTATGAAGCATTCTCAAACGTCCCATAAATTTATTAGATTTGAAGCTCTCTACTGCAAAAGCTTTCGAGCCTTTATTTTTCGTTTGTTTTAGTACTACTATACCCAACATTTAAGAATTCTTGAGAATATTTGTTACCTGTTATATTGACGCTAATTAACTTAATCAATTCTAGTCTGCAAAGGGCGGGGTGGTGTAACAGTAAAATAATGCACCAGTATCTTTCAGTAGTAAAAAGTGAGTTCTATAAAAGCTAATACAAGTCATTTTAGGTATATAAATTGTCGCACACTCAGTAAATTTTCTTACACTTACATGGAAAGGTCTTTGAACTCTGTATTGAAATGGCTGTTGAGCATCAATCCTCCTCGATAATTATAAATAATGCCTCCGCAAAAGGTGGGTATTTTGAGAGACCATGTAATGGTGCTCACTGCAGTTGGACACACAAATACTAAAACACCAACTTCACATCTTGTGCACCTAACCTAAACTAGCAATATTAATTATCAGATTAAATAACAACAAAAAACAAAAAGAGATACTAAGATTTATCTCTACTTTGCTAAATATGCGTGCAACTTGTAACGTGCATTTTTAATAGTTTAACATTTTACGCTTTTTCCCAATTAGTAAATACATTTCGGTAACTACTATTTCTATATTTTATATTTATTAACTCGTTTGCGAATAATCTCTTTATATTATATTACGCGATTATCGACTTTCACTCTCCACGATTCGATAGTGTGGTTAGGTGATCGAGATTGAAACACATCCTTAGGTGAATGCGTCGTATTATAATGAGTGGATATTATTGATTTTCTAGTTATCGATAAGAGGTAATAGCAACGAGCAGATATAAACAGATGAGCAGTTGTAGTTTGTTCTTGGTTCCTATATATTAATTACGTTGAAAATACTGTTGCTTCTTTGCTTTGACAATAGTGAGAATTAAGCGGTAGCAATTTTTCGAATTGTTCATGAACAAGCACGGCACGATTTTAGTTGTTTTTCTTGTGAAATAAAAGTTGTATATTAACTGTAGGCAGTGTAGTTCTAATTCCTTTTGAAGGAAGTATGCTTTATAGGCGAACGTGTTTGGTTGACCACACGTGCGGTTTTAAGGTCATTGACGGACGGTTTTAGTGATACGCGTTGCTTTACTAATTGTGTTTTTTGTTGATTTTCTGTTGGAAATAAAAGTGGTAGAACTTGTTGGACTCGACCTGCACGCGTGTTGTGCGGAGCATTTGACGGATTTGCTTAGTGTTTGCACGTGCTTTATTGATTGTGTTTTTTTAGTTGATTTGTTTTTTTATATTTGAACCGTGTGTGCGATCTAGTTTTCGTGGTCCTTTTTTTTATCAGAGTAGTGCATACTTTGGATTATCCAAATACAGTTGATACTGTAGTTTCTGAATTTTCTAACCCCAAAGAATCTAAAATAGATCATTGTTTGCGCAAATTTCGTTATTCAAAAGCATTAGATTTTTCTTTGTTACCATAGGTAGCAGATAAAACACCTCACGTTACTGTTAGTTTAATGCATTACATCGTGCCTTGAAAGCCCGTGATTCTAAATTTTTATTACCTTTTTTTTTACGATTTACGTTACAAAATATTTCGAAATTATTGTCTCAGGAAATAGAATTAACAAGAAATTTATCAATGCTACATAGTTCCATCAGCATGATAATGTCTGCTGCTAACACCAGTGAAATACGTAGGTGTGATTAGTGTAAAGTGTGAGAAATTCCATCAACACCCTCACAGTCAAGGGTGAAGTGCTTCGTTGGTGCAGGACATCGTGAATCCCACACTTCAATTGCAAGGAAGCGTTACTGAAGGACTTTTTGTAAGTTGAACTATTTCCTACTTGTTATTACTTTAAATATCTATCCGTTGTTTTGCCATATCTTTGTCGTTCTGATACTTTTTACAATAGAATTGCATGCTATTAGGAAAGAAAAAAAAATCAATACTACTGGATTACTCATATCAATTGTGTCTTACCTATTTATCTTTTGTTAACATTTTGTCTGCTTTATGTTTAATTGGTGTGTGAGGAAACGTTTCCGCTACTCCGCAATATTACCTCACTTTGTATTAAAATTTTTGTATTGCTTTTACCGTTGTTATATTATATAGATTATCTAAACAGTTTTTTTTTACATTCTACAAAGTACTGAACAATCTATACTCGATCAGCATGCTATGCTTTTTCTTTATTTCAGGTTTGCAGGACTAATTTTTTTTATTGTAGGTTTACTATTCTAATTTTTTTTTATTGCAGGTATTGTTACTAACTCCTTACGGCCGCGTACATTGTATGTTGGTCTGCTTTCTGCAACCTCCCCCCCCTAATCTTCGATTGAGCCCGGTCATTTCTTTGATTTTCTTGGTGTTACGCACGGCTACGAGGCAATGTAGCAGAAATTTGGCGCCCAACGCGAGGCTCGAAATTATTTTTTTTTCTTCCTTCTCGTTTGAACTGGATTTTGTTTAGTATTTAGTTATTTCGTTAATTTAGTTTCTCTATCGAACAAGCCTAATAATTTGTTTTTGTGTCTTTAAATATTTGGGTGTTGGTTGATTCTGTAGTAATGGGGGACTATTGGAAATTAAAAGTGGATCGTTTAAATGAAGCTGAACTCAAATATGGAGTCGGTTCTCATGGGTTCGATGCAAAGGTACCTGTATCCGAACTTCGTAAATCCTTTAGGAATATTTTGAACATGGAATCTTCTGAAACTCTAAGTCCACTGAAATCTGGTATCGATTTTCAGACGGATAATAAAGCCGTGACTGAAGGTTTAACTGAATTAACTACGAAGAGTAAAGATTTTAATGGTGATATTTCAGCTGCCGACGGCAAACGTATTATTAGCCTTGCTATGCATCTCAAAGGGAGAATCCAACGCATGAATGTTACTTTTGACGCTGAAACAGTCATACAGCGAAAGTTGTTGCTATGTGTTAGTAATTTACGCAGTGATTGCGATAGGTTATACCGTCGCTTTAGACGTTCTTCCACTTCACCTAGGGCGCCACTTGTTTCTACGGCTACTATTAATCCGACTACTACTGATACTGAGGATGATCTTACGTCTGCTGAATCTTCTGATGAATTACCTATACCTATATCTATTTCTAAATCAATTGCTACGTCTGGTTATGGACAGCGGGTGTCTAAATGGGACTTAAAATTTTCGGGTGATGACCGTATGTCTTTAAATGCATTTCTATTACGCGTAGACGAATTATGCTCGGCACGCAACGTTTCTGCTTCTCAACTATTTTCTTCGGCATCAGACTTACTTTCGGGAAAAGCTTTAATTTTATTCAGAGCGTATAGAAAATCCCTAACTAATTGGCAAGATGTTATTCGACTATTAAGGGAAGAATTTCAACCCGTTAATTACAACGAAAAACTTTTAGAGGAAATAAAGCAACGTACTATGGGTCCCTCAGAGTCTATTGGTGTATATTTAGCTACGATGGAAAATTTAATTGCTCGTCTAACAATCTCTCTCTGAATCACAGAAACTTGAAATTATTTTACCAAATCTTACCCCTTTCTACCAAACCAAATTAGCTTTGCTTGATCTGAATACTATTACGGAACTTTTGCGTGTAGGTCGCAGACTAGAACAGCGCAAAATACAAGCCGATAATTTCAAGTCTCCTCCTGCTCTGAACTTTTCTCAACTCCTAGAGCCTGACTTAGCTTATACAGGTTCTGCGGTCCGCAGCAAACTTACTTCTGCTTATGTCCCTCCCCATTCTGGTGTTACTACTTGAAAACATTTACACCTGGTGCAAGTGAAGCTCCTAAAATATTTCTAATTCTTCCGTTACCTGTTGGAACTGTGGCCAACGAGGACACAAGTCTCCTTCCTGTACTAAACCTCAAATACTTCATTGCTATGGTTGTGGTAAACCTAATGTTACCCGTACCAATTGTACGAGTTGTAACAAGAATTTAAACTACCGATCGAGTCGCTAAGCCGAGAAACCGACCCGATCCCTTCTACAGTTGTCTCGGTACCTATTATTTCCTCAGAAAATCATTTCTCTGGTCTTGATGACCGATCTAAATATGTTCTGGATTTTATTTTAGCTAGTTCTCGTGAGGACGACAGACCTTATCTTACTGTTACTATTTTCGACATCGAATTTAAGGGTTTGCTTGATTCTGGCGCTTCTCGTACGATTATTGGTGGTCCTGGTTGGGATATTCTCTATTCTATTTCTTTGCCTTTGTCCCAAACGGAGATCCACAGCTGTACGGTAGCCAATGGTCAAGCTTGTAACATTCTCGGGTCACTTACTTTACCCATGTCGGTCGAAAATAAAACTCTTCTTCTTGACGTCCTAGTCGTTCCTTCTATTTCTCAGTCTCTGATCTTAGGCATTGACTTCTGGAAATCTATGGGTGTTGTCCCAGATTTTCGAACGGGTCAATGGACTTTCGGTTCTTCTTCTACTGTCTCGATCAGTCAGATCAATGCTCTTTCCGATCTGTCGATCATGCAACAATCCGAATTGTCTCGTATAGTCCAACAGATGTTTCCTAAAGATGATACTTTACCTTTGGGCTGTACTAATCTCATTGAACATCAGATCCGTACTACATCTAGTCCTATCAAGCAACGATATTATCCCATGTCCCCTACGGTACTTCGACATATCAATCAAGCTCTGCATGAGATGCTAGAAAGTGGTGTTGTAGAACCATCTAATAGCGCTTGGTCTAGCCCTATTGTTATGGTGCCTAAGAAAGATGGCACATATCGTTTCTGCATCGATTTTAGAAAGGTCAATGAGGTTTCAGAAAAAGATGCCTATCCCCTTCCCTATATTTCTACGATTCTAGACCGTCTTAGAGACGCAAAATTCTTAACTAGTTTGGACATTCGCTCTGCTTATTGGCAAATACCTTTTTCTTCTAATTCTAAGGCGATTACTGCATTTACGGTGCCTGGTAGAGGTTTATACCAGTTTACTAAAATGCCATTTGGTCTTCATAATTCTCCAGCGACATTTCAGCGACTTATAGATCGTGTGTTTGGTGCTGATCTTGAACCTTTCTGTTTCGCATACTTAGATGATGTGATCATCGCTACCCCTACTTTCGAACAACATTTGGTGGTACTACAGAAAGTGCTTTTTCGTTTAAATTCTGCAGGTCTTACTCTTCGCAGAGATAAATGCATTATATGCCGACCGGAACTCCGTTATCTGGGATACGTAGTAAATCGTCATGGACTCCATGTCGAGCCAGAAAAGTTTCGGCCATTCTTAATCTTCCTCCTCCTACTACTGTAACTGAAGTACGACGCATAGTTGGTATGTGCTCGTGGTATCGTCGCTTTATCCCAAATTTTTCTGCTCTTACTGCTCCAATTACTGCTTTGACTAAGAAAAATTCTAAATTTGATTGGTCTTCGGAATGTCGGCAGGCGTTTAAGCTGCTGAAAGAACACTTGGTAACGGCTCCAGTGATGAGTTGTCCTGATTTTTCTTTGCCCTTTACTATACAGACTGATGCCTCTGATTTTGGTCTGGGTGCTGTGCTGACTCAACAACAGGGTGATGACGAAAAAGTCATTAGCTACATTAGCTGTTCTCTTAAAAAGGCGGAACGCAACTATAGCGCCACCGAAAAAGAATGTCTTGGTGTTATTTGGGCAATTGAGAAATTTCGTCCTTATATCGAGGGTTCTCACTTTACTGTGATCACCGATCACCACTCGCTTATCTGGCTGAATAATCTACAAAGCCCCAACGGTCGTTTAGCTCGTTAGTCTGTACGACTTCAACAATATAACTTCACCATCGTACATCGTAAAGTTAAAGAAAACATCGTTCCCGATGCCTTATCTCGCTCAGTACCTAGAATTGACTTAATTGATGACTTTCCTAAATCTTCTATTACTCTGCCAATTTTGGATCCTTGGTATCTTAAGCTACGGACTCGTGTTAATTCCAATCCTAAACTATACAGTAACTGGCATGTGGAAAACGAATTACTATATAAACATGTAAAATCTAAACAGTCTTTGCTCCAACCTCCTCAAGACGATTGGAAGTTAGTAGTTCCCAGCGAACAACGGAATAGGGTTCTATACGAAAATCATGATCTACCTACTTCAGGTCACCCTGGTGTCCACAAAACTGTCTCTAAAATTTCCATGCGCTACTATTGGCCAAAACTTAGAGCCGCTGTTGCTCGATACGTCCGTCGTTGTAAAATTTGCTCGGCACACAAAGTCGAACAAAAGAAACCTCCTGGCTTTATGTGTCTCCCCGTGCTACTGCCACTCGTCCTTGGCAAGTCCTATGTACTGATATTGTCGGACCTCTTCCTAGATCCTCTAAAGGTAATTTTTTCATTTTAGTTGTTGCCGATTGTTTTACAAAATATGCTTGTTTCTTTCCTCTACGTGCGTCTACGGCCGCTGCTGTTGCTCGAACCATTGAGGAAAATATTTTCCTGATGTATGGTACTCCTCAGTATCTAATTGCGGACAATGGTGTACAATTTCGTAGTAATATTTTCACTAAACTCTGTGATTCTTATCAAACAAAAATTCTGTTTAATGCTCGCTATCATCCTCAGGCGAATCCGGCCGAACGTATTAATAGAGTCCTGAAAACTATGATTTCTTCTTACGTTTCTGATAATCAACGTCGGTGGGACGTTAATTTAGCAAAAATTGGTTGTGCTATTCGAACGCTTAAACATGAGGTTATTGGTTATTCCCCGTATTTTGCTCTATATGGTCGGGAGCATGTTCTCTACGGCGATCATTTTGGAAAACCTCTTGATCCTGATGATGTTCTTATGGATCCCGAACGTCCTATTCCTCCTACTGACTTAGTCAAATTTAAGTCACTTCGTGAAGAAATTTCGAAACGCCTTTCCTTAGCATACAAGAAAAATGCTAAACACTACGATCTTCGTCGTCGTCCCTTAACCTTATCTCCTGGCGATCGCGTTTGGAAACGCAATTATGTTCTTTCGGATGCTACTCGCTACTTCAATGCTAAACTTGCTCCCAAATATGTGGGTCCCTTTACTATTAGAACTAAACTTTCTCCTTGGACCTATATCTTAGTGGATGATTCTGGTAACGATCTGGGTACTTGGCATATTAAGGACCTCAAACCCTATAAAACTTTAGACCCTCCAGACATTGATCCTGAACCCCCGGATCCTAGAGGGCTCCCTACGGCCGATTCTATTTTGACCCTTACGTGTCGCTATCCCTAATGACTTGTAATTTTTTTTGGCTTATTGGTCTTGTGTTTTCTCTGATAAGCTTGTGTCCGAAAACACTGGCGCCCATTTCGTATTCCTATTTATATTTTGTAGCTAGCCCATTTCGTGACTTTTTCTTTTGGCTAGTTCTACCATTTGTTCACTATTTGACTATTATAGTCGCTTTCTACATCCATTCCTTGAGGTAGGCTTCAGATCTATTTTCTTTTCCTTTAGGTACTTCGACTTGGTCGCTTTTGTAGGTCTGTTAGCCATACTTTGCTTGAGTAATCGTTTCATACGAATCTGTGTTACCTCAGTCGGAAGTATTCTAGATTGTGTACAAGCTTGCCTTTGTCCTTTGCTTTGTCTTGGTTCTTTCTTTACTGCACACTTGAGGTTGACAGTTGTGTCGTCTAGTTGGTTAGCTACGAGTTTTCTTCCTCGTTTTTTTTCCTTTCCTCTTGGTTTCTCCGCGGGAAGCCAAAACTTTTCTTTGAGGTGGAGAACAGAAATGTCCCTTTTTGGGACATACGTCTTTTGACGTTTTTGAAAGTAGCTAAGACCTTTAATTCTCATTGGGTGTCTACTTGATGCTTTCTTTACCTGTTCTGTCGTTGTTGGTTACGATAGATGACTTTGTCTTCTTTTAGGAAAATGTTCCTTTCTTATACTGGTATTGGTCCTTAGAACCGGATAATTTTTTTTGTTTGGTTCCTTGTCTATCGTTTTTTTTTCTTCTTTCACCACGACGTCTTTATTTTGCTAGGGGGGAATTTGTAACGTGCATTTTTAATAGTTTAACATTTTACGCTTTTCCCAATTAGTAAATACATTTCGGTAACTACTATTTCTATATTTTATATTTATTAACTCGTTTGCGAATAATCTCTTTATATTATATTACGCGATTATCGACTTTCACTCTCCACGATTGGATAGTGTGGTTAGGTGATCGAGATTGAAACACATTCTTAGGTGAATGCGTCGTATTATAATGAGTGGATATTATTGATTTTCTAGTTATCGATAAGAGGTTGTAATAGCAACGAGCTGATATAAACAGATGAGCAGTTGAAGTTTGTTCTTTGTTCCTATATATTAATTACGGTAAAAATACTGCTTTCAGTTTTGCTTTAAAAATAGTGAGAATTAATGCGGCATGAATTTTCGAATTGTTCATGAACAAGCACGACACGATTTTAGTTGTTTTTCTTGTGAAATAAAGTTGTATATTAACTGTAGGGAGTGTAGTTCTTATTCCATTGAAGAAAAGATGCTTTATAGGCGAACGTGTTTGGTCGACGCACGTGTGTTTTAAGGACATTTTGACGGACTTACTCTAGTGATTCACGTGTTTTACTCATTGTGGTTTCTTTTTGGTGTTTTGTCTTTTGATATTTAAACTGTGTGTGCGATCTAGTTTCGCGGTCCTTTTCTTTTTTATCAGAGTAGTGCATACTTTGGATTATCCAAATACAGTTCATACTGTAGTTTCTGAATTTTCCAACCCCATAGTATCTAAAATAGATCATTGCTTGCGCAAATTTCGTTATTTGCGAAATATAACCGATTACCGGTTTACAAAGATATTGGTTGAAGTTTCTCACTGTTTTTTTTTTGGATGTTTATGAAAATAATATACATTTGGTCCCAGTTGAAATTAAACTAGTGCTACAAAATATTTCGAAATTATTGTCTCAGGAAATAGAATTAACAAGAAATTTATCAATGCTACATAGTTCCGTCGCGTGATAATGTCTGCTACTAACACCAGTGAAATACGTAGGTGTGATTAGGGTAACGTGTGATAAGTTCTATCAACACCCTCACAGTCAAGGGTGAAGTGCTGCGTTAGTGCCGGACATCATGAATCCCACACTTCAATTGCAAGGAAGCGTTACTGAAGGACCTTTTGTAAGTTGAACTATTTCCCACTTGTTACTACTTTAAATATCTATCCGTTATTTTGCCATATCTTTGTCGTTTTGATACCTTTTACAATAGAATTGCATGCTATTATTAAAAAAAAAAGAGAAAAATCCACAATACTGGATTGCTCATATCAATAAGACACATCTTATCTATTTATCTTTTGTTAACATTTTGTCTGATTTATGTTTAATTGGTGTGTGAGGAAACGTTTCTGCTACTCCCCAATATTACCTCACTTTGTACTAAAAATTTTTGTATTGCTTTTACCGTTGTTATATTATATAGATTATCTAAACAGTTTTTTTTACATTCTACAAAGTATTGAACAATCTATGCTCGATCAGCATGCTATGCTTTTTCTTTATTTCAGGTTTGCAGGACTAATTTTTTTTTATTGCAGGTTTACTATTCTAATTTTTTTATTGCAGGTATTGTTACTAACTCCTTACGGCCGCGTACATTGTATGTTGGTCTGCTTTCTACAACCCCCCCTAATCTCCGATTGAGCCCGGTCATTTCTTTGATTTTCTTGGTGTTACGCACGGCTACGAGCCAACGTAGCATAAATTTGGCGCCCAACGTGGCTGCCTCGAAGTAACGTAACAAACTAAGAAAAGAGCAACTTGCATTTATCAATGATAGACAATCAACCAATTTAATTTTTAATTATTATTTCGCCTCTACCATAGTGAACTTTGGTGTATGAAAAATTATATTTCTACCATTCGTTTTAAATAAGCGCACATCAGCGTAATCGTCCATTTCAATAATAAATTTTACATATTTTTCCTGTTATTATCAATCACAATTATTAAATATCAGCACGTATTGTTTATAAAATAGAAAACAAAATTCAATAACTTTGTTATGCTTATTTATCTCATGCAAACGCTCTGTCGACTTCCATTGCAGGAAATGGTTGTGATGGGGAATAAAAGCTCCGCCTCAGATCACTTTGAAGGTTTTAACCGGTATTTTTATATCCGCGCTATAACTCGTGTTTGGGAATTCTGTTTACATACATTCCCAATTTTTAATACCGTTTATTTAATTACCCGCTTTGCAACCTCATCCCTCACGGCGATGTTTGTATGCGATTTGACTGAGAAGCTCTATAACTGAAGATAACAGGTATAAATACCCCCCTCTACTATGCCTATCGGTATTTATAAGTCACAATGTCCCAGAAAATTACCCGATTTTGCTCGTTCACATAGACGGTACGTCTAAAGCTGTCCTGTTGTTGAGTTCCATAAGCGGCTCCGTAGCGTAGCTGGTACACGTGTAACTGCTATGCCCAAGCTCCTAGTTTCGAATCCCGAGACGGTTTGCTTGAAAATTAAAAGACAAGAATTGTTCACAATACACCCTCGTACGGATAAGAGGTAAAATGGAGGTCCAGTGTGTGAGTGTTATCACGTATGTTAAAGATTCCTACCTTGCTTGGAACAGCAAGGGTTTGACGAAATTCAAAATTTTCCAGGTAAATAAATAACGCTTCCTGGTCAATGTAGTACCTTTGGGTGGAGCTTTAGAAAATTAAACGTAGTGTTGAGATCGGTGTCATTCTGTTCATGACCACAATCAATGAGTTATAATATTTTGAGGTAATTTACTATCGTTTCTGTTTCTTTGAATTTGTATGAACTTTTAATGCCTCCCACAGTTTACATATTACGTTTTAATTTTTATGGCGGGATTTTACCAATGTTATTGTTGTAGGGCGTGTCAATCCAATTATATGATTTGATAGTTAGTTTTTAATTCGTGTGAATATTTACGAATACTCTTTCCTAAATTGGTTATTTGCCGAACGGTATGTTTCTTAATTAATGCGAAGAGTGTGAAGTCTCGGTCTCTACTACTAACTGTGTTTAATATATCTTAGGTGCTTTCCTGTTTATTTCTGTCCTAATTTAATATTACAATGAAGTAGCCATTTAATTAATGTAAACTACAAAAGCTTCTATAAATTTTTTAGGGTACTTTCGACTAAAGCTCACTTAACTAACTGAAATTAATGAACTTTTTTCTATTACTTAATGTTTGCTTAAACAATACACTACCGTTATATATTTTATATTTTTTTATTTTATTTTCGGAATAACACCCGTCGGTGCACTTGTTGATGCTTCACTGTGGTCTAATTCTTGCTTACCCCTGCATTCGGAGTAAATTAAACATCGGCAGAAGTATCGATTCGATTGAAACTGGCTGGACTTGAACGAAGTGCAGCATTTATGCACATTTGCGCAGATGTTCCAGAATATTTTAGACAACTCGCGAAGCCGATCGACGTAAAATACAGAGGAACATGGGGACATCAAATCTGATTTTGTCAATGCAGAGGATCGGTGTTAGCAAATATCAATTGTAGGGTATGTATATCAGGTCGTATTGTAGCAATAGTGTCAACATGCTTAAAGTACATTATTATTGCATACATTGTTATTATATGGGTGACATTAAAATTATAATTAGAATTTAGGTCGCAAATACTGATAGTTGAGGAACGCTGCTGTATATTAAGTACTATAACAAGAATGTAATGAAGGAACATAAGCAAGCTATGCCTACATTAATTCGTCGGTGTCCATATAAAAAAATACGTGTCTTTATCAGCGAACCGAAAATATGTCTGCACCGTACGAATTATTTAAGGATGCTACTGAGTGCAATCCTACCTACACAGACTAACGTTATATCTATCAGTTGCAGCAATTAGACAAAATATTTTGTTTTCAGTTTGTTGTCAAATTTAATAATCTCCGTGGCACACTTACTAGGTAACGAGCTCTAGTGGCTGTAAATATTTCGGAACTCAATACATGGTTTATTGAGCGACCAACAGTTGATTATGTGCAGTATTAACAGGCATCGACAACGAAAAATTGTAAAGCTAATTGCTATAGTAATATTTAAATTTATACTTGACGGTTTCATTGTAAACAGCGTTTAACCAAAATAATCAAACCAATCAGTTTTAGGTAGATGTTTATTTATAATAACCACTTAATCTAGTTACGGCATGCTCTAAATGCCTAACGAGTGTTGTTATTCATAACTCAGGCAAAGGGAGCCTATAGTCTAAAGTTATAACAGCGTTGCGGCTTTGAAAGTTTGCGAAGCTTGCCCAAAGAATTCTTTATAAGGTACAGTAAGGGAGAGGTATAAATTTTACTGGTATTATAAATTTTGTTAGGACCTAATCGGTAATCAGGCAAATATGATCCGTATTGCCACATTTATGAAACCATACGAACAACTACAAGTAAGTGATGAAATTTATTTCCTAATTAGTTGTTTACATTTAATCGAAATGAATACTTTCAGAAACGTAGTCTATTATATAATGCAGAATTGATTTTTGTGTGAATTTACTTTTTATAATATTAAAGCAAACTGAGACAGCATGTATAGTTCCTCTTCTTACTACATTTTCATATAAGTATAATAAAAAGTTGCTCTTCATTAGATTTTAATGAGCGTAAGTAAGACAGACAATTGATGATTTTTAGTTTTAGTTTTAAATTTGCCTGAAGATTTTAAAAACGCTTTGCAAAAATTGCATCTTTTTGAATCGAGCAATAAGAATGCTACGAAGGTTCTCCAAACTTCCTTTTTTTTGTCAGTGATGAAAATAATTTTTTACGCAAAATAAAGAGAAGCAGCAGAAAGTAGTTATACTGCTACCGTTGTAACCAAAGGGATAAACAACATCCTTGACTTGTTAGCAGATTTTATTTTTAATAATATTATAGTACCGACTTGAGATAACAAATACAAAAAAAAAGGTATATATTTAATGAAGACACCGTTATAACTACTTTACAAGAAATTTTTAATACCGTTGTTCTTAAAATGTGGATAATAATTTGCACGCATTTGATTGTGATTTTACCATTTAATGCTGTTTTGTGTACTCTTAACAAAGCCTACTTAAAAAAGAATGTATAATTATTGAACACGATAGTTATAGAGGTACTATGAAGTAAGGATGATACTTCAAGCTGCGTATAATTTTAAGAAGCTAAGCTATCAACAAAATGTAAATGAAATGTGGTTACTTGAGGATTGAAGCAAACAGCGCCAAAATTTCCTCCAATAGAAAATTCACGTGAAAATCCTTTTCTTCCTCCCATAGGAAATATACCGGCAAATCCAATCCTTTCACAATATTAGCACATACATATTTTTTAATACATAATCATTTCATTTTACAATATTAGCAAACATATATTTTGCAATGCACATACAAATCCTTTCACATATATATTTTTTAACCAACACTATTGCAAACCCTTCTTTTCCCTTGACTACAAATTTACAGGCATATCCGTCTACAATATTTGCAAATATTATATATATATATATATATATATATATATATATATATATATATATATATATATATATAATTTGTATTGTTAACGACCTTTAGTTTTAATTTAATATGATAGTTTGTGGGTTATAGGTCTACTGGAAATAACTACTCTTCTTTAATACCTAAATTTTCGCATATATTTTAAGCTTGATCACAGGTTTAACTAAAAATATATAGACACTGATTAATACTATAAGAATGAAAACTTTCAGCTACTCACAATGAGGTTGGTTATAAATATGATTGAACATTGAAATTATGATGTATACATTAAATATTTAAAACAGCTTTTTTAAAAAGGTAAAAATTTTGTAATATAGAAAAGGTAAAATATTGGTTTGGCAAAATTTCAAAAAATTTGATTAATACTGTCTTGGATTTATATGTAATGCGTAAGTAGGAAGAGGTGCCTAACTGTGTGTTTAAGTGTGTTTAAGTGTGTGTGTGTGTGTGTGTGTGTGTGTGTGTGTGTGTGTGTGTGTGTGTGTGTGTGTGTGTGTGTGTGTGTATGTGTGTGTGTGTGTGTGTGTGAGTGTGTGTGTGTTTTGTTGGTAATAAATTTCTTTATTTCAGTATGCTCCATTACAGAGTAATAATACATACATAACATACATAAGTTAGGCTAATAGATATTAACATATTAACAATATCTTTGTTATATCAATAATAACTAAAGATTAATATAATTTACATGAAACATCTTAATTATTCCTTTAATTACAAATTATCTAACTGATGGCTTTTATTGTAAAATATAAACCTTAAATATATGAATTAATGGATAATATATTACAACGAAGCAAATTTTTTTTTTTATAAATTTTTGTCTTCTGTTGTGTTTTATTATAGTGATCGTAATGGAAATACTTAACTAAGCCAAAAGTTCGTTATTTATAAAAATTTACTAACTTATTAAAGTAGGAACTTATAAATATAAATCAATATTAAGATAATTTTTTTAGTTACATCAATAGTAACTAAAGAGTATCTTAAATTACACGAAATATTATAATTTTTTTTTTTTAATTACAAATTATTTAGCTAACGGCATTTGTGGTAATCTAGAAATTTTAATCTTTAGTTTTATGGATAAAGTAAATGCTTAATATAAACATATGAAATGGATAATATACATAAAATGAAATTAATTTGTCTATAAATTATTGTCCTTTGTTTTGCTTCATTATTGTCACTTTGAATAATTGTGATTAATAATACTTAACTAAATAAAAAGTTTGTTAATTATCAAAAGTACGTAAATTATATACATAAGAATTATAATGTGTGTGTGTGTGTTTGTGTGTATGTGTGTGTGTGTGTGTGTGTGTGTGTGTGTGTGTGTGTGTGTGGTTACCATATATAAGGGTATGCGTTTATATAATTCAAAGTTTTGTAGAAGTTTATTTATTGGAATTGAATTTTAGGTTTAAGAGATATGCGTATATAGAACTAAGATCACCAATATCACTTTTTTTGTTGCTAGATTTTGTATTCTTATATATATATATATATTGCTGTGAATCTTCTCATATCTGCAGGTACTGGCCCTTTCAAAAAAACATTCGAGCCCCACAGTTTGGGCGTCAAGAAATGCTGTGATACCTTTAAAATCCGTGAACTACGATTTTCGCCTCGGCTGCTCACCTAATGTTATAAACCTCCTCATTCATAAAAAAAACAAACACATTCCTACCAAAAACATCAACGTTAACTCTATTTACATCAATATTCAGAATACATTAAAATTTCAAATTTAAAACTCAGCATAAATTTCAGTTTTAAAAAGAATTTCAAGATTAATTTTATTATCATTTTACTGTGCATCCACAATTAAAGTCCTTGTTGGATGCCTACTAATTAATATAACAATATAAGCAGACCGGAGTCTGAGTATAAAGGAGCATCTACCACCCTTTACGTTAATTAACCAGGTTTGTCTAATTGTGCTCAAAGACATACCCAAAGTTTCATCATATTCCCGAACATCAAAACAAAATACCCTTTTACTTAAACAAGCAAATTTCATCTTAAAATTAAACTTTTATGGTTAGAACAATTTCACTAATGTCCATTTAAAGTAAATCAATTATAAAGTCATTCAATACACACAAAATGTCAAACAAAATAGTATAATTTACCTGAAGGTTACTGTCCTCGTAGCTTTAATGTACATCGTTTCTTTAGTTAATCACACCATTCAACAGGATTATATTTACGGCTTCTAATTCTCAACGCTTTTAAAATTTTCTCCATCACCATCCATTTAAAGTTGTTTCTGGGCTTTCCGGAACTCATCTGTGTTTATCTGACCCTTGTTTCATGGATCCAGACACGTATTTGAACCATTTAATTATTAACACCCCGAAAAATAGCAAAGAAATTCATGCTTCTGTCACCAATATATACGCCAAAACTGCCTACTTTTGTGTATACATTCGTCGTTGTAAATTTTGCTAATTGGTACAGTGAAACTAAATTTTATTACCTTGCATCTAAGTGCACTGAAGTACATTCATGTTAGCACGTAAATAACAAGCTATTTTGAATCACTAAAATATACTAGCAAACTTTAAATTATTTAATCAAACTAAAATGCACGGTTTAATATCTTCAATCAAGTCACGTATGTACGAGCTTTTAACGCATCGAATCGTCAAAAGTCTAAGAGAGCTTGTTTATCTTCATCTCGGTATATATAGCAAAAAGCCTGTCTATCGGTCTGTTCCCCAAAACGGGTAATTCTAAAGAATTTCTCATGCCATGTTCCCAGTCTGCCGCTCACGCGTCGATTTTACGAATTTTCACTCGCCCCATTCAAATCTCAGAAAATTTCCACACGGCACGCAAGCATGTCCGAGAAAAACTAATTGATTTTGTACAGAAATTGTTGTTCTACCTCTGATATTTGCATCCTATTTTAACCAATTGTGACCCCCGTGACGTTGCTTAAATCCCGCCTTCTACAATATGTGTCTTTGCTTGACGCATTTTCTCTTTCCTTCTCTACCGTGTTCTTATTGGTGCAACTTGATATTCTTTATTATCGATTATTTTAGTCCACATGGAGTGTGAAATACCCAGCTTTAGCAATTCTCGTAACTATTATGCGACGTTTTCCCCAAGATTCTTTGAAATATTAATTATCTGCAAAATTTACGCCGAATGAGCTTTTAAATAAACCCAGGTGTTTAAACATACTATTAATTCTCAGAGCCTTATTCCGTGGTATTTTAATCTTGGGTTTTACAAGTTTCTATAGGTATTATATGTTATTAACGGTTTAATTAACTCCAATTAAAATTGATTTCTATCCTTTTCATTTTAGCGAATACAACTTAAATATTAATTATTATAGGTACACTTTGTTTTACTACCGGTTACTTAAATAGAGTTAATTAATATAAACTTTGCACGTAATTTCTCTTTGTTTAGGAATAATTACATTACACGCAGAGCTTTTCAATACTGCTTCTTTTGATATAAAGCGTCTTATAAATAATTTAAATTTCTTATTTTTACTGAAACAACCGTGTTTATTTATGCTTCATGGTTTTAATAACGCGTATTATTTAATGAAATTCTTTATACACGGTGATTAAAATTATTTGATGTGATTATTTAATTTTCTACCCTGGTCTAAATATGAGTATTTTATATATGTATATATATATATATATATATAGAATATAAAGAACTTTTATGGAAATATGTCATATTTATAGGAATACAAAATCTATAAACAAAAAAAAGTGATATTGGTCATCTTAGTTCTACAGGCTGTCCGGAAAATACGTGTACAACGTAAGAACAGAGATTCTTTGGCTCGAAATAGATCGATTTGAGCCAACTTACCTATTATACAAGTTTAGCCGCTAGAGGGCTTCAAAAATCGTGAAAAATATTTGATATTTTAAAATAACTCGAAAACGCGTCGATAGATTTTGACCATTTTCGACGCGTTTTCGAGTTATTTTAAAATATCAAATATATTTTACGATATTTGAAGCCCTCTAGCGGCTAAATGAAGCAACTAGTATAATAGGTAAGTTGGCTCAAGTCAATCTGTTTCGAGCCAAAGAATCTCTGTTCTTACGTTGTACACGTATTTTCCGGACACCCTGTATATACGCATATCTCATAAACCTAAAATTCAATTCCAATAAATAAACTTCTACAAAACTTTCGATACTTAAGATTATATAAACATATACCCTTATATATGGTAACCTTTACGTTACTTGGGAACACAGACATATTAACACACACACACACACACACAGTTTCTAGTATTACTACCCAAAGATAATAAACCTCCTGACAAACCATCGTCATACCGTCCAATATGTATGCTGGACACAGCTGGAAAGATCTTGGAAAAGATTATAAAAAACAGATTAGAAATGGCTATAGAAGAGGCAGCCGTACTTTCAGAAAATCAATATGGTTTCCGAAAATCGCGTTCCACAATTGATGCAATTAACTCGATTCTCAATATTATTCAGAATAAAATTTCAGGAAAAAGATGGAAAAGAGGATCAAAAAAATACTGTGCAATAATAACAATGGATGTCAAAAATGCCTTTAACTTTATTAAGTGGAGTTCCATAGAGAAATCTATTGATATATCATCAGTACCTACATATATAAGAAGAATTATCCGGGACTACTTTAAGAATAGAATCCTCAGATACGACACTGATGAAGGTCCAAAACAATATATGATTTCAGGTGGAGTTCCACAAGGTTCAGTTTTAGGCCCACTACTTTGGAATTTAACATACGATGGAGTCCTAAAGCTGAAATTACCGGATGAAGCTAAAACTGTAGCATTTGCAGACGATTTGGTACTAGTGGTTACTGCAAAGCTAAAAGAAGAAATCGTACAAATTTGCAATGAATCTGTGGAAATAATTAGCCAATATCTAAAAAGTTTAAACCTTGAACTAGCTGCAGAAAAAACTGAAGTCGTTCTTGTGTCCAGCAGAAAGATACGTGAAACAATAAACCTGCATATAGGTAATCACGAAATTACTTCTAGTCCTAGTGTACATTACTTAGGTGTGAAAATCGACGACAAATTATCATTTAAAGAACATTTGTCCTACGTGAGCAAAAAAGCAGCAAACACAACAACAATACTCTCACGAATAATGCCTAATGTTGGTGAACCAAAAACTAGTAGAAGATTACTTTTGGCATCGGTTGCTACATCTATAATTTTATATGGAGCTCCTATTTGGGCTAATGCTGTAAAAATAGAATCGAACTGCCGTAAAATTTCTTCCGTGTATAGATTAAGCACTCTACGAGTAATATGTGCGTACCGCACAATTTCTTATGAAGCTGCATGCATTATCGCAGGTATGCCCCCGATTGAAATATTAACGCACTACCGTCGGGAGTGGTATTATAGAGATAAAACTCTAGAACAGAAAAAGAAAGAAGAAAAGGCAGAATTAATAGCGAAATGGCAACAACGTTGGGATACATCGCAGAAGGGTAGATGGACTTACCATTTGATACCACTTATAGAACCATGGCTTAATCGATGTCATGGAGAATTAGACTTTTATCTAACCCAACTTCTAAGTGGTCACGGGTGCTTTAGAGCATGCTTCTATAGATTTGAATTAGATACAACTCCTAATTGTCCAATGTGCACTGACGTTCTTGAAGATGCAGAACACGTATTTTTTCACTGCCCAC
This sequence comes from Platerodrilus igneus, assembly GCA_036346225.1. Taxonomy (NCBI): domain Eukaryota; kingdom Metazoa; phylum Arthropoda; class Insecta; order Coleoptera; family Lycidae; genus Platerodrilus; species Platerodrilus igneus. The sequence goes on from JARFIW010001361.1 coordinate 706,667, forward strand.
GATTTAACGAACCACGTCAGAAACTAACTGCTCTTACAAAAATAAACCTAAGTCCAAATACGTTGGTACAGAAAATGGTAGAATCAAAAGAAGTATGGTCAGCAGTTACCATATTTGCTGCAATGGTAATTAAGGAACTGCGACAAATTAACAATACAAGGAGAGAAGCGTTAAATACATAATACAATACACGACCTTGCTATCAGAAGAAATTGATCCGACTTCGACTAGCTTCAAAGGTAAACCCCGATTTTGCATCCGAGGTTAAAAAAGGAAATTACATTAGACGGCCAGATTCATATAATGGAACAACAAACTACTCATTCTATATAATCGAATCTTCAAAGAAGAGCGTATGAGCAACAACCACTTCTCGTGAAGTTATGCTTAATTGCGGTTCCGCGGGAAGATATTAGTATTGAGAATGCAGTGCATGTAATTATTAGTAATGTAACTTATTTATGTTGAAATAAAAATATTGCAACTGTACAAAAAAAAAACACACACACACCACACATACACACACACAACACACACACACACACACACACACACACACACACACACACACACATACACATTCACATAGACTTAAACAAACAGTTAGGCACCTCCTCCTACTTACGCATGCACCTATACATACATATAAATCCATGATAGTATTAATCAAATTTTTTGAAATTCTGCCAAACCAATATTTTACCTTTTCTATATTACAAAATTTTTACCTTTTTAAAAAAGCTGTTTTAAATATTTAATGTATACATTATAATTTCAATGTTCAATCATATTTATAACCAACCTCATTGTGAGTAGCTGAAAGTTTTCATTCTTATAGTATTAATCAGTGTTTATATATTTTTAGTTAAACCTGTGATCAAACATAAAATATATGCGAAAATTTAGGTATTAAAGAAGAGTAGTTATATCCAGTAGACTTATAACCCACAAACTATCATATTAAATATATATATATTATATATATATATATATATATATATATATATATATATTGTTACGGGCCAATTCAGCACTACGACACCAAGGGGCGGATCGGGACCCGTGAGCGGCCTAGCTCTAGCCGGTGAGGGGTAGGTCAGACAAAAGTCGTAGCTTGGGATTGCTAAATGCCCTAAGATGACAATTATAATGAGTTGTGAATTCGGTAATACGTCAAAAATCGGGTGGGCACCACCAGTAATGTCACAATGCTAGATGACAAAAGGAGAATCTCGTCACTGGTCGGCAGACTCCTTGCAGCGCAATATTTAACATAAAACCCTCAGAAAATCTCGCAGAGTAGAGAGGTTGAATTCACCCTACTAACATAAACTTCTTACTAAAATAATGCACGTAGACAACTTTACTTAATTCTATTAACAAATCCCAACGACTGAAATAAATACATAGGTTGGTTACATAAACAAATATTGCACATACATATATGAACAAGTAAATGTAAACATTACCACAAGTAATATTGTCAATGAAGTAAATGGCATACAATTATTCTTACTATGAGGTGTACCGGCCAGTAAAGCAATGTGTAATAAAATTAAGGTGGAGTTGAGTGCACAGGACAGCCCCACTTGCTCTACTTACACAGTAACTAATAAAATATTTGAAACGTAATGCGTAGGGCGCCGTGTGCATGCAACTCTACGCTACTACTTAACGGCAACAATAACTTTTAATTCAAAATGTAAATGGTGTTCTTAATTCAGCAAATATGTAATCGTAATAATTTTGAATATCTGGAAGTATCAGTACAACTGTCTTAAATATTACGTTAATTGGAAATAATAGGGTTTAACTATTTATACTAGTTAAATGTGTTTGTTGTTCACGACAACGGTAAAATATCAATAAAGCGCGCACACACTTTAGGACTCGGTGATGAGGGATTGACACAACTTCATGTACGGGTTGTGCTTAGTTTAATTACACAAACGTTCAATTATAATCGACGTATTTGGGGCTGCACTGTAAAATCTACGAATACAGTCGCTTACCTTGTAAGGTGAATGGTACTTCTGAGGGTGTCGAGTTTTCTACTTTTAAACACGTGACAGTTAATCTATTACTTGATCCCCAACAACTGGGTTATATTACGGGCCTACCGCAACCGTAACGAGAGTTCCATTCATCCTCTAGACAGTAACTCCCAAATTCATTGGCAGTAATTAATACTCCTAAAACGTAAACAATAAAAGAGGATGCCTCAACCTACAACAGAATGATTAACCACGTGCAGCACGTGACACTAATAGCAAAGATCGACAATCAAAACTCGGCACTTGTACTATAACTTCCACTGAACCACCAAAATAAACGATCGATTAACTATAATATTGTAACTACATATTTCATGTAAAAACTGAATAAATCCGCTCTAAGCGATTTGTTTTCTATCACAAAAACTCGACTTGACAAACTTCACCTCATAAACGTCACAGACCTCGGCCTTGACGTTGTGCACTCTGTGTAGATTAAAGAAAGCTAGCCGTGGCATAATAATAAAATTAGTAAGATTAAATTTGAAAGAGAACACAGAGTGGTGGCGTTAAATAAAAATGTTCACAACACCGAGTAGGGCGTTATCATATCAATATATATATATATATATATATATATATATATATATATATATATATAAAGTTTAGGTGGATTTCGACTATAAAGATTTGATATTGTAAAGTAAATATCGGGTAGTAGTCAATTTGGGCGATTAGTAAACTCTTTTAATCAATTCAAGCTTTCGAAAAATTTATTTTCTTCATCAGGAAAACTATAATAAAAGGATTCTAAAATTTCTTGGTACATAAATTGCTTACTTACGATTATACAGTCTATTTAATGAATAAGTGGAACATAACAGATATTAGAACACGCTGCCGAAATTGATAAAAACATTCCAAACACAATAACTAGCTTATATAATAATTAAAAAATTTTAGTGGAAAAAAGATTAAATATTAGTAACAAAGTAATATAAAGGTTATTAATTTAAAATAATTTAGAAAATGTCAAAATATAAAATACTTTTGACATATAAATTATGTCATAAGCAAACATAGATGAAAATAATAATTAAATATAACGAGTCAATCTTGAAGTTAAAAAAAAAAAAATGTTTAAGAGTAAAAGAAATAAGGCAAATAACTAGTTACTAAGAAATACGATCCTTGTTATTTTTTTTTTTTTTTTTTTTTTTTTTATAACAGAAATAAGATGCGAGTAGATACTATTAAGATTTTGAGTGTCAGTTTTTTTGTTAAGAGGGTGGTCTTGTAGCGCTATCGCTACCATTTCTAGGAAAATGCGTTTTCTGTAATGGCTTTCCCTGAACATGATTTTAGCATTTGCATAATTGATTGTGTGTCCAGTCTCAAGAGCATGGGACACCAATGCGCAGGTTTTTGCATATCTGTTAAAGTCACTTTTGTGGGAAGTGATTCTGGATGAAAGCGACCTAGAGGTGTGACCTATATATTGGCCATGACAATTCTTACACGGTATACGGTAAACAACTCCTGACTGTTGTAGTTGGGGGGTATGATCTTTTAATTTGCTGAATATCGTCTTTCTTAAAGTCAAGGTAGGTTTTTTGGTGAGAGATATCCCTTTGATATCTTTAAGAATATGACAGAATTTAGATGTGAGGTTGTCTATATATGGGAGAGGAATGAAAATTTTTGGAATCGAATTAGCTGCGGGAGTTGTGTTGTGTTTGAGAGTGGGTTGGTTAATGAGAGAAGGGGTGTTGAAAAGCAATTTGTTTAGTAGTGAAATTGGGTAAGAATTTTGACGAAGAAGGTCTTTTAAAATAAGTAGGTTTTTGTATTTCAGGGTTCGATGAGAAATTAGTTCTATTCTTCTTTTCAAGCTTAAAACGAGGTTTATTTTCATATTAATTGGATGAAAAGAATTATAATTGAGATATCTACCTGAAGAGGTAGGTTTCTTGTACCAATCAGTAATAAGATTATTTCTTAGTAACTAGTTATTTGCCTTATTTCTTTTACTCTTAAACATTTTTTTTTTGTTTAACTTCAAGATTGACTCGTTATATTTAATTATTATTTTTATCTATGTTTGCTTATGACATAATTTATATGTCAAAAGTATTTTATATTTTGACATTTTCTAAATTATTTTAAATTAATAACCTTTATATTACTTTGTTACTAATATTTAATCTTTTTTCCACTAAAATTTTTTTTAATTATTATATAAGCTAGTTATTGTGTTTGGAATGTTTTTATCAATTTCGGCAGCGTGTTCTAATATCTGTTATGTTCCACTTATTCATTAAATAGACTGTATAATCGTAAGTAAGCAATTTATGTACCAAGAAATTTTAGAATCCTTTTATTATAGTTTTCCTGATGAAGAAAATAAATTTTTCGAAAGCTTGAATTGATTAAAAGAGTTTACTAATCGCCCAAATTGACTACTACCCGATATTTACTTTACAATATCAAATCTTTATAGTCGAAATCCACCTAAACTTTATATATATATATATATATATATATATATTGATATGATAACGCCCTACTCGGTGTTGTGAACATTTTTACTTAACGCCACCACTCTGTGTTCTCTTTCAAATTTAATCTTACTAATTTTATTATTATGCCACGGCTAGCTTTCTTTAATCTACACAGAGTGCACAACGTCACGATGATCAATTTTCTCCTTTTCACCCCTTTATGATTATTTTTTTGAATTGATAAAACGAAGTCAATTAATTTCATATAATGAAAAGAAATATTATTTACAATTTTTGAAATTCTTGAAATACGCCCTTCAATCAATTAATATCATATGTATTATTTATCCCAAAATTTATATACTTTGAATTCAATCTAAAGTCACCAAAAACTACACCGTCTTTACAAAAAAATCTGGAACGTTCTAGACCTCTTTATGATATATTACGTAAGTTTAACGTATGCAAATGTTTCTTGTTGACTTCATTACAAGTTTTATATAAATTGAATAAATTCAGTATTAAAATTTAAATAGAAAAATATCTTAAAATAAAATAGATCTGACATGAGATATGTTTTTCGGGTTATGGATCAACATCCTCTTAGTTGTCTTCTATCGTCTACAAATGCTCTGCTTAGTTGTACCGATATTTAAGAACAGCTACTTCTCGTTTTCCAAAAATTACTTCGTGCTTCTTTATTTTATATGCCTTGAATCTCTTCCTGTAAATACTTTCAACACAAATTACAATTGTACCAGAATTGTACCAAAATTCGATTAGAATTGTTCCCTATGAGTCCACTTGGAATCCACGTAGAATTAGTACTTCTATATACCAAGAGTATTATTATCGACGCTGACTTGAATTCTCCACAAATATCTTACAAATATAATTGTCGACGCTGATATGAAATGTCCAGTATTATTGTCGACAAATACTTTAATTATCGTCCACGCAAACTTGAAATATCCGGACTTGAAGTATCGTCAACGTAAACTTGAAACCCTATCATTATAAATATTTAATTTAAATCAATTACCCAAGTTCTACTCACGTTTTCTATAAAAAAAACGGCAAAAACTCTTCGTAATTGTTGCACGATTTTCACTGTAACTTGAACTTGATATTCTGTTATACTTTATTTATTTTACGCGTGGATTTTTGGTTAACAGTGTCGTAGATTCGACGTGCAACAGTTGTCAACTGGTCCGTCTTATCACAGAATGGGTGTTAAATAGCATTTTCCCACTACATGTGGGCTGAGTTTTTAAGCAGTTCTGCAGATTATCTCAACCAACCAGGTCCTGTCTACAACATTCCCTGCATTTTGAAGTGGTTTCTGATGTAATTAATTTGGATTTCCACGTAATGGTGTTTATGTGCTATTGATACCTTATTATTCGTAATCTTTGCCATACGTTGTTCTGTATAGATATTGCCTTATGGATAATTGCACAAAATAAATTATGTAACTTTAATGCTGTTTTCGTTTGTGTATTTTTCCGTCTTTGAAACTGCGTTTTCTTATCAAAGCGCTTATTGTTTCCGCGTAATTACATAAAGCTTTGTTAGGTTTTATCTACTCTACTGCGATTTTCTTTATAACTAATTAGAACACTTCTCAACGCGTGTTTAATTACATGTACGATTATTTCTTCTGAATACGCGTTCTATTGTTAAAAGATATGCTTACTTGCATCGTTTAAAGTTAATTACGGTCTACATACAGGGTGTTAAATGCTTGCTATTTACATAATGTATGAATTGCTTAATTTTCTTCTAAATAAATGCAGTTTTCTGATTCCTATTTCTATTTATAGTTACTACACGACCCTTGCTACTCAATACACCCCTAAACAACCCCTTATCACAGCAATATATATATATATATATATATATACAAACCTCTGGAACTCCAATGGGTTTACCTTTATCACCGATTATTGCTCAAATTATACTCGATCACTTAGTAGAAACAACCCTTCCGTCACTTTCATTTCAGATGCCCTTCATACTTCGTAGAAGACGTTTTTTGCTCCATACCAAGTAACTCTGTAACGGAAACGTTAAATGCATTCAATAATTTTAATCCTAATCTAAAATTCACAATCGAAGTTGAACAAAACAATAGTAGTCCTTTTCTTGATATAAAAATAACAAGAGACAATAATAACCAACAAATGCTAGATATATATATATATATATATATATATATATATATATATTTAATTTGTTTTATTATTGGGGAAAGCAGTCAAATTTGATGGATTAATAAAATACTCTTTCAATCATTCAAGCTTTCGATAAATTTATTATCTTCGTCAGGAATCTAATATATATATATATAACACACTGACTCCGGAAGGTATGTTAATTTTTACTCGGACCACACAATTAAACATAAACTTAACACCGTTTTAACTCTAAAAAATAGAATTATTAAAATATGTCACCCACAATTTCTTAAACAAAATCTAACAAACTTTAAAAACACTTTAATAAATAACGGTTATCCTAGAACCCTACTACAAAAAATATTATTTAATACCGCTACTGAAAGTAAAATTGATGAGAGAGCTGCCACAATCTTGCATAAAAGGCTCCCCTATATCCAAAACTTAACTCCGAGCTTAATAAAAATATTAAATACACGGATATGAAGATTGTGGTAAATTATAACAAAACCCTAAGAAACCTCTTCACTCCGCTAAAAGATCCTACAAACAAAAAATTATTAGGTAATGTAGTGTATAAAATTACTTGTGAATGTAATCAATGCTATATCGGGGAAACTAAACAATGGTTACGCTATCGTATAAACCTGCATAAAAGTGATAATAAAATAAATAAAAAATCTTGTGCTCTTGCAATACATCTAAATAAAGAAACACATAGCGCTAATTTTGACGATATAAAAATTTTAGAAATAGAAAACAATTACAAAAAACGATTATTTTTGAAATCTTTTCATATCAAAAACAACAATTCTGCAATAAATTTCAAATCCGATATTGATAATTTAAATACAGTTTATTCATTACTATATAAATTAAGTAGGCGCATAAAGACAGCAAAACCATAATTCACACTCACCATGTATATCGTTAAAATGTAATTCATATAAAATATCAATTCTCAATTGCGATAACTAATCAGTATTAACATGCAAACCAACAACACTATATTGTGAACATCTTGTTTGAATTAGTGACAGTTCTTATATGTTATAGTACATTCTAAGTTTTAAACTAATTTTATTTTTATGACTTATTTTTTAAAAATTGTTTCATGTTTTAAAGGTAACTGTTTTTATTTTGTTGATGGTTTTTTCGAATTACTCAGAGCTCACGTAGATTGTAAGTAACATCTATTTTGTAAATTTGTATTACAGCCTATCACTTATAGGTCATGACTAAGGGAATAAATTACCCGAAACGTCGACAAATTTATAAATGAGCGTTTTATTAATGAGTGGAGGAACATATTCCCAAAGAAGATTCTAACACCTTAAAAAAATTTATATTATTATTATTATTATTATTATATATATATATATATATATATATATATATATATAGGTCGAATCTTTATATAACAAACGTGTATAATTAGCGACGTTGATGGTAGTATTTCGTGGGATTATCGTTCGTAACCAAAAAATAACTATTATGAAATAATCATTTATTGTGAAATCTACGTTTCGACTTATATAAAGCCTTTATCAAGATACACAATTTGATGTTAATACATGTACTACGTTAACATGAAGGAGGATCTCAAATAAATAGTAATAACATTTAATGTAAAAATAAAATGTAAAGATAAAATTAAGACTACAAACAGCATACAATACGGAAAAACACATATTCTTTTTTTTGGTTCTATATATATTATATTGTGTTTGTCCATATTGTGTGCTGTTTGTAGTCTTAATTTTATCTTTACATTTTATTTTTACATTAAATGTTATTACTATTTATTTGGGATCCTCTTTCATGTTAACGCGGTACATGTATTAACATCATATTGTGTATCTTGATAAATGCTTTATATAAGTCGAAACGTAGATTTCACAATAAATGATAATTTCATAATAGTTATTTTTTGGTTACGAACGACAATCCCACGAAATACTACCATCAACGTCGCTATTATATATATATATATATATATATATATTATATATATATATATATATATTGTTGTAACAAAGAAATTGTTACGTTTAAAACCCTGTAAATAATTTCTTTTTGCATTCATATTTAAAGCACCATAAAATTTCTCAACAAGCTCAATTTCCTACTACTTGAAATTAGTGTTATTTAATAAAATTTCTCAAGTAGCTATTCTATAAAATTTTGCCTTATAAAATCAAGCAGCTGTATAGGAAGCGTTACGTTACAAAGTAGTTGCAATATTTCCTACCACCTGCAGTGACTACATTTTAATTAAAAGCTACACGTAAAGCACAACTTTCTTCTAAAAGTTAAGGCCACTTACCACCTGCCTACATCTGCTTACAATGGGTTTGCTATCTATAAGTATACTGTAATTCTGTAGCTGTTAGATGTTACAAAGTAACAAAATTATTTTCCTTTGTCTAAAAATCCTTTGATAATAGCGTTATCTGCTTGTTGGCAAGCTGTTACAGTTCGTATTTCGGCAGCTGTTGTCTGGGAATTTTGCTCACTTGATTCTTTGACGTTATCTTTGAAAACCAAATACCTACCACCACCATACATGCTTCTGTCTTTATAAAATAGAGACCGTGCTTAAAAGGGAAGATTGAATACAACATCTTCTTACCGAAAAGACATGTTGTACAGTCGCGCTTTTACAATGATTTCTGTGCTAGTATGAGTCGAGTTGGTGGTTCCAGCATCCAGCCCATAAAGAAATGCAACCGCATTTTTCCATCCACAAGATGATACCAGCACAAAGTCAAGAGCTGTGAAGAATAGACGTTTCATTTGCTGTTATTACTTATGATTATCCAGTAAATTATCAACACCACTTGCAGAACTCACATTCGCAATACAAGAGTGACTATGTAATCATTCTATAAATTAAAAATTGGTTAATCAAAGTTTATGCTAGAGTCCGTTTTTAACTGTTTCTTTTGTCTTTTTAACGTAAACAACTTACTTATAAATTTAAAAGTAATTGACATTTAATTGAGTTAAGTTAGGGTGTATAAGTTTAAAGTTACAATATTTCTTGAGGAGGCGCACTTCATAATGCAACATGTATATATAACTTATGTATATTTCTTTTCCTAGAAGTACTGTATAGTCTATGTTTTATTTTCTTTTGTATATATTAAAGGTGAAGCATTAAGTAAGTATCTAGATTATAAGATGTTATATTTGCGTATCAATTTTATATTCTTATGTTATGATTCTTTGTTTACCATCACCCTGTAACAAGCGATTACGCAAATTAATGAATTCTTTGTTTTTGTAAATAGCCTTTCGAGATTGTAAGTTGAAAATATAGTTCCACGGAGGTTTCAAATGTATTCTTTCTATTTCAACCACGCCCCTCTACTACGTTTTTGAGCTATCCCAAATTCTACTATTCTGTCCCCGTTTTGTTGCGATATTCGGCGTAAACGATTTCTCTACTTACTCTTAATGTTTTCTTTCGTGTTTGCGTGGAATACCGTAACAAGATCACGAGTGATCATTGAAACCTCAATTCCATAAATAAAACCCGCCCAAATAGAAGTAAATAGAAAAAGTTTTAAAATTTCCAAATATTTAATGTTTAATGTATAATACAGGCGTATTGTAAATGCAAAGCAAAGTATGTTTCCGCGTAGACTAAAAAGAAGTCGCATATACAAAGCTATGAAATTTATTTGCCTTTAATAGAAATCATATTGTTCTGTATATGAAACAAATCTTATTGCGCTTGTGTAAATAAAAGCCTACTTAATAGAAACAAGTTTTCGTTTTAGGTATAAATGTAGTTAATTTTCTGTGCATAAAGATGCATTAGAACAATTTTATCTCCATACAAGCGAATCTAATCGCAGATACAAAGCCATTTATTTTATTAAAATAAAGATATATGCGCTTTGTTTGCCGTAATTGGCATAGAATATTGTCTTTCGCAGTAACTCCTGCGCATTTTTTAATGTTGATCCTTTTAAAGTCGCTACCAGCGGTAAATGAGTTGAATAAACTGTTAAATCGCTTAAACCGTAGCAATTACTTTACCAGATAGTTCAGCATTCTTGGAAGCGGTTGTATGCTGAATCCTTGCATACACTGCAATCTATAAAAAAGTTGAATACCCCTTCGAATCCAGTTCGAGTTGGTACTTTGCTTCTTATACACCAAGATAACACTCCACTCCTCTGATGACCGTTATGTGTGATTGAACAAGTATTCGCGGAACAAGACAGTGTGGTGCGTGTTGCCACAGTTTGCACTAATAATTCAACACACTACATAATACGAAATGTAAAATTTGTTAGCCAAATTCAAAATTTTCGTAGTCTAGAAAAATTTCTATGTGTGTTCTGCACATATATATTTTTGACAGGTGAAACGTAACTTTTGAATTTTACCTTGATGTGGGTTGGTGACCAACTACAGAAACCCTTTCCTTAAATAAGTTGTTAAAGGAAAAGCAGTCGTCCGACCTATATCGGGGTCTATTCGTGGGTAGGGCAATGAGAGATCGTCGTGGATCTTCAAAAGTTATACGCTGTATTATATCTACTTGGGACACCAGAATATTTGTAATATGATGAAAATACGTCACACGTTAGGTGACAATTTAAGGTTAAATTGTTGGGCGCCGTAAATTTTATAATAGAGCAAGTCTCTTATCTCAGGTTTCGTGGAATTCTTGTAAGCTGTGCAAGAAAACAAACCACTCAACTAAACATTTCACGTTTAATAAAAATTATTATTACGATTACATACACTGTTCGACAAAACCGTTATAAGCGTGCACGACGGCACTACAAAAATACAAGTAATACAAAAACGGGCAATCTGCTCTAACGTAAACAATATGCAATAATTATTGAACACTTACACAAACAAAGCATTAATTAAAAGTAATTTATAGCAAATTATTACTAACCGGGAGGGTAAGCAGATCGCGTCCGATGCGTTCTAGCTTCCACCACCGAATCCCTTTTCCTGTCGGGTACCAGCGCGCTCCCGGCACCCTCCTATACTAACAAAGAATACGCTACATATATACAGGGTGAATATCAATCAACTAATTTTATGGAGGATATGTTACAACGCCATACGACAATCTATCGAAACTAAAATCTGAGCAAAACTAAATAGGGCGGCGCCAAGTCCTGGGCTAAAAGAACAAGATAAACGCTAAGGGAAAACGTAGAAACCCTCAGAAAAAATATCGCTTTCGCTGTGGAAACACAATTATCAAAGGGAAGTGCATCGCACCTGTAATAGAGCATTATAGTTAGAGCAAAGAAAGGACATAAGAGGTGTGCTCTTAATACCTTGTGAAAGGAACAACTTATAAAATCATTTCCTGTAATAAAATATGTCCATTCACGGTAAAAATGATTACACGCATTTGTCCAAAATTAAACAGTAAATCTAGTTTTAATTTTCCATTAAATGAAGTGTATTCTCTTTGTTGTTGTGATCAATAATTTTTAATTGCATACTATACGTTAAACATTCATAAGTAAGACAAAGCCTTTCAGAAAGCGGCTACAAATTCATTTATAGTGAGATAGATTCATAAAGAAAATTACTTTTTATATCACATAAGTTACAAGGACCTTTATAAACAGATTTGTAAAATTCAGGCTAATAAAATTATTAACACAACTACTAGTAGTTTAAATTATAAGATAAAAATATTTACTTAGTTTTCAGGTATTAAATCAGAATAGTCATTCTCTTAGTCTGAGCAAGGCAAGCCAGTGTAGAATACCGAAATTACTTAAAATATAATATTGATACTTTCCGTAGAAATTCGGGTTGCACCTTTTTTAATCTTCAAAACGAGTATAAAACAATACAATAAGCATTCATCTAATCGCTTACCTTGAACCATCAAACAAATGTTGTAAGTTCACTAGATAACGCATAGGACCCATATGTTTGAAATCGAAAGAAACTGACCTTTTATAGGAGTTTTCCGTAAACACAGAATGCCGAAAATTTCAATCCTTATGCAGCTTTTCTTTAAACTCTAATGACGACTTGTTTATGGAATTTATTTCCCGTCATTAAGAGACCAATAAATTGAAGCCACGTAAATCAGGGCTGTAAGTGTAATAAAAAACGGGCTAATTATAAACTTTTTGTAAGTTTATTACCCTTTATCCTCGTGACTATCAGCTATATACTGAAACTCTCTATTTTTAATCTGATATCACTAGGTCGAGATTTTCTTCTTTATACTCCAAGCCCAGGGTAATGTCAGATGGAAAACGGCTTTAGACAAAGAAAACTCTTAGGGGTTAAACGGCTAGTAGAGTGTTAGCTCTGGGTAGATCATGAGCATGGGTCATGGGTGGATAATCGACCAAAAATATTTTTAATAGGCGCCACCGTATTTTTTAATACAAGTGCCAACAAAATTTAACTGTGTTTGTATAAGGGGAATGCGGAAACCTTATCTTAACACCACTATCATAGCCATAAAATTTGAATTTCACTCTTTATCACACACTTACCAAAACCTCAACCACCAGATGTCAAACAGTTGTCTCAGCTTTACCTGTGAACAAACAAAAACACCACATGGACACTATTTGTGTCTTCAAAAGCATATGCCAAAAATAGAATAAATGAATTTAAACATCTGTGAAATACTAAAGGGATTCATTTTCATTACTCTGTCTTTTTACTTAAGGAGGATTTGCTCTAGTTTTCTCTTTCCTAATTTAAATGTTGTATAATAAAACGTCTTTCAAAGGAAACAAAAGGAATTCTATTTATATATAGAAATCTGATTATATACATGTGACTGCAATATATATGCTTACTATCTTGTCATAAATTTTTATAAAAGAATTTTAGTGAAGTTTAACCTTCAAAATAAATATGTATAAATTGATCATTTCTATAAAATTTAGTTTAAGCAAACATCTCATAATTTATTAGTTCATAACACATGATTTTATTTTTACTATAATCATTGAAGCGCTTCCTTGACCATTTACAACAAAGATTGATCATCAGAAAAATAGCGATCATAAAATGCAACTACTCAAATTTAACTGTAATCTACAAAAAATATACGCGAATTTCAGCACCAATAAAAAGCTTTTACATGACCTGAATGTTTTTAAGCAAAATGTGAAAATTAAATCAAGACTGCATCTGGCGTCTAGATTAGGAAACAGAATCTATACTATTTTTTTATCTGACATAAGTTGTCATTCTAAATATCTTAAAACACATTGTATGCGTGTACAAATAACTGACAAACTAGATATTTATTCGGTGTGTTATTAACTTTAAAAAACTACTTTATATTTTTGTTACTCTAATAATCAACGTAGGAAATCTCATAATAATTTACTATACTTTCAAAGTTACGGAAAGTTTCAAACACTCACGTGTATCCAAATAAATTGCAGGTGCAAAATCATGACGTCAACTGTTGTATTTTTCCAGCGTATTAATCATCAGTAAGTTTGAAGTACCAAGGTTCTTTGTAGAATAAACCATTTCTATACGGCGTAGTTAAATAGATAGAACGAAACCATAACTGCCTGCTTTAAATTACTGCGACGAAAATTTATTATAATTTAACATTGAAAATTGTTGTTGTAGATATGTCCATTAGATATTGCACTAAAGTGAAATATATTAGTTTAATTTATTGTATTAATCTATACCAACTGTCTTAAATGATGTATATTATCGTTCCATGTTCTCAACTCAAGTTCTTCTTCTTGACTCTATTAGACGCCTCGTGTTTTAGTCGGGCCATCTTGACTTGTATCTCTAGTCTACAAAAAGCGACTTCACTCTTGGACGTTGGAAACAAAAGTGCTGATAATTAACTGGACAACGCTTGGTAACAAGCCTCAGAATATATATCTTCTAGAATCTATGTGTTATTATGAACATTATACTTTAATTTTTATTGGCTGAATATTTACGAATTAAATGCTTTAAAATTTATCTGTTTTATTATTAATTTATTAGGCTTGGTGTAACAAGAAAAAATACGTTACACAGCCTCTTCCCAAAAGAAAAATTCGAGGTATGGAAGAATTTTTCTAAAAAAATTTTCGACTGAAACTTCAAAATTACTCTTATTAACTGTATAAACCTCTTACAACTCACAACAAAACAGCACAAACTTTAACTATAACTAACGATGAGTTTAACAAAAAAACAGAATCATTCACTAATTGATATGGGGGAATATTAATGCATGGGATTGAGTGATTAGTAACTGCGCGTACTACACGCCTATAAAGGGACAAATTCGGGAAGTCATAATCAGTATTTACGTCAATCATTTACGAATATTTAGGGGAATCTAACACTCAGTGGATGCATGTCATCTATAGTTACAAACGCAACAACCATATCAAAATAAAATAAAAAAAATTTTACCTGAAGCGAAAAATATTTTTCTATAAATTAGAACTGTAATAAACAAAATCGAATGTATAACAAAATTACTATTTAACAAAAATCTGTACAACGAATACTCTTCTCTAATTTACTATATCTGTCTTAAGGATTTATGTACATAACTTTCCAAGTGCTAATTACATTTAAACTAATCGATGAATTTAACAAGTACCAAAAGCTGTTATTTACGAAGTCCATTCACGAAACAAATCTCTAATACTCGAGAAACAGACAAAGTATTAACAATACTTATTCATCAACAAGATACCTTTGATCTTTGGTGAGCACCTCACAACATTATCTGTACGACTACTATGCTACAGACTCAACTATATCTCTCAAAATTCTACAACATCAGTGATTCATCACCAAAGAACTCCAAAACCACTAATAAATCATACGTTGAGCCTACTGGGAGACATCCACCAGCAACTCACAAAAAACTCTTCATGAACTCTCTTAGCTCATGTACACTCTCAATAAAGAATAAGCACATCAGGCCTAGTCTCAAACTACTAAACCAAAACTCAAGCATTCCTTTAATGCTTAATACTCTATCACACTCTAACTATATAACTATACTCAACACTTTACTAAACACTCTCTATAATCTCCATCATGTACCTCATAACTGAATACGCACCTCTTCACCAAATACATATTCTTCTCTATATACCTGCAACATCTCTAAGCATATGCTGCACTCTCAAACACCTCAAAAAAAATATCATCATTCAAAATCCATAAACATATCCTTGTCGTCATCAAAAATTATCATTTAACACATCCTTGTCGTCATCAAAAATTATCATTTAACACATCTTTGTCGTCATTTAACACATCTTTGTCGTCATCAAAAATTATCATTTAACACATGCAACATCTAAATCAACAAACATATTAAGCTCTATTACTACTAAAACAAAAATTACTTTAAACAAATCAAAAAAATTTCACTAACTTTAATCTTGTCCTACTTAAGAGTTTAAAACATGGACCAAAAGGAATTACTACTGACATCAACTATAATTAGAAGTACTTAAGGATCAGAAACATTTTTATCATCTTCATTTTCACCTTCATCTGTCGCAGAATATGGCTTTAAGTCTTTGACATGCCATCGATACTAAACATTTTCTTAGACTTAAATTTGAAGATATGGATAAATGAAAAAGGGGGAATTTGAATACGAAATTATTTTCTACTTTACTTCATGATAACTATTAATAAATGTTCTGGTACACGCTTACTCTACCCATAATCAAACTGTCGATATAAACCAAAATGCTTCACAACGCATAAACTTGCTAGTATGACAAGCTCCTCTATGAGCCTCATCCAGACCCACAAACAAAACAGCTAGAATGACAAACTCTTCTCTGAGTCTCATCTAGACTGACAAACTAAATAAGCAAAACGAATTACATCATAACTGACTTCAAATAATCTCAAGTGACGATGCCAAAATTGCTAAAGCGACAAACTTACCACGACCCTCGCATAGACTGACATAACGCTGAGCGACCAACCCTTCCGGAGTTTCGTCTAGACTAACATAACGCTACACGATGAACCACAACAAGTCTCGCACAGATCTAACTTAACTCAACATACTACGTTGTAACGCGACCATAAAATTGCTACTCAAAACCAATCAAACTAAACCAAAACGTGCTCATGCACAAGAGCAATCTTCAAACTATATTTCAACAGCAAAACTTGTGTACCATTAATCGAACAACTAATATAACTAATAAGACTGAAAGATGAATCTATTATCGATGAAATACATACAAAATCAAACAAACTCGTAACATCCATATCAAATAACTTTATCATTTTATCTAGAAACAGGAATTTCGCTACTCAACTTCTGTTCCTCCACTCGTTGAGTTGGACACGACGGACAAGTGATACTAGTCACTCCTTTACGACCACAACCATAACAAAATAATCTCTTGAAAGATCTACAGACACTGAAAGTATGTCCATAACGTGAACAATTCCAACATACCAATTTATGCTTAATAAATGAGTTACCTACTCCACTCTTTTCTGTCATTGGGGTAGCAGAATTAAGAACTTGTACTGGGGAATGTGAAGATGTAGGGGTATAAACACGACTTGAAGCATTCTGAAATGAACTAGGGTTTGTTTCTAAAACGTGGATTAAAATAATTAATAGGCTGCTTGTGACTATATGGTGCAACTGAAACAGACTTATGTTTACTTAAAGAAGCTTCTTCTAACTTCTTACACAGTTTAACTAACGTACTAATATCCTCTATTTCTGTAAGAGCAAGATGCTGAATGAAATATGGCAATAAATTTTCTTGACTATTCTAACTTTAGTGTGTTCTGCAGGAATAATAGGTAATCGGTTAAACAAATTTTCCATATTAGCAATGAACAATACAACTGATTCACCATTCCTCTGTAATCTATTTTGATTTTTCCCAAATATCGTCTTCAGGATGTGCTGGCAAGAAATCTTCCTTTAGTCTACTAACCAACGAACTCCAATCTGTTAATGAACTACGAACGCAACGATACCATACTAAGGCATCACCGGTAAACAATTCAACTGCAGAATTAAACAATTCCATTTCAGATACCTTTCGGGACTGTGCAATGTCACTAATGTTTTCTAAAATTGATATAAGAGATGGGTTTCCTGAATATTTTATCGACCAAGATCCAATAGGGACTGACTGTGTGACATATGTAACCGTTGGAATGGGCACATTAGATGCAGCAATAGGATTTATATTATTATCTTTATGATTTGAACTCGTATCTTTATTTAATTTCTCATGCAGATCTGCTTCCACAACAAGAATAGTAGCCAAACTTTCATTTTTAAATAACACAATTTCCTCAAAATTTTCTTTAGGAGCTTTAACCGTTGAATTCTACCTGTAAGATGTACTAATCTTGACCTTATCCTTTTAAAAATTGACTCAGCGGGATCATCCATAAATTCTAACAAAACATTTTTAACTGACTCTATACTAGACTCAATCTCTTCTTTCTCTACTTTGAAATCTACTTTATAGTAAGAAGGATCTATCAAACAACCGGGTTTATCTGTTTCTTTGGCCAACAACCTTGCTAAAATTTTCCTTTTATCTGAAACTGGTCTTGAATTTTCAATGCCTCTAATGTTCAATTCATATTCTAACTCATTTTTAAGTAAATGTACGATGCTATAAGTTTCTGCCATAATTAAATATCTGAATATCTCTAACGTAACTCAATTATAAAATTTTTGAAGATGAAATCTCAAACAAACGAATGTCCTAACTATATAAAGAAGAACTCACTATAAACTGTAACAAACTTTAACAAAAATGAAACTAAAAGAAGACGTTACTAATATCAAAGCAAACCTCAGTCGGTGAATATAAGTGTGATGAAAATAACTACTAAATGTTCCAGCCTCTAAGTGAAATTATTCGAGCCTCTAACTGAAATTCGAGCCTCTAAATAAAATTCGAGCCCCACGTTGGGCGCCAGTGTAAGTGTAATAAAAAACGGGGTAATTATAAACTTTTTGTAAGTTTATTACCCTTTATCCTCGTGACTATCAGCTATATACTGAAACTGTCTATTTTTAATCTGATATCACTAGGTCGAGATTTTCTTCTTTATACTCCAAGTCCAGGGTAATGTCAGATGGAAAACGGCTTTAGACAAAGAAAACTCTTAGGGGTTAAACGGCTAGTAGAGTGTTAGCTCTGGGTAGATCATGAGCATGGGTCATGGGTGGATAATCGACCAAAAATATTTTTAATAGGCGCCACCGTATTTTTAATACAAGTTCCAACAAAATTTAACTGTGTTTGTATAAGGGAATGCGGAAACCTTATCTTAACACCACTATCATAGCCATAAAATTTGAATTTCACTCTTTATCACACACTTACCAAAACCTCAACCACCAGATGTCAAACAGTTGTCTCAGCTTTACCTGTGAACAAACAAAAACACCACATGGACACTATTTGTGTCTTCAAAAGCATATGCCAAAAATAGAATAAATGAATTTAAACATCTGTGAAATACTAAAGGGATTCATTTTCATTACTCTGTCTTTTTACTTAAGGAGGATTTGCTCTAGTTTCTCTTTCCTAATTTAAATGTTGTATAATAAAACGTCTTTCAAAGAAAGCAAAGGAATTCTATTTATATATAGAAATCTGATTATATACATGTGACTGCAATATATATGCTTACTATCTTGTCATAAATTTTTTATAAAAAGAATTTTAGTGAAGTTTAACCTTCAAAATAAATATGTATAAATTGATCATTTCTATAAAATTTAGTTTAAGCAAACATGTCATAATTTATTAGTTCATAACACATGATTTTATTTTTACTATAATCATTGAAGCGCTTCCTTGACCATTTACAACAAAGATTGATCATCAGAAAAATAGCGATCATAAAATGCAACTACTCAAATTTAACGGTAATCTACAAAAAATATACGCGAATTTCAGCACCAATAAAAAGCTTTTACATGACCTGAATGTTTTTAAGCAAAATGTGAAAATTAAATCAAGACTGCATCTGGCGTCTAGATTAGGAAACAGAATCTATACTATTTTTTTATCTGACATAAGTTGTCATTCTAAATATCTTAAAACACATTGTATGCGTGTACAAATAACTGACAAACTAGATATTTATTCGGTGTGTTATTAACTTTAAAAACTACTTTATATTTTGTTACTCTAATAATCAACGTAGGAAATCTCATAATAATTTACTATACTTTCAAAGTTACGGAAAGTTTCAAACACTCACGTGTATCCAAATAAATTGCAGGTGCAAAATCATGACGTCAGCTGTTGTATTTTTCCAGCGTATTAATCATCAGTAAGTTTGAAGTACCAAGGTTCTTTGTAGAATAAACCATTTCTATACGGCGTAGTTAAATAGATAGAACGAAACCATAACTGCCTGCTTTAAATTACTGCGACGAAAATTTATTATAATTTAACATTGAAAATTGTTGTTGTAGATATGTCCATTAGATATTGCACTAAAGTGAAATATATTAGTTTAATTTATTGTATTAATATATACCAACTGTCTTAAATGATGTATATTATCGTTCCATGTTCTCAACTCAAGTTCTTCTTCTTGACTCTATTAGACGCCTCGTGTTTTAGTCGGGCCATCTTGACTTTTATCTCTAGTCTACAAAAAGCGACTTCACTCTTGGACGTTGGAAACAAAAGTGCTGATAATTAACTGGACAACGCTTGGTAACAAGCCTCAGAATATATATCTTCTAGAATCTATGTGTTATTATGAACATTATACTTTAATTTTTATTGGCTGAATATTTACGAATTAAATGCTTTAAAATTTATCTGTTTTATTATTAATTTATTAGGCTTGGTGTAACAAGAAAAAAAATACGTTACAGGGCGTCATAACTATCTAGAAGAAACGGAGCTTGTGGTACTATAATCTTTTTAAAACTATCCGTATAAAAATAACGCTGTAAATGAAATTAAATTAGGCAGTGAACCTATTACGTCTACCTGACTACAGTTAACAGACAGCGGGGCTTACATTCTCATTTAAAGATGCAAGTCGGAAATAGTGATCCGCAAATGGCACGCTGCGTTCCTCTTCCGTTCAATTTCTACTTGTTCAGAAACCGAAAACAAATGTCGTCCGATTTGACGTACTAGCAAAGCGACCTCGTGTGCTGTCAATTTAACCATTCAATAAAGCATACGCCTCTTATTTATTTTAAATTATACTCGATTTCTACTTGGATAATACTGCAAACGCTCGGATAGTAACTAATACTGATGAATCAATTACTGAATCAAACAACCGGCACACTAATTGCAGTAAGGCAAAGAATCTACGTCTGTTTATGTCTCATCAAGAGAATATGTTACACAGGGATGTCACTGCGACTTTGTTGGCGGTTCTTCTTTTAATCGCAGAACTGACACCGGCCAGTTGATGTTTGTACTCATTTTGTCTTTTAAATATAGTTCTTAATACCTGGAAAAAATTTTGTTTTGCAGTTTTTGGTAAATTTCTGGCTGTTCGACGAACAATGCAATCCTTTGCTAATTTCTAGCTTAGGGTCTTTTCTGCGCAGATTAGGCACATGGTTGTTTTCCCTCAGAATGACGAAAGCATTTATAAGAGCTATACTTAGACATGTACAAACAATTGTCAATGCCCAACGACAACTTGTCGGAGTAACTGAGTATTTATCTGATCAATAACATCAAACCAACGTTTGTCGATGTTGTATAATCTTACTATGTTTGGTAGTTTCTTGGGCGACTGTTCGTCAACGGAATCATCACAGTGCATTGTAGATGCAAATATCATAACCTTGTTTTTCTTAGAATTATACAAGAGCACAGTTATATCACGAAGAGCCATATATGGCTGGAAACTGTGGTCTATCTTTACAAGCAAAAAAGTGGTCGGAACTCTCTTTTGTTTTTCTAATGGTTCCTACAGCTAATAACTTTTTGGACAATAATTG